>JACEGR010001187.1:0-184334 GCA_014170235.1 Listronotus bonariensis
ATGTGTAGGGTGAATTTGGACAGGCATGTATTTTGTATTGTAAACGAATTCTACCGAGTCGCCGTGTTAATTCGGACACAGAATATTAAACATATTTAATTTTCTGCCCTCCAACAGGGGGCTACTTTAAAGGAGAGGAGTTCGGGAAGAGGGATAAGAAGGTTTATAATAAAAGATGCTTATGTTTTTTTCGCACATTTTTAATAAAAAAATAAACATTTTCCTATCAAAATTATATGCATTTCAAAAATTTCTAAAAAAAACTTTGATCAAGCAACAAATTATATATATACACTTTTACTCTAATGTCATATTACTGCACAAATTTCGGAATTGAAACCTGTTTCTTCGTAACTGCTTTACATGTTGGATTATTTCTAAAACTTGATTTTTTCAATAATACTTTCATCTTTAACATCTGGGTAAATAAAATATTCACCCATTTTTGGGGAGATATATTTTATAAGAAAGTTAACCAGATACATTTCTTTAGGTCTATCTAATATTTCAGTTACGAAGCCGATGTAAAACTTGTCGGTCTTTTTTTTTTTGGACAAGTAAGTTTAATTATAAGAAATTTCCCTACTTCGATATTAGTCTTATTATCTCTTTCAGTTTCAACGTTTGCTTGCTTCAAAGTTATATCATTATTTTTACTACTTGAACTATTGTAGCTCTTTTCCTCACCATCTGATTCTAGCTCGTATAAATCACTATCTTCGGATGAGGTTTCTGTTTCGATTTCTTGTTTTCCCTGTTTTCTTTTCCCTTTTTCTGTTTTCTGTTTTATATCATCCACTTTTACCCCTTTTCCTGGGGGAACAGTTAACTTTTGCCTCTTCCACGACTGGTTGATGGGTGTTGTTCCGAAAATCGGGTTTCTTTGAGAAGAGTATGTAAAGATTGTGAAAGAAAATTCCACAAGCTCGGAAACCGGATACTATATTTTGTTCCAGGGATGTACTTAAATTATTGATAGCTTCTTTAAAAAGTCTTTGAAATTCTGACTTGGGCAAGCAGCCTTTATTCCTCATTTTCCATGAGGTTAAAATCTTCCTCCATGACTTTTTAAACGGTGCAAAAAGGAGACATCTAAAGGCTGTAATAGATGTGTCGCGTTAGGCGGCAGACACACAAACTCAATATCGTGATTTTCACAAAGATAAAGAACGTGAGTTGAGAAATGGCTCGCCAAATTGTCACCGATTATAATTTTCTTGCCTGTAAGATTTTTTAAATAAGGCAAGGCTATTTTTTCAAACCAATCTTCAAAAGTTGGCCCGTCAAACCAACCAGATTGCGTTCTATTGTATACGGATCCCTCGATACCGCCCTCTATCCAAGTCGGATAAAGGTGCGTTGCTTTATAAATCACGTATGGAGGCAAAAGAGTTCCAGATCCAGATATTGCCATCATAACAGAGATGCTACTCTTACTGAAGTCCATGACACGTTCAACACGTTTAGAACCTCTCCTACAGATTGCCTTTACACGCCCAGGGTCATCTGTTACGTTAGTCTCGTCATAATTTATGACATGAGTTCTAGGAACGTCTACCAGAGTCCTCTCCAAATTAGAAAAATATTCTCTTATTTTTCTTTACTAACATCTGCTCGGACTCTTTTTATATTTTGGGCTAATCTTTCCGTCAAGGTGTTATTTCTTTCCATAAAATTGTAATACCAGTCCATGCCTGGCATATTTTCTTTAAATTTAGTTTTTCTTCCCTGCCTATCTAAATAATCCTTTACAAGGGTTCTTATGTCATGCCTTGTGAAAGGAAAACCCCAATCAGCAAGTTTCTTAACACTAGCAGCCAGCATACTTTCTTCTTCTCTATTTAATACGGTTTGACCACCTTGCGTTTTTGCGTGCCGGTTATTTATTTTGTCAGATAGTGTAGATTTGGGGATGCCATATTGCTCTGCAGCAGCTCTAAGCGTTCTACGGCTATTTATTACATCTTGAATTGCTTTTTCTAAGTTTTTTAGGATATTGCATAAATTTTGACCCAAATTTCTTTTTGTAAATCCCCCATATTGTCCGAAATCACCCACCTGAAAGCAAATTTTTCACTTAAGGATTATTAAAAAAAAACTAACTAACCTTGGTAAATATTATAACTAACATATGTTGGTAACGCAATAATTTATCCCCTAAGTGGACTTTTTACCAAAAACAACATATACCCTTCTGGCTACACGTGTTTCTTTGCGTAGTTTTCCAAAATTGGTAAATTTCTACTTACCGAAAAAAGATCGCGTGGGAGCTAATAACATTCCAGGACTTGGCCACAACATGCACTATTCTTTACTTGAAACCCAATAAATCGTTTGAGATCGTTAAATTCAAGCTTCAACAAGTAGAACGACGTGAAGAGCCGAAATCCTAATTAAAAAATGACGTTCGAGTAAAGTATTGTATTTATTATTTATTAAAAACAAAAAAGTGGTAAGTTAGCTTGGTTTTAGGTTTTTCTAAAGATACCTCAGCATCAAGCAAAGTTGGGTACACGCCAAAAGTTAATCTACGAAAAAATGGGACCGCTTCGGTCCTGGTCACGGTGTATAGCGAGCTGACCCGGTTCAGCCCTATTGACCCCTATGAACTGGCCAGTCGCCTGAAACAAAATTAAAAAAAAAAAAAAAAAAAAATTCTAATTAAAAAATGACGTTCCACTAAAGTATTGTATTTATTATTTATTCCTGCCCCCCTCTCGACAGACCTGTTTATGCTGCCATTTTTGGAATATAAGTGATCATTTATCGAATTATTTGAAATTATAAGAGACTGAGATAATGTCTCTTGAATGATTTTGTTTTCATTTAAATTTGGTTTTGTGTGGCGTTTTTTTAAGTGTTTCTTTTTGTACTAAAAAAGACTACCTGTTTTTAATTTTTTTATTGGCTGGACCTAAATTATTTGTAGAAAGTGAAGGAAATGGAGTACTATTTGTAGATGATGAAGCTGAACCCACATTTTTTAACATTTTTAAATGTTTGAAAATGTGGTCAAATTCATCGTCAGTATAATTAAAGGTCGCTAAATTTTTTTGCAACTCCAGAACTTCTGACATAACTTTATTTCTCCAATCTTGGCTGGACAGTTTTGGAATGTTATTTTTAGAGAGATTGTTTATCATTCCCATTATTTCTACTTTATTTTCAGCTTCACTATCTTCACTTATATTATTTGCCAAATCTCTATTTTTAATATTAAGAAAGTGGATATGTTTGCAAATAGTAGCTCTAATTGAGTAATCAAGGCATGTGCATTCATAGGAGTGGACACATATATTACAAAAACTGCAAGCTAAAGGGCAGCAAATGCTATTAGATGTTATCTTTTTCACAAAATATGTTAGTTTTCGTACTTCATCATACACTTCAAAGATGGTATCATTGCTAGACAAAATTTTGTATGATTTTACAAGAGCTGCTCTATGCCTATTTTGAATATCATTTAAATGCTTATTACATTTTCCTTTTGTTAGTTTTATTATTCTATCAATGACCTTATCCCTCAAATACTTTTGTAAGGCATTAATGGACTTATCCAGGCGTTTTATTCTTTTACCTTCTAAATATATGTACTTTACGACCCGATGCATACTCTCCAAATGCATGTTAGTATTAATTCCACTCCCTTTGCGATAACAATATGCCCAATAAAATCTATTATTAAAGTAATTATTAATTAAATAATTGTACATATTAATTAAACTATCATCATTTTTTAGGAGGACAAGGAATTCTTTAAATTCTTTTTCAAACATCTCCTCTTGCAAACATGTTTGGAGATATTTCAGTGTCTTGTAAACCCACTTTCTTTTTCTAAATCTGCCACTTTAGATAAATTTTGTTGCCATGCCCTATCCACATGCCAAGAACAATAAAGTTTTTTTTTAGGGGCACCCATAATAACTGTCCAAGCATTATAATATGAGTCAGCAAGATCAGACATAAATACATTAGAATGAAATCCATGGTCTGCTGAAATAGCTTTCTTTATATATGAAAAAAAATTTCATATACATATGTGTCCTGTCTATTGGAAAATAGAAAAGCAACAGGGAATCCCTCACCAAATTCATCTAAGACTAATAACTTGTGGAGCGACTTGGGTTATCAGTCATTTGACGACTTATGGTATAATCAGCAGAATAGGTATTTTTATTTGTTGAATGCGCAGTTGTGACAAATAATTTTGTATATATTGTTGGGCCTCTAATGCTAATGGAAAAGGCATAGCCTTCAGCTGTGCTGCAACAGATTTTCCAAATAAATCGAACTCATGGTTCTCGGTATCTTTTGCGTTCACAATGCTACTGACACTGCTAACTTTGTCAACAAGTTTATGAAGTTCATTTAGCCTTCTTTTCCGCTGACCAACAGTTGACGGGGTATTGAGTTCTTTGGATGTTGAAGGCTCCTCATCTTCCTGCGATCTGTTTGAGTCAGATTGATATTGTGTGTCATCAACTTCATTACGTCCCTAAAATGATTTGTAGATATTATTGATATGAAATTTTTAACAGCAATAAATATAATAACTGTTTGTTTGTTTTTAGGCACCTACCAACCACGAAGAATGGAAGACAATTGAAGAAGGATTTCGCAAAAAATGGAATTTTCCCGGATGCTGCGGCGCTTTAGACGGCAAACATGTCGTAATTAAAGCACCACCCGAAGCTGGCAGTTTTTACTATAATTATAAACATTCAAATAGTATTGTATTGTTGGCAGTTGTAGATCATGACTATTGTTTCCAGTACATAAATGTGGGATGCAACGGTAGAGTTTCTGACGGAGGAGTTTTTAGAAATAGTACTTTATATGCCGCTTTGGAGAATAAGATGTTACCAGAACATTATTTACTGGTGGCTGATAACGCTTTTCCGTTAAAAACGTACTTGGTGAAGCCATATCCAGGACATAATTTAACGTTGAAACAGAAGGTCTTTAACTACCGCCTATCAAGAGCGCGACGTATAGTTGAAAATGCCTTTGGGATATTGGTGGCTCGGTTTAGAATTTTTGAAAGACCATTACCGTATAATACACGTAAAGTTGATAAAATCGTTAAAGCATGTTGCGCTCTGCATAATTGGCTTAGAATTTCAAAAAGCCGTGTAAATACTCCTACAATGGACATAGAAGATAGTGACAAAGGATCTATTTTGCCTGGAAACTGGAGGGCAGTACCATCAGAAGGGTTAGTTTCAGTACAGAGAAATACACAAAATCATCCAAGTCAAGAAGCGCAAGCAGTTCGTGATAAATATGCTGACTACTTTGTAGGCGAAGGGTCAGTACCTTGGCAATTAAGAATGATATATTAAATAAATAAAATACAATAGTTATGATTATTACTTCACCATTAGTCTTTGAAATAATAATTTTATAAATTATAAATGTGCCTATAATTCACGTTTTGGAGTTTTTATTTTTTTTTGCCAACACGTCTTTGAGTTATACCCATTTTAAACAAATGTGCACCTAGTTTTTTAAACAACTAAACACATACATAATTCATACTTACCACATTATCTTCAGTATTTCTTGTGTTTAAGTTCACAGATTTGAGTGCACCATGTAGAATTGGAAACCATTTTATACTAGGAGTATAGATATCGTCTAATCCAGCTCCTGATTTATTAGATTCTTTTATTTTCTTAAGCTCCTGTGAATATGTGGACCTTAAGCTTTTTATTTTTAATAATATTTCCTTTTCATTGAAATTCGATATATTCATGTCTGTTTTCATAGCCAGAATAGCTGCACCACGAGCTTGTTTATTCCTGTATTCTAAATGTTTAATATTCCAGAGGCACTCATGTTTTACGTACTCCGAAACAAACTTAATTGTGGTATCTTCTGTCCACTTCGATGTCATTTTAAAAGGGGTAGGTAGAAGGTATCCTGAACTTTTAACTCAACCAACTTAAAAAAGGCGAAAAACATTAAAACTTTAAAATTACAACACTTTGCAAAAAATATAATAAATAATAATAAGTGAAGTGACCAGTACAATGCGTCAACTTGCGCGAAAAAATAGAATAAATCCTATTCCAGTGTACTAAATTTTTACTTGCTCCATAACTTGTTACTTACCACATAAGCGCTGTTTAGACACGTTCAAGTGGTTTAAAATTTAGTTAATATTTAGTTGACTGTCCCCGTGTAAACAAGCCTTTTTACTCCATAGACATACGCTAGTAGCATCGTCACTATGTCTACATCCATCAGTTATATTAATATTAAAAGATGTCTTGATATTGCATATGTCCTTTCTGGTTAAAATGTCGTCCCGATTCAGATTATCTGTAATCTTGTCCCTTACAGAGTCCAGCAACCTATTAAAAGGAAAAAAATTACATAATATTAATAATATTGTATGAAAAGACAGTGGATAATTGATAACAACACAATAACTGATTTATAAAATGTAAATATGTACAATATGCATTAGGTACATAGGTAAATACATATATTACTTTAAATGTTTAAATAATAGAGTATTCCTACAGGAACTACTAACATCAGAAGTAAGTAAAGATGTTAACCACAATATAAACACTGAGAGTAACAGTGTTCTTTACAAAACCTTGAGTAAAAGAAATAAGTGATAAATAGAAACCACCACCTAACCAGACCATCCAAAAAACACCACTCCCTAAAAATACAAAAAAACCAAACCACACCACAAAAAATGGAATGCATATCGCTTTACCTGTTTTTATTGTTTTCTGCTTCTCTTTAAACATATCAAATAACAATACATCCTGTATTCTGTAATGCATACTCCTACAAAAAAAATCATTTTAATTAGTAATAAATCATAATATATATAAATAACTTCTATTCATTCTCACCTAGTGGTAGAAACACCCAGCAAAAAGTTTCTGAGCAATTTCCTTCCTACATTCTTTTGAGATGCGTAGGTGTTGTATCTCCTCACCATGTCCATAATGTGTGGAAATATAAACAACAGTACATTTGCTTGTTAAAACATCCTTGGTAACAACCATGTGGCAAGTACAATTGAAGTTATATTTTGAAGAACCTTGTGATTGACTACCACGTTTACGCAACTCTGGAGAAACCAGTCTTCTTTTTCCTATAAAAATTAATTAAAACATAAATCCAAATTAAATTGTAAACTGTAATTATTTAAAATTATGAAGAAAAGTAAAAAGTATACAGCTATAATATTTTGTATATATGTTACGGTAAAAGTAAACATAGGGGTAAATGTGTACATTAACCAGTAAATGTATACATTTGCCTTTTAAGATGGTCAATGTGAATATAAGCTATTTTTAACTACTGTTTTATCTACATTTGCCGATTTTAAAGGGAAAAGTATACATTTACCAACGCTCCCTGGTAAAAGTACACAGACCTAATTTCTGATAAAAAGTGAGGTTACCAGAAATCAATTTACATTGTGTCAACAAAAATTTATCGGGTGGAGGATGTTCCGAATACTGAAAAATCTCTAAGAGAAATTGTGAGAATACAGTCATTGACAGGTGGTCAGGGATACAAAAGATGTTTTTGCAAGGGAAACTGTGGGACCAAGAAATGTGGCTGCAAAGTTGAAAATTTATTATGCAACTCAAAATGCCATGGCAGCGGATCATGCAAAAACAAAAACTAAAAAAAAAAATATATATTATATTTATATTTTTATGCTTATATCTCGTTTTACACAAAACATGTAATTTGTTTATAAATAATGGTTACCTAGGTATTGTTCCTTTTAACACGCCAAATAAAATAATATATACTTAAGTAGATATTACAGATTAAGACCATAATAAAATTGTCTTTTTTTTTTAAAGCGTTACGTATATAGCTAGGAACTCACACAGTTTTAAACTATACGAAAAGTTTAACTGTGAAATTATGTCATTTCTTTTCACATTTACCATCAATAATGGGAGATGTATACATTTACCGGTGAATGTACACATTTACCAAATATGCACTTTCCCCATAACATATACATATTAATTGTGAACCTCACATTTTGCATATTTTAAACACCTACTTTGTAATTAGGAGTGAGAATTTTCATCTTACCTGATCTAGAACACATTAAAACCAATTTTTCCAAACCCCCACATGCATTTCTTTTTGATCCTGATGGTTTAAAGAATCTCACATTATTTCTTTTTTCATGCTTTTCAAGCCAAATTTCAAACTCTAAAATAAAATATGTGATGAAAAATAGTTAAGTATTATAAATTTCCTAATTTTCACATTATATGTTGTCGGTTATAAATGTAGATGAACATACTTAATAATTAATATTTTTATGATAAAACCACAGATAAAAGCAAATTTCTATATGAAATTACTAACCTTCAAATGTTGCAAAGTCTAGTTGATTTGTAACAAAATGAAAGCCGTGTTTCAAAGTTAAATGATGTTGTAAGTCTTTGCAACTTTTAAATGAAAGTTCACATCCCTCAAAACATTTAAATAAGGTCTCATCAAATTTTGTACCTAAAATTTGAAACATATTTATACTTTAACATCATAGGTAAATAATAGGTAAATGTTAATTTATCCCATTTGCATTTTCCACATATATATTAAGAAAAATATTTACCAGTAGGGGCAAGAATAACTTCCTTTGCAATTTCCTCATGAATTTTCCTATGCTTATTACGATTTCCAACGGAAGAGAAAACCTTGTAGCAAACATCACATTCAAATAAGGTCTCATCAAATTTTGTATCTAAATTATAAACATATTTAATATCATAAATAAATAATAGGAACATGTTAATTTATCACATTACCATTTTCCACGTATATATTAAGAAAATATTTACCAGTAGGGGCAAGAATAACTTCCTTTGCAATTTCCTCATGAATTTTCCTATGCTTATTACGATTTCCAACAGAAGAGAAAACCTTGTGGCAAACATCGCATTCTAATTTGGAAGACATAGTAAAAAAAGAGTTAGCTATAAGCTTTAAAATAAAATAAAATCACAAAATGAAAACAGATGCCAAGAGTATTATTATAACAGCTTTTTCGAATTTAAAATCTAGCAGTAGTTGTAGAATTTAACGAACACAACTCACACATAACCTAAAACTAGACCAAACTAGACCAAGTCCGAACGCATTTTCGCCGATCCTAATGGGTTCGGTAATGAAAGTAAATTCTATGCATTTGATTGGTCAAAAATTCTATTTTAAATTTATTATTCCTGTTACCTACGTATTAAATAATAAAAATATTTATATTTTAATTTATGAAGTGTAACATATTTTTTTTTGTTGTATGTACGTATATTTAGGTGTTTAATTTTTAATTTGCCTTAAATAAAACACATTTTTCAGGCAGTAAGAAAAACTTTTATTTAAGTTATACATTATAAAATTATTTAAACAAAACAGGGATGTGATTTAATAACAGGTAAAAGGATTTAAGTGATGATTAAAAAAAAATCCTTGTATGTTAACAAGTACCTACCCTATTAAAAAAATTAAAATATTTTAACTTTTTTACATTTTGTGTTACCAACAGATTTATTTAAATATACTGCAGTTTGCAAGTTATGAGGAGTTTTCTTTTTAATTGGTAAAGAATTAAATTTAGTATAATAATGATCTTGTAAATTTACATTAATTTTTATATCTTGTCTAGGGCGACCAGCCGATAATCTCTTTTTCCAGCTAAACACTTTTTACGCCTACCAATTGCTGTAGGTTGAACACCAATAATTGAGGAATGCTTCCTTCTAAATTAAAATGAGACAAATTACTTTGTTTTCTATCACTATATTTATCAACATTGTGACTGCAGTTTCGAAGCTTTGCTACATTTTCAAACTGAATATTCTAAACTACTTGAAACTTGTATATATATACACGTACAATTGGTTAACACATTTTTAATAATAGTGCCTATCCTAAATTTTAAAAAACTGTAAATAGTGGGCTGCTCCTCAGGTCGGTCTGGTCATTCAATAAATTTATTGAGGGGTTTTTATTGGCTTTGTAAATTTCAATAGACTCTAAAATGTTAAGTTTTTTACTTTTCGGTGCGGTATATAAAATTTTAAGATTATCGACACTTGGGAATGAATGACCAGATGTTATAAAGTGGTTGGCAAAGTTTGAATTATTTTTATTTAGTACATATGACGATTTGTGTTCCTTAAACCTAATATTAAAATTTCTTCCTGTTTGCCCTACATATAAACTATTGCATTCTTCACAATTTAAACTATAAACTCCAGATTTATTTAATGGTAGTGTTTTTTCCTTAGCATTAAAAAATAACTGAGAAACTTTTTGGGATGGCCTAAAGGCAATTTTTAAATTATTATTTTTTGTTAAGATGTGTGCTATTTTATCTGAAACTGGTCCAAAATATGTTAGGGTATGGTATGTTGGGGTGCTATTGGGTTTTATATATGGGTATATATGATTAAGGGCTAATTGTTTTTGTTTTTTATTAATTAGCGAATTTATGGTACTTAAATCAAAACCGTTATTTTTCGCAATAATTCTTATTGTATTTAATTCTATTTCACGTTTGTGGTTTTCTAAAGGGATGGAAAATGCTCTGTGTATCATTGTTCTATATGCTGCAAGTTTGTGTGTTTTGGGGTGTGTCGAGTGGTTTGAAATCGTAGTGTCAGTAAATGTAGGTTTTCTATATATATCAAAGGAAAATTGGTTGTTCTTTTTGGAAATCGATATATCAAGGAAATTTATGGTGTTATCGATTTCTTTTTCCATTGTAAACTTTATTTTAGGGTGAAGGCTATTAAGATGATTAAGTGTTAATTGTAAATCTAAATCGCTACCTGTAAAACACACTAGAATATCATCCACGTATCTGAACCAAAACTTTATGTTTTTCGCAAAATCAGTTTTTAAAAAATTTTCTTCCAGATTAGACATAAAGATTTCGGCTAGAAGTGGACTTAACGGTGATCCCATAGCTAGTCCGTCTGTCTGTTTATAGAATGTATTATTGTACATAAAATAATTTTCTTGAATACAAAAATTAAACAATGTAATAATTTCGTTTTTTATGACTGGATTAATATTTTTATAAGTAAGAGTTTCTTCAATGATGGCTAAACAGTCACGATTAGGAACGTTAGGGAACATGTTAACAACGTCAAAGGATACCAGTGTGCAATTATCGGAAATTGTAAAATTTTTAAGTTTTTGTGTGAGTTGTACCGAATTTTTTATTGTATATTGTGGACTGAAATTTGAGATATCTTTATATATGTAATTTAATTTATAAGCTAATTTACTAAGAGGACTGTTTATATATGAAACAACAGGACGAATTGGGGCATTATTTTTGTGAATTTTTATTAAACCATATAACTTAGGGGGAGTGGGGTTCATGTTTAAAATTTTAAATTTGTCATTGTTGGACAATACGCCCTGTATATCCTTTAACGTTGCTTTTAATTTATTCTGTATTTTAGAGGTAGGATCATTTTTAAGGATACAAGGTTTTTCTTTGTCTAGAAAATCATTAATTTTTTGGTTATATTCACCTTTAGATAAAGCTACAATAGAATTTCCTTTGTCTGCTCGGGTAAAAACTAAATCATTGTCTTTTATTTTTGATTGAATTGATTTAATAACTGTGTTTTGTGATAAATTGATTATGGGCTTGTCTGTATTTTTTAAAACTTTTTTAATTTTTTCTTTGGTAAAATTTGAATCAGGAATATTTTCAAGTGATAACTCTACCTCACATACTAAAGTTTCTAATCTATTTTTGGGATTGATATTGGGGTTATATTTGGGACCATTTTCAAGAAACTTAATTTCACTCTCTGAAAAAGATGTATCCGATAAATTAATAAACCTTTCATGAAATGGGTGCTGTTCTGGGATTTCTGGCTGAGTTTGTTTATGTTTACTACTAATCATATTTTGAAGTTTTTTGTATTGAGTGGTATATTTTTTATAAATGATTTCGGATATTATTGTTCGAGTTTTGTCATCTAATAAATCAAATTCAATTGGGTGGAGTTTATATGAAAGTTCAGAATGCAGTACCTTAATATGTAGTAGTAGGTTGTCCCTGACACTAAACCATCTTCTTGCTTCTTGTTTGAGCCAATAAATTTGACATTTCTCCACTGTCTTCTTTGCTGAGAGTGTTGTTGACTTGCACTTAATCTGGATGAACTTCGGGATGACTTTATGCTGTAGACACTGTTGGTTGAACCAGGCATTTTGAACTGCTAACCGTTGCTTAAGGCGTAGTTTAAAATATAATGTGGACTGTTCTGCTGTACTAGCGTTTTTTAAATACTGGATTGAGTTGTCCGTTACTTTGTGATAGTCCATTTTAAATTAAAATGAGACAAATTACTTTGTTTTCTATCACTATATTTATCAACATTGTGACTGCAGTTTCGAAGCTTTGCTACATTTTCAAACTGAATATTCTAAACTACTTGAAACTTGTATATATATACACGTACAATTGGTTAACACATTTTTAATAATAGTGCCTATCCTAAATTTTAAAAAACTGTAAATAGTGGGCTGCTCCTCAGGTCGGTCTGGTCATTCAATAAATTTATTGAGGGGTTTTTATTGGCTTTGTAAATTTCAATAGACTCTAAAATGTTAAGTTTTTTACTTTTCGGTGCGGTATATAAAATTTTAAGATTATCGACACTTGGGAATGAATGACCAGATGTTATAAAGTGGTTGGCAAAGTTTGAATTATTTTTATTTAGTACATATGACGATTTGTGTTCCTTAAACCTAATATTAAAATTTCTTCCTGTTTGCCCTACATATAAACTATTGCATTCTTCACAATTTAAACTATAAACTCCAGATTTATTTAATGGTAGTGTTTTTTCCTTAGCATTAAAAAATAACTGAGAAACTTTTTGGGATGGCCTAAAGGCAATTTTTAAATTATTATTTTTTGTTAAGATGTGTGCTATTTTATCTGAAACTGGTCCAAAATATGTTAGGGTATGGTATGTTGGGGTGCTATTGGGTTTTATATATGGGTATATATGATTAAGGGCTAATTGTTTTTGTTTTTTATTAATTAGCGAATTTATGGTACTTAAATCAAAACCGTTATTTTTCGCAATAATTCTTATTGTATTTAATTCTATTTCACGTTTGTGGTTTTCTAAAGGGATGGAAAATGCTCTGTGTATCATTGTTCTATATGCTGCAAGTTTGTGTGTTTTGGGGTGTGTCGAGTGGTTTGAAATCGTAGTGTCAGTAAATGTAGGTTTTCTATATATATCAAAGGAAAATTGGTTGTTCTTTTTGGAAATCGATATATCAAGGAAATTTATGGTGTTATCGATTTCTTTTTCCATTGTAAACTTTATTTTAGGGTGAAGGCTATTAAGATGATTAAGTGTTAATTGTAAATCTAAATCGCTACCTGTAAAACACACTAGAATATCATCCACGTATCTGAACCAAAACTTTATGTTTTTCGCAAAATCAGTTTTTAAAAAATTTTCTTCCAGATTAGACATAAAGATTTCGGCTAGAAGTGGACTTAACGGTGATCCCATAGCTAGTCCGTCTGTCTGTTTATAGAATGTATTATTGTACATAAAATAATTTTCTTGAATACAAAAATTAAACAATGTAATAATTTCGTTTTTTATGACTGGATTAATATTTTTATAAGTAAGAGTTTCTTCAATGATGGCTAAACAGTCACGATTAGGAACGTTAGGGAACATGTTAACAACGTCAAAGGATACCAGTGTGCAATTATCGGAAATTGTAAAATTTTTAAGTTTTTGTGTGAGTTGTACCGAATTTTTTATTGTATATTGTGGACTGAAATTTGAGATATCTTTATATATGTAATTTAATTTATAAGCTAATTTACTAAGAGGACTGTTTATATATGAAACAACAGGACGAATTGGGGCATTATTTTTGTGAATTTTTATTAAACCATATAACTTAGGGGAGTGGGGTTCATGTTTAAAATTTTAAATTTGTCATTGTTGGACAATACGCCCTGTATATCCTTTAACGTTGCTTTTAATTTATTCTGTATTTTAGAGGTAGGATCATTTTTAAGGATACAAGGTTTTTCTTTGTCTAGAAAATCATTAATTTTTTGGTTATATTCACCTTTAGATAAAGCTACAATAGAATTTCCTTTGTCTGCTCGGGTAAAAACTAAATCATTGTCTTTTATTTTTGATTGAATTGATTTAATAACTGTGTTTTGTGATAAATTGATTATGGGCTTGTCTGTATTTTTAAAACTTTTTAATTTTTTCTTTGGTAAAATTTGAATCAGGAATATTTTCAAGTGATAACTCTACCTCACATACTAAAGTTTCTAATCTATTTTTGGGATTGATATTGGGGTTATATTTGGGACCATTTCTCAAGAAACTTAATTTCACTCTCTGAAAAAGATGTATCCGATAAATTAATAAACCTCATTGAAGAAACTCTTACTTATAAAAATATTAATCCAGTCATAAAAAACGAAATTATTACATTGTTTAATTTTTGTATTCAAGAAAATTATTTTATGTACAATAATACATTCTATAAACAGACAGACGGACTAGCTATGGGATCACCGTTAAGTCCACTTCTAGCCGAAATCTTTATGTCTAATCTGGAAGAAAATTTTTTAAAAACTGATTTTGCGAAAAACATAAAGTTTTGGTTCAGATACGTGGATGATATTCTAGTGTGTTTTACAGGTAGCGATTTAGATTTACAATTAACACTTAATCATCTTAATAGCCTTCACCCTAAAATAAAGTTTACAATGGAAAAAGAAATCGATAACACCATAAATTTCCTTGATATATCGATTTCCAAAAAGAACAACCAATTTTCCTTTGATATATATAGAAAACCTACATTTACTGACACTACGATTTCAAACCACTCGACACACCCCAAAACACACAAACTTGCAGCATATAGAACAATGATACACAGAGCATTTTCCATCCCTTTAGAAAACCACAAACGTGAAATAGAATTAAATACAATAAGAATTATTGCGAAAAATAACGGTTTTGATTTAAGTACCATAAATTCGCTAATTAATAAAAAACAAAAACAATTAGCCCTTAATCATATATACCCATATATAAAACCCAATAGCACCCCAACATACCATACCCTAACATATTTTGGACCAGTTTCAGATAAAATAGCACACATCTTAACAAAAAATAATAATTTAAAAATTGCCTTTAGGCCATCCCAAAAAGTTTCTCAGTTATTTTTTAATGCTAAGGAAAAAACACTACCATTAAATAAATCTGGAGTTTATAGTTTAAATTGTGAAGAATGCAATAGTTTATATGTAGGGCAAACAGGAAGAAATTTTAATATTAGGTTTAAGGAACACAAATCGTCATATGTACTAAATAAAAATAATTCAAACTTTGCCAACCACTTTATAACATCTGGTCATTCATTCCCAAGTGTCGATAATCTTAAAATTTTATATACCGCACCGAAAAGTAAAAAACTTAACATTTTAGAGTCTATTGAAATTTACAAAGCCAATAAAAACCCCTCAATAAATTTATTGAATGACCAGACCGACCTGAGGAGCAGCCCACTATTTACAGTTTTTTAAAATTTAGGATAGGCACTATTATTAAAAATGTGTTAACCAATTGTACGTGTATATATATACAAGTTTCAAGTAGTTTAGAATATTCAGTTTGAAAATGTAGCAAAGCTTCGAAACTGCAGTCACAATGTTGATAAATATAGTGATAGAAAACAAAGTAATTTGTCTTATTTTAATTAAAAAAAAATACATATACATACAGGGTGTTATTTAATAAGTGTCCGATATTTCAGAGAGTGATTTTTCAAGTATTTTTAAGGTAAAAGTTCCTATGAACGTGTGGTCTAAGATGCTTCGCTTTCAAGATACAGGGTGTCAAAGTTTTATTTTTATTTATGTTTTTTCTGCATAATTTCCTAAATAATGCCGATTTCCGAACGAAAATTGGTACCTGGGGGTTTTTTGACATGAGAAATTTGAATTTGTTCTTAATTTAGCTCTTACTTGTAGAGGGCGCTAGCCACATGTATATTCTCACTTTCAAAGGCTCATGACTTTTTGTACAACCCTGTATTTACATTTTTGTTAAAAGAAATGGATTCCTTAGTCATTTTTACGTAAAAAAGGTACTCTTATTAGATGACGCTAGGAGCAACCGTTTTCGAAATATTTTAGTTTAAAATAATCGATGCATACGCTTAGTAATAAATATGCTAAGTAAAGACCGCCGAAAATGACGGTTTTATCAAGTAGCCTAGTCAATGCATTTTGTTTGTGTTGTCATGTAAAAATTCAGACATAATACAATTTTGACGTACTTTGACGTACAGTTGAGTAGTAGGTAATAAATATTAGTGAGACACCCTGTATCTTGAAAGCGAAGCATCTTAGACCACACGTTCATAGGAACTTTTACCTTAAAAATACTTGAAAAATCACTCTCTGAAATATCGGACACTTATTAAATAACACCCTGTATATACAATTATTTTTCTAGAAAAAAATTAATACGGCACTGTTAACCTTACAAAAGCTTCATAATTTACCGCGGGGAAATCATGAAGTAAGCTCTGATTGAAATTATCCTAATCTCAGACGCTTTGTTACTTACATTGGACGTTCTACTTACACACATTTCACCTTCGCGGTAATAAAATAAAAGTGAAATAAACTTGGGGTAGAGATTTAGAACTCTTTTTACATCAATCTTTTAATTTAACGAGGTAGATACCTGTGCAATGCTAGTTCCAGCGAATCATGGTAGCCACTTTTCCACAGACATAAAATATGTGGTAAGATGGCAAAACCCGATATGTGATTTTTATAAAATAAGAAGAAGAGATATTTTCAACTTTGGTATGTCTTAAAAATCACAATTTTAGTAAAATATTTAAATTTTGCAACTAATTGTTTTATACTAAGTTGCAAAATTTAAATATTTTACTAAAAATGTGATTTTTCTGGACGTACCAAAGTTAAAAATATCTGTCCTCTTCATTTTACAAAAATTACATATTGGGTTTAGCCACCTTACCACAAAAATATTAACTTTGACATGTTTGCATATTCTGGAGTCTATTTATTTTAAAAACAGTAGGAATATAGAAGAAAGATGCCCATATTACACTAGATATCATAATAATTTCGTGTTACCAACACCTACTAGTACATTGGTGTGCAACTTTCTTCTATATAATTCCAATAAATTGCTTGATCACTTAGCTTTTGTATATACAAGAGGTAAGTAGTAGTAAACTATATCAAATTATAAAAATTTAGGAACCAACTAAAACAACTACTACTATTGGGCAAAGCTTATTATGGTTTAAGTAAATATTTTTCTGACAACCATTAAGTTTAAAATATGAAAAGGAAAGGTTTATATCTTTCTAAAGTTTGTTTTAAAATTGTATTATATCACCAATGTACCTTTTTATGAACTTTTCTTTTTTTTTATATAGAAGCTGCACTTAGATTTTTTAACATTTTGTAACCCTGTACACTAATGAAAAAAATATATTAATAAGACTAGTAATTATCATTATAAAACTCCTGTATACTATAGTAGGGTTTTGTAATTGGAAGCTTTTTGGTAATTGTCTATGAAGTTGAGGCAGCTCTGATTGTGACGAAATTTTGTATACAGGGGTTTTTTGAGGCGCTTATCACAAATCTTAAAATTATTTTTTATTAAATTGTTTGGTTGAAGTTAACTATACCTGTAATTTTTTTTCATTTTTAATATTTGGAAAAAAGTTATTCTTCATAAAAAAATTTGCTTTGTCTGAAATGCTAAAAGCTATAATAAAAATTGACCTATGATATACCTACAGGATGGTTCAAAACCGCAAAAATATTATTTTGAAAAATGAAAAAACATATTTGAAAATGAAGTGTAAACTAAAATATTTGGTATTTTCTTCATAAATAATTTAATCATTCAAATTTGTATTACTTTTTCAAGCTATTTAAATAACTACAGTCGAACCTCTATAACTCGAAATTCAAGGGACCGCCAATTTACTTTGAGTTAAAGAGATTTCGAGTTAAAGAATATAAGTAAGAAGATGATACAAAATTTCTCAAAAGTATTTTATTGCATCAAAAACAGTATAATGATAAGTATATATAATTTGCGCCATCCATAATTTATTTGTCGGCATATCTTTTGAAGAAAGACTAGGCAGGAGCGGACTCAAAATGTTTTTAATTTTTCTTTAAATAAATTAGTTTGTTTATTTTGCCATTTTTATTTTATTTTGTGAGGTAGTTAAAATATTGGAGAACAAAGTTAAACCAACCACCTTTTTATTCAGCAATTTTTCCCAAATGTTCAAGAATGAGATGACAGAGACATATATAATTTGAAAATTACAAAACAAAATATAGTATATAGTAAATAAAGATTTAAAATAATATTAAAACCACGATTTAAATTAATTTGAAAAACTTACCGACTAATTATTTGGGTCACTAACAATCTAGTTCTTCTAAAGATTCATCAAGTTGTCGGAATCGTTTTCTAAATTAATTATAAACTGATCCCCCATTTAACACAATTTGGCTTAATTGTCGATATTCGTTCTCGCACTTAATGGTTTTTTTAATAGAGTTTTCCCAGTTAAATTTTGAAATGTTAGACACTTCTTGTTTAATTAGCTCAACAACTGTTTTGTCAAATTTTGGAAAAGAATTTGCGCGACGAATTCTTTTTTTAATTGGCCCCATATTAGTTCTATTGGGTTGAAAATGCAAAAGTAAG
The DNA here is from genome assembly GCA_014170235.1 of Listronotus bonariensis. NCBI lineage: Eukaryota > Metazoa > Arthropoda > Insecta > Coleoptera > Curculionidae > Listronotus > Listronotus bonariensis. Next base: position 18,831 of record JACEGR010001187.1, read on the forward strand.
GAGGTAATCTTAAAACCGTATGCCCATTTTCTTCAGCTATTTGGTCAACAAAAAATGTCTTGTTCCATTTCTTAACTTTAAGAACTTCCAATAACTCTTTTTTTGTATAATGTTCTTCAAAATATAAATCATTTTTAATTAAAAATGATTGAATTTCCTGTTTAGTAGAAGAATTATTTGGAATCTTATAAAGTTGCCTGGAATGATATGCGGCGTTATCCATAACGATCACGCTATTTGGTTTTAAATTTGGAAGTAGCGTATATTGGAACCATTCTTCAAAAATATCCGACTGCATATTTTTGTGGTAGTCGACATTACAATCTTCAATTTTTTTCCACATAATTTCAATGCATTTTCAACCCATCCGTCACTTGAACCACAATGAAGAATTACTATACGTGACCCTCTGTTAGGTGGTACCCCTTTTAAATGGCAACGGCTAGAGCTGTCTGTCCATCCTTTTTTGGCAGTATCATGTGTATCATACCACGTTTCGTCCAAATAGTATATGGGTCGGTTTTGGCATCTGTATTCTTTAATTTTTTCTAAATACTCGATTCGCCATTGAACTATTCTTCTGCTCTCCATGACAGATGCTCTTTTGTCTACAACCTTAAATTTAAAACCAATTTTCTTTAGCCATCGACGTAAAGTCGTTTGGGGACAAGGCTTTTCCATCTGAACAAGGCTTTTATAAATTATTTCAATTGTTGGTAAAGTGTTTTGTTTATATTTCTCGTAAACTATATTTCTTAATAGCTTAGCAGTAGCAGCATCAAGACTTTTTAATTTACCTGCGTCAGTCCTTTGTTTTCTTTTTGTATTCCACATCTAATAATTTGGCACATTGTTGAATATGGAACTTCAGTTAAGAGGCGGCCTTTTTAATTAAACTTCCCTTGTTTTTATAGCTAGGATCTTTTTTAAATTATTGTACACATTAAGACAAATTTTCTTTGCTTGTTCATTAAGAAAAAATGTTTTTTCCTTAAAGGTACCGATTCGCAAGATTCTTTACCGGAGAGTGTACTGATATCACTCTGAGAATCAATATCATTGTTTTGAATCTCTTCAGTCTGGGGCTCCCATGGTCTCCACAATGGATAATTTTGATTTTCCCAAGGGCGAAACATATTGCTTTAATAATAAATACAATGTTTTAGAAGTCACAGTTCACTTAGCCACAATGTACAACGGTTAAGTGTAAATAGAAATAAAAAAATAAATTTACAAAAGAGTTCAACAAATTAACACAATTAAACAAAACAACTAATTAAATATTTAAAAATCTATGACTTGAACGACTACATTAAACACTGATTTACGCATAATCGAGATTTGCGTCTGCACAAACGCGAGTCCGACTCAGTAATTCAGAAGGAACGCCCGTGGCAAAAAAACATTTTCGATACTTTACCTAGCCTAAAGCTCTGACCGTCTCCCATCTCTTTTTAACAGAGCTAGTAAATAAAGACAGATACTGACCGCGTACTCTTGCCGCCACAAACGAATCCCTTAACGACAGGTGCCTACTGTGCTATGGCGTGTTAGCCTATATTAGTCCGGGTAAATATGTTTAAAATATAATATTGACAATTATTGACTGTTGCCTAATATCATGTTTTTCAGTTCTTTTGGTAAAGCAGGCAGTTTCTTCGTAAAAATAATTTATAGTTAAGTAGATTTTTAATCATTTCTTAAAGTATTTATAGCAAAACAACGTAGTTTAATTATTTGCATAATAAAACCCAATACATCTGGACTAATCTGCGGCTCTTTTGAAGAATGTAAACAAATGAAATATTAGTGGTGTTTTCTTTACACATATTTTAAAATCTAATAAGCCATAAAAGTACATAGTAAACTTAATAATATAATAGACAATAATAATTTTAGCGCAATAAAAACATTATTTTTTTAAATAACCTGTACACAGGTTTTGATGAATTATTTTTCTTTTATGATCCAATTCGTAAAATTTCTTAAGCTGAGCAAGTGAATTGAAAATATGACCCGTCGTATTTTCATTCATACTTAAATCTAACTGAATGTATTTTTTTAGTCCCATACTCTACTTTTTTTTTAAATTTCAATTTTTCTTTCAATTGTCAAACTTTTAAGTTTTCATGGTGGCGACATTTAACGAACCGTGCACTGACTGTGCTAAACAGCAAAGGTATGATTCCGAGCACCGGGGCAGACTGCTAACCGCCAACGCAATCGTCAGAACGTTATACGTAACGAGTAGCGTTGCTGGTAATAAGAATGGCTCTGGCTCTTGCGTCGGCGGTTTGCAGTCTGCCACAATGCTCGAAGAAATGTTTAAAAATTCACCGATAACATCCCCGCTGACTTTTCCGATCTATAAAATATTCGTTTCACTTCGACCTTGACTTGAAATTTCAACTTATAGAGACTTATTTATCACTCAGGCGAATTATCTGCTTCAAGTTGTGGAGATTTTCGAGTTAGAGAATTTAAAGTTATGAAGATTAAAATACACGGCAATTGTAGCAAATGAGCAGGAACAGTAATAAACTTTGTCTTAGAGATAATTTCGAGTTGTGAAGGTTCAAGTTATAAAGGTTCAACTGTAGTTAAAAAAAATAGTTTTAACCAATTTATGTTTATTTTTCTAAATAACATTTTAGTAATACTGTGTATCATAAGGCGATTCTTTTTACAGCTTTTATTCTAAAAAACCTTTTTTTTTGTCACTGAGTTGTAAAAAATATAATATTTTTTAAGATTTAACATTAACCGCAATTTAATTAAATTTATTGCTATTTAATTAGGTAGTTTAAAAAATATTATTTCGATTTTTTTATTTTCAAAGTAATATTTTTGCGATTTTAAACAGGGTCTTTTAAAATGATGGCTTCCGAATTTGTTTCTTTTTGGGAGGAGGATGCAAATATACTTTTCTTTATATAGGGTGTAAAGCCTAAGTGATTCAAAAAAAAAAAAAATCTTTAAATTTACATATGACCTAAAGGTGAATGTGTTAATTAGGTAGTTTAAAAATATTATTTTATTTTAATATTATTATTATTATTATTGAAAGTAATACAGGGTGTAATTTAATTAATGGCTAAGAATAGAAGGTATGATTCCTTAGCTTAATTTAATTTATTAATAAGAAAGAAATGTTCTTATGAACATATGTCCTAAACGTCTTAACCTTAACTTTTGAAATACGGGTGTTAAAATTTTCAAAAACCAAAAAATTTCGAAACACTTATTTTAGTAAAAACTATTATAATGAATATAAACCTTATTTAAATAAGTATTTATTATTTTTGTTACATAATTGCTAATTAAAAATTATAAAACCTAATTTTTAAAAGTAAAAGATCCCACAATGTTTCTTTTATGGCCTAAAAATATGCAATTAAGGGATTTTTTTCTCTTAAACTAAACAAGATACGGAAAGAAAAAAGCAGTATTTTTATTTGCCCAATCTAAAGAATGCACAAAAATTTTACACACATTTACACAGTCAGTGGCGTACCGTTTTTTTGTTGGAAATATTCCTTCAGTTGCCTCTGGAGACGCCACTGGACTTAGTAGATGTAATTAAGTTAGTGATAAATTACCCCTTAATGTCATTAATGATATTGCCAAATTAAGCCAAATTGGGTAAAGAATAGTTAGGATATTTGAAAAAAATGTTTTTTTTTTCGAAAATTTTAATACTCTGTATCTGAAAAGTTAGGTGGTTAGGGACATATGTTTATATGAACTTTTCTTCCTAAAATAAACTAAGGAATCATACCCTGTATTTTTAGCCATCAATTAAATTATATATATATCCTATGGCAATTTTTATTGTAGAATGTAGCATTTCAGACAAAGCAACAATTTATAATGAAGAGCAACTTTTTGTTTACATATTAAAAATATTTTTTTTACAGGTATAGTTAAGTCCGTGGACACACTGTATAACCTCAAAGTTGAAAATCAAACTAACCTCATTTTCACTATATTCTCCCTTCTTTTGCACACAATTCTTGGTTTAATGTTAAAGTAGCACATATTTAATTTAAACCTTTTAAAACCTGTTTTCTTTATTTATTTTACATATTTTTTCTATTAAATTGCAAACCCCCAAATGTTGCAAACATGTATACACAAAACACAGCCAAAGGCTACTGCAATTAAAATGCCTAAAAGTAAAGCTTTGCAATTTAATGAAAAAAAGGTTTAAAATAAATAGGAACTGGCGGCGCCAAGGCTACTGATATCGCAATGATTGAAAGTGAAGCTTTGCAATTTTATTGGTAATTTTACAGGTAAAATATACAGAAAAAGGGGGTTTTTAAAGGTGGAAATCAAATAATAAGTACAAATTTAGCTTTCAATCAAGAATTGAGTGCAAAAAAAGGGGAGAAATAGTGAATTCAAGTTAGATTTGGTTATCAAGTCTGATGATGAATATCTCGATAACAATACGAGTACTTACTAAAAATTCTTTCAGATTCGTAATCAGCGCCCCAAAAACCCCATATACCAAATTTCATTAAAATCGGCGATGCGTCCGGTTTGTAAATAATTAGGTACCAAAAATGGGAAATAAGTCCCCAAAAATCTCATATACAAAATTTAGTAAAAATCGGAGTTGCCGAAACTTTTTAGATAAATACCGCTTTTTTATAGCTCTTTTGAAGGTTCTATTATCAATACTTTGTACCTATACTACATACTTTATAAATTTTTGGGGATAATACTAATAGATTTCAAAATAAAAATGTATATTACTGTTAATATATTCTCTTTGATAAAAAGGGGCTAACAATGCTTTTAGAACTATTACTAGGATTAAATAATTATAAGAAATAATTTAAAAAATTTTAATCACCTTAAAAATTCTTTTAAAATCCTATTTAAAAAGGGCTTAAGTGGAACATATGATAAAACGGTCACTTGCTTAATGGATATAATTATAAGTAATTGTTTTGGAATGCATAGAAAACATCTTTTAAAAATTTATTTTCTTTTGGACAACTTTACAACTAAAACACTTTAATACAAAAAAAAGCTACATTAAACCAAAACACTTGTCAAAACGTCAAAACAATTGTAGAAGTACTAATTTGACAGTTAGGTGATTTTTGGCGAGTGAACGTTAAAGCCGACGACCGGCGACCCAAGGAGATAAACTTTTTAATAAGGAGAGCTCAATCCTATTTAAGTCTATGTTCACTAAATTTTGTGACGTAATTGTTTCCGTAATTATTTGTTTACAATGTGTTTGGCATAATGAAAAGTTATAACTAGTTTTAACCACTGATCTGAAAAATAATAATTAGGATAAATACAGCAAAAATGACAATAACCCCTACGTGGGCACTGCGCAGTACACTTGTGGGCATCCGCACTAAAAATTTACAGACTAGCGGAAAACAAACAACAGGACCGGGTTTGGAAATTTGGTAAACGAGGGTTTTTGGGGCGCTAATCACGACTTTTTTTTTGAAAACGTTTCGTTCTCGAGATGTTCATCATCAAAGTTGAAATTCAATTCTTAGTTTCACTCTATTCCGCCTTCTTTTTGCACAAAATTCTTGATATAACACCTAACAGGCACACAATATTATATAAACATCTTTAAAAAAACTTTTTTTAGTTATTTTACAGGTTTTTTTCATTAAATTCCAAATCTTTTACCCCTAAAACGCTACAACCATGCATACACCTATGTGTATAATGGTTTCAGACATGGCGACTTGATTTAAAGCAAACTTTTTATATTAATAAAGAAAGGCTAAAAACCAATAAGAAAAACATGTTTTAAAAGGGTTTTTATAGTTAAATAAAATATTGTGTGCTAATTTAGTGTTACATCAGTAACTTAGTGCAAAAAAGGGAATTATAGTAAAAATAAGAACAGTTTGGCCATGATGACGAATATCTCAAGATCGAACCGTTTCCGAAAAAAAAATAGATTCGTGATCAGCGCCCCAAAAACCAAGGTATAGCAAATTTCGTCAAAATCGGAGTTGCCGCAACTTTCTAGACAATTTCCTAATTTTGTTTCTTGGATATATACACATATTTAAATATTTTATTTTAAGTTTGTACTCGTCTTCCATAGAAGTCCCTAAAAATTAAACCGGTTTAGATATTGGGTACTTTTTTTTGTCTTGTATAATTTAGTATACGAGAGTGCTTTGAAGCACTAATCTCAACTTGAATTTTGTTTTTTGCTGGACCCTCTTTGACTTAACCTTAAAACGGCACGATATTTTTGCGTTATTATCTTTCTTCTTAAAACTACTTTGACACAACAAAACTAAATCAATTGGTATTTGATTTATTTTATCATAAAACCAATTAATTTTGGTGTAACTAGTTTGAGGACTCGATTTATACACTGTTATTTCACTTTCGCTGCCGTAGCAGTTTTCGTTCAGTTAAACTTGGCGTGTTGTGCCATTTGTAAACGCCGTTGCCTCATTTGACTTGACCAAGTTATCACCTTTGCCTCTGGTCGTTTGCAAACGTTCGTGATCTTAGAAAATTTTATGCTTAAAATTTTTGGGGTTAGGGACAAACTGACCTCATATTTGCAATCAAAACCACAAGAAAAACCTTCCAATTTCTTTTAAACAACACTATACAACAACTCATTATTTAGTTTTGGTTTATCAAAACTAAAATAAACAAAAAGTTAAAAACAGCACTGAAAAACACGAAGACTCGCTAAGCACAAATGTCCTTTCATTTGTGCTTAGCGATTAATACCAAATGACTAATAACGGTCGACAGTAGATGAGAGGTTGGTTTTTGGGCGGCTGACGGTGTCAATTTTACCTGGCGTTTACAATCGGAAAATCCCAAATTAGTGTGGCCCTGTTGCTATGTAGGTAAACATTTTCAGTGTTCCAACCACTATATTTATTAAAATACTGCAAATTTTGTCAATGTTGCCAACACTATATTGGATTTTAATTGAAAAACACTAACTTTTATGAGAACTGGGCATGTGCAAAGGTGTACAGCAACTCTCCCAGTGTGGGGTAAAAATTCGTGCGCAGGTCTATTGAAAATATATGGGGAACATTTTCTATTAGCTATCCGCTTTATTTTTCAGATCATTGGTTTTAACTCAACTACGCTATTTTTGAGGTCGTGAAGTCAGGTACATTTTATTAAAACGCTAATTCTTGTCGAGGAAGTCTTTGGACCACTCGTTCGAACAAGTATAGAGTACAAGAAACCCAAATATGTAGAAATTAAATGTATTTGTTTATAAATAAAAGCCTAAAAGCTTTTTTGACATTTGTGACATAACTCAGTTAAACGCGTTTGGCATCAAAACTTTTTAAACTTTTTTTTAACTTATTTCAACTCTTTAGTCCTCTACTGCAATCCACTACACTACACTTTCCACTATGACAAACACACAAGAGGCAACATGACCTCTCCCTACCCAAGAACTATCCGACCGGCACCTTTAATCTGTTTGCCAAATTTTAGGTGTGTTTGGCATAGTGAAAAGTGTAGTGACGTATATTGTAGTTTTGATGCCACACGCGTTTAGCTGAGCTATGTCACAAATGTCAAAAATTTAAAAGGCTTTTATGCTTTTATTTATAAACAAATAAATAAAATTTTTACATATTTAAGTTTCTTGTTCTCTATACTTGTTTGTACGAGTGAGGCAAAGACTTCATCGACAAGAAATAGAGAGATATGGGTGGTGCTGTAACTTCATGCGGTATTAACGTAAGCGCTATTATGACAGTTAAGTTGTGCGCGATTCGATTTTTACCGTCGCTGGTGGTAATAACGTTACCGCATGGAGTAATTTGCGGGCTGATAACGCCGTGTGCTATTTAAAATAACGAATAGAATTGCCATGCCCACAATACTTTTCTTTGTTTATTTTTTAAGGTTATAACATTTATTTCGACGATTTCTACAAATATTTTTATTCTAGAGCCACAGAGTAAAGTTAAACTACTAATCCTTGATAAAGCCTTGCTTTTTTATTTTGGGATAAATATCGCAGGTGGAAAAGAAACGAAAAGGTTAAGATTCTCGGCCGACAATGACCTCTGGCTTTACTAAAAGAATGTCTTAGTCAAAATTCGTCTGGAAAAGTGGGAAAATTTACAGTAAAATGTATTAAAATAACGAGAAAAACTTTAGTACTCGCAAATTGGAGGATCACTTGTTTTTGATTTTATAAATTTGCAGACAGGTGTAATTAACCGTTCGTAATACGGCGTCTTCCATATCTCTAAAAACAAACACTATATACCGTATGCGGTAGTTAAATAGCGCCTCTCTATTATCGTTTTAATAAAATGTACCTAACTTCACGACCTTGAAAATAGTGAAGTTGAGTTAAAACTAGTTATAACGAGGACTGGATGCCAAACACCGAGTCCTGAAATACACTGGCGATACCAAACGGAAAAAGCAAAAACTAGTTATAACTTTTTGTTATGCTAAACAAAGCTTTTGCGAACTACGCTATTTGTGTGGATTATGGTGACCTGGGCTACGATTCTGTAACTAACAAAGGGAAAGAGAAAAAGATTTATATGTCCACAGTGTCACTTTAAACCAATTGTAACTCGTCTTTCTGACTGTAGTGACAGATAAATCACTTTCTCTTTCCTTATTATTTTATAGAATCTGGGCTCTGGGTAGCTTTCCAGTGACGAAAAATTTGGTGCGTCACGCTCCAGGGCTTGAAGCTCTTGAACTGCTCTAAAAAGTTAGCCACTGGAACGCATCCTTAGACAAGGAGAGAGAGATACTTTAAACAATTTTAAAATTTCGTTGTTTTTAACCTTTCTTGGCTTTATAATAATAATCTCTTTTTAATACCTATTTCCTTTTTAAATAAATAATATAAAAAATCCATCCTTAACCATAAAAACACGTTTGAAGCACAAAAACCAAACGAGGGGTTGGTGCATGAGGGGCAAGGGGAAAGAAAAACAGAGTAGCTCAGGTGCATAACACTTTCCGTCACTGGAACGCCATATAGAACGAAATGCTCCTGAGCTACTCGGAAGCGCTCTATTTGCGTCACTGGAAAGCCACTCTAACTGAAGGTGTGTAATTGACGTGCTTTAAAAACGGGCTTGTTTTTTGGTTGGTTCCTTATAAGATTTCTAGGGATGCTGTATACATTGTAAATGTAAATAAATTAGTACAAAAGTACTTTGTACTAAATTTTTTAATAATAACATAATTTAAGTTTTATTATGCAATTTCCGGTTACATAATAATAAACGTATTGTAATTATTTGGTTAATTTAGTTTTAGCTCTTATTCCTCTAGGGGGAATAGGGATAGCAACCTTGGACTGGAAAGTTGCATTATGGTTGCATTTATGAATATAATAATGTTAAATTTTTAGAGACAGTTAGTTTTTGCTATAACTGTTTATTTTAAATAATATTTTTTTATTTAATGGGATTTGTTTTAATGTAGCTTTACTTCTGTTAAAACTGTAAGAAACGTTTTTTTAGCTCAGTCAGTAAAATAACTTAAGGACTTTTTTATTGTTTATAATAAATTCTTCTTTACTTAACTTTTTTTATCTTAAAGTCAAAGAGATTTTAATAAAGTCCAAGTACAAGGTACTGTAAGTTCTGGTTTAGTAAATATTTTACCCTTTTTATTCCTCATGCAGATCCGTCAAGTTGTCCAACTACCGAAACATGCAAATACTGCATTACACGGTGTTTACTGGTACTTAGGCATGCTTAAATCGCTCAACTTCGCTGGTTTTACGAAAAACGGTTTTGCGAGGCGGAAAAGGCATACACGTCGCGTTAATTCAAAATTACCATTGACAATTTTTACCATGTGGCAACGAGAACAGATCGATGCGTCATCCTATCGGGAAAAGTGTTGATTTATGCGTTCCCTGTCCAGTTTCTACCTGCAAGTATTTAACACACCGAAACTGAATTAATAGCCCCAAGTTGGCACGACGTATATATTTCTTCAGCCTATTTATAATACAAAAAAAATATTGTATTACTTTGCCTTTAATCTTTAAATTGCTATTTAAATTTAAAAATATATATATAATATATAAATAAATGTTTATTTACTTAAATTCATTCTTAAAGTATTATTATTAAAATTTTGCTTGTCTCTTTGCTTAATATTGAAATTTAATATTAAAGGTTAGACCTGTAGCTTACACATAAAAAAAAACATAGTGTTGCAATGTCGTAAGTACGTACCTCTTAAAAATAAAAAGAAAACAAAATTTGGTTTAAATTCTTTATTAATTCTTTAAATACAGGAAAAGGTCCTTGTCTTTTATCTTCTCTCGTTATAATTTTTTGACGCTTAGGGGCTAAGGATTCGGGAAAATTTGAAGCAATGGATTTTTCTTCCTTTAAAATATAGTTTGTAGTAAGATTTGTAACTAGGTTACGACTTCTCTCGGACACTATGGTTCGTTCTGATGACGATTTCGTCGAGTCGTCGCTACTAAGTACACAATTATGTTCTAACAAGGAACATTGTAACTTTTTATTACGGGTATTTTACTTTCTTCTTCAGTCACTTTCCTCTTTTAAGAATCCTGGTTAATATTTAGGTAATACAAGTATTAGTGGTAATACTAATTATACCGCTACTTTGTGAAGGTCCCGGCGATAAATCTCTAACCCTTTTTATTGCAAGGACTTCATCATCTTCTCGAATACGTTTTCTCTTTTCTAAATAAATTACACTATTGTCTGGATTTATATTTAGATGAGAAAAAATACAAGGTACTGAACCGGCCTTTAATATAGGCCGTCCTCTTTTTATTTAATATACAGTACCATCACTAAGTTTTGTCTCGTAAAAATAAGAGATATCGCATTTATAAAAATGAAGAGAACAAACGGCATTAGAATTGCATAAAAGTTGGTCCTTCCTATATACCAATAGCTTGTTGCCATAGGTTTAACATGTGCGGATCCTAATAAAAGTAAAAGATAAAAATTAACACTATTACATTTAAAATATCAAAAATATATACCAAAAATATAATATTTAAACAGTAATTACTTATTATTACCAAGCACACTTTAATAATAAGGGCGAAGTAAGTGGAGAAAATCATCTTATTTTGCTGAAAAACTGCCATAAACTCTAATACCAATTTTGTTAATACGCGAATAACGCTTACGAAGATTAAAAAAAAATACAAATTATTAATTATTAAATATTAAAATTATGTTCTATACCTTATAAAATATTATAAAAGTGATAAGTATGTATATAATAAATTGTATTACTAAATGTATGATGTAACAATAGACTAATTAAATAGACTTTAAACATAAATAATATGGGGCTTTGAGAAATACAACGAATTATCCTACAAATAAAAACAGGTGCCTTAACGTGTATGACAGCACAAAACTTAGTTATCAGGACCAAAGTGGACTAATATTTATTATAAGATAGTAAAAGCTTATTTAGTTCACTTTGGCACTGAGAAGTAAGTTTTAGGCTATTGAACATAATAATATGTACGTGGTAAAGTACATAAGGCTAGTTTAATGTTTCACATTGATGATGAATTTCTTGGAAAAACATTTCTGATTTTTTTCAGATTCGATATCAGCGACCAAAAAACCTCCATATACCAAATTTAGAACCCGATAAGACTTAAGAGTCAATTAAAAATGAAATAAATAAATAAAGACCCTTATATTTTATTTATTAAAATTTTAAAAAGGCAACAATTAAATTTGTCATAAAATAAAAAAATAATTTGAGTTTTTAGAACCTGTTAAAAACTTATTGACTAGTACAATATATTATGGAACATGGTACAATAGGAACTTATGTAAAGACAACCCTAGTTTTAAGTCAAATTACATAATGTAAATATTGATATATAGGTATCTTTTAGTAATAATTTAGGAGTAAACGCACAACAAGAAGATTAGTTTAAGGCACTTACACTTAAATTTATCAAAAAAAAAAAAAATAATTTACAGGTCAATACTTACCGATGGGGCTTTAAAAGAGATATCTGGCTGGCACCCAATCCTTTTCTTTGTTGTGCGGAAAGACATCTCGTCTTACAATTTGGAACAAAGCAATTTTTACTTGATTGCATATTATATATTAAAAATATTTATTTTAATAAACACAATCCACAAAAAGAAATATTTTGACAATATGTTTCAAATTTCGTTGCTACCCGTCATTGTTTTTGAGAGTTTGAATTTGACGCAACGTTGTCAAGTAAAATAAATAAATCTTCCACTTTATAAAATCGGTATTTAATTATTATATAAATTATTAAATATCCGATCTATATATTACAAATTACTATTTAAGACTTAAAAATGTATTTATAGAATTCCTATTTTAGTCAGATTTTCAACAGTTCTAAATATAAAACGATTTGTAAACAATAAAATACAGTTGTGTGCCGTAAATCATGTACAACAATAATAAAATAAAATATAAAATTTAATTTGTTTAAATTTTAAACAAAACAGCTTTGGTGACATTTAAAATCTATTTAATATTTTTTAAAATATTTTTTAATATCTCTTTTTTTATTTTAAAACATAAGTATGTCCAAAGTCTCTTTATAAGTAATTTATCTTGTGTACACGCCGTGCCAGCTCGATTTGTTCAATTGACTTTTAATATGCAGAACACTAGCAGATAGCGATTAGACAAAGAATAAATACATTCATATCTCGCTCACTGCTTAAATGTAAGAAATATTAAAATTGAATTTTATAGTATTTTCTCTTCTGTCCGTAGAGAAAGGTATCGAGGTAAACGTTAAATACACAATAATACACTTAAGACGAATAAATTTTAATTGATTTCTAAATTAGTATTGTCACTGCTACAAATTAAAATAAAATGTCACAGAGCCAAAGTTAAAAAAAACCATTAGGGAAAAACTAAAAACTGGTGCTATTGTAATAAACATAAACAAAGGTTGTCTCGCTTTAGACCTTCTACTTTTAACGAACGCATAGGCAAAAATTGCCCATGTAAGTTTTAAAGTGGCACGACGTGTATAATACTATATTTTTTTAATACATAAAATATTTTGATTTTGCTTTAAAACATTGTATCTTTTATAGAAAACACTAATTTATTCTTCTTTTAAAACATTCTGTATATAAAAATGAGACTTACTATGAGCCTTAAATTCCTCTACTTTAAACTATAATATTGTTTATACAAGTTTTTGTTCACTTTTAAAAAACTTTGTACTACATATTTATAAAAAGCTGAAATTATTTACTTTTTTAAATATACTGTATATTTAAAAACAATAAAGAAAAATTATCACATATGAGAAAATACGTATTTTACCGCAGTATAATAACAAATATCCTAAGTCTAATAATTGACTGAGATATTTAAAAAATCCTGTACAGGGTGGCTCGAATTCGACGCTCATCATTGGGATTTCGGAAACCGTAAGAGATACAAGATCGGTTAAATGGAGGCAAAGTTGCGCAATTTGATGATCAATAAAATGCCGTTTTGCGTATTAAAAAATCCGAGTACTTCCGAAGATATTCGAAAAAAGACGGAATTTTCAATTTTGGTTTCTATTGTTTCCTGGCTATATTTGTTAATATAACTCAAAATGAAAAACACGTTTTCATGGCCACTTTTTCTGCTCTATAATTCAGTGTGATTAAATATTGAATCTGACGTTTCGGCTTCTGGCGACCATCATCAACTTAATTTTTTTAAATACGGACCTGATATTTTTTCAATTTAATTAAATCCTTTCATCACTCTTAAAACATTATATATCGCCACTTTGATATTTGCCGACGTTTCGTACAGAAAATTCCATCACCAGAATATTACATATTTATTTTACCATAATACGGCCCTGAACTACATTTTTAGGTAAGAAGGTAAAAAAAAAGAATAAACTTATTACATATTCGTAATCTTTTTATTGCAACTCATTGATATCTAACAGCGAAAATTACTTTATTAACCGAAAATTTCAGGAATATTAGACATAAGATACAAAAAGGTAAACAACAAATCAGCTTACAAAAACAATTTGTAATACTATCTTGATGCCCATATTAAAAATAAATATAATTTAATCACTATTATAGGTGTTCAAAGAGATAACCTTCCGTCTCAATGCATTTTCTTGCTTTGCTTTGTATTTTTAATACAGCTCGATTAATTCTTCTCGCAGGAATGGCAGCAACTTCCCTTATCAAATTTTGTCGTAGTATTTAAAGGTCGTGAGGTGCATTTTTAAATAAACGGTTCTTAAGATATCCCCAAAGGAAATAATCTAGGGAACTAAGATCTGGGCTCCTAGCGGGCCATCTTGCAAAACCATTTGTTAGGAAATATATGGTAAAGGAATTGAGCTACTTCGCTTCCATTGTGGGCAGGAGCTCCGTCTTGCTGCCACCATATTTCTTGAAATACTGACAAAGGTTGATTATCTAGGGCGTCGAAGACATCATTCCTAATCAAATTTAGATATCGTTCGGAAGTTAAGGTCCCTTCGTAAACGAAAGGTCCAATAATTTTGTTCCTCCACATACCAATCCATACATTAAATGAAGTTCTCCCTTGAATTCGTACCTGCTGGTTAGTTGTCTACCTTTTTGTATCTTATGTCTAATATTCATGAAATTTTCGGTTAATATAGTAATTTTCGCTGTTAGATATCAATGAGTTGCAATAAAAAGATTACGAATATGTAATAAGTTTATTCTTTTTTTTACCTTCTTATCTAAAAATGTAGTTCAGGGCCGTATTATGGTAAAATAAATATGTAATATTCTGGTGATGGAATTTTCTGTACGAAACGTCGGCAAATATCAAAGTGGCGATATATAGTGTTTTAAGAGTGATGAAAAGATTTAATTAAATTGAAAAAATATCAGGTCCGTATTTAAAAAAATTAAGTTGATGATGGTCGCCAGAAGCCGAAACGTCAGATTCAATATTTAATCACACTGAATTATAGAGCAGAAAAAGTGGCCATGAAAGCGTGTTTTTCATTTTGAGTTATCTTAACAAATATAGCCAGGAAACAATAGAAACCAAAATTGAAAATTCCGGTTTTTTCGAATATCTTCGGAAGTACTCGGATTTTTTAATACTCAAAACGGCATTTGATTGAGCATCAAATTGCGCAACTTTGCCTCCATTTAACCGATCTTGTATCTCTTACGGTTTCCGAAATCCCAATGATGAGCGTCGAATTCGAGCCACCCTGTACATTATTTAATACCCAAAATAGAAATAAAATTTAACCGGTTCCGTCACACTATACGGAAACACGATTTTCACTTTTTTCAAAACTAAACGAAAAAAGGGCTTCTCTAATAATACTTTTCACGAAAAAAAATGCGGGTTTTTCTTTTTTCTATTAAAAAAATAAGTTCAAAAGTCGCAAAATTCATACAGTGTTGCCATACAGGTATATTAGTCCTAAAAACAAATAAAAGATATGTTAAGATAGACCTAACAAAATCTACTAGAACTTGCTAAAACTAAGCATAACTTAGCAGAAGTAATAAAAACTAGCGTTAACTAACAAAAACTAACCTGTTCACCTAATCCCAACACTAATTTAAAACGACACAAAGTTGATATATCTTATACAAATAAACAATTTGGCAAAACCGGTTTCCAAATACCCATTGTTGTGTCCCATGTGGTAACACCGCATGGGTGGAAAACTGCAGAGGGTTTACGGCGCACATGCGCGTAATGTTGACCTGATGAAAAAGGCATTCGAATCAAATCAGTTGGTTTCCTGGTTGGCTTCCCGCTCGGTTCCGTTGGTTCGTTAGCATTGTAAATTAAATGTAGTTTAAGAAATTAGCATAACGCCGTACTGACCATTTGTGAACGTGAACATATAAATATAATGTAAAGCTGTAAATTGTAACGATTGTAATAATAAACATTTAATAAACGAAATATATAGCACCCATAACCCTAATCACGACGGCAAACTAAACCATGCATTTTCGTGTAATTTTGGTATTTAATTTTTTTTTTAATGTCTTTATTAAAAGTTTTTTGCAATTTTCCGCCTTTCATTTAATTTGTTAGACCGTGTTTTACCATATAGATAAATAAAACATGCAAAAATGTTAAGTTATAGTGTTTGCGTATAGTGTGACGTAACCAATTAAACCTGCTTTTGGTAATAAACTTATTTCACTTTGTTTAAAAATCTTTTATAAGTTACGATTTTTTTCCAAGTTTTTGTTGATTATAAAAGTAGATGCTTTTCACCATTTCTCGATCACCCAATTTTCGGAGGATTTGGAGGATTATTACGTAAATGAGGATGAGTCCTAGTTATGAGTCACTTTGTTTACCATTTATGCAAATTAGGTATGATTCACGTTGTTTATCAGTTACTAAAAATAGAATGAGTCAACTTGTTTATCCTGTATGTAAATTAAGCATGAGTCATCTAATTGGCACCCTTAACCTTGAGAGGATGAGTCACCTTGATTACTAATTATGCAAATGAGGATGAGTCATAGTTATGAGTCACTTTGTTTACCATTTATGCAAATTAGGTATGATTCACGTTGTTTATCAGTTACTAAAAATAGAATGAGTCAACTTGTTTATCCTGTATGTAAATTAAGCATGAGTCATCTAATTGGCACCTTTAACCTTGAGAGGATGAGTCACCTTGGTTACCATTTACGCAAATGAGGATGAATCATAGGCATGAGTCACCTTGTTCACCATGCAGGCATGAGTCACCTTGTTTACGGTTTAGGCAAATGAGGATGAGTCACGTGATTGCTTAGGTTATAAACGCTTACTCATCGTGTTGTTGTTCAGTCTTAATAACCTTTGTGAATAAAGATAATAACCATGTATCAGTGCTATCATTGTGAGAAGAGTTTCACTCAAAAATGTAATCTGCGAAGACACGTGTGGGGATCTTGTCCGAAGAGAGCTTCATGTGTTAAGAAGCAGCAATGTACGGAGTGTAAGAAGAGTTTTACTACTAAATTTAATTTTCTAAGACATCAGAGAAAATCGTGCAAAGTGCTTAAAAAAGCGGAAGGTGAGAGAAAGATTCCCAAGCTTGTGCTCTCGCGGTGTCAGGAGTGCAACACGTGGTACAAGAAGAGCAAACTGGGGGCCCATTTACGCTCCAACCTTCATAAAAGTGCGGTTAATTGTGGTAAGGAGCTTGATGTGGAAGATTCTAAGATGTGTAATCAAGAGAGTAACCTTGTTACCGACGATGGTGAACAGCCAGCGAAAAAATGCAAGATGAATGAACCTGAGGTACCCAAAATTGGTTTGGAGCGGTGTCAAGACTGTAACAGTTGGTACAAGAAGAGCAAACTGGGGGCCATTTACGTTCGAATCTTTACAAAAATGCGGTTATGGGAGACAACGAGGAGAACGTGAAAATGGTAACTTTGGCTTTCAAAAACCGAATCGTGTCGTTTATGTTGTTGCCCTCGAAGAAATACGTCGTTCTCGATGAATTCTTTGACGAAGTTAGACAGAAGTTTATCGAATTGATATCAAAACAGGTTGCCGAACACATTGCCGTCAAGATCAATGTGGAAATTTTTCGGTCAGTACCTCTTACAAACAAAGGAAACGACGGAGACCAAGTCTTTCAACACCAAAAATAGGATCATAACCTCAATTACGGACCTGAGTGAAGTGTACAACGGCTTTTTTCCGAAATTAAGGAAAAAGCCTCCATCTTCACCGAAAACGGATCGGGCTGGGCCTTAGAGAAGATCTTACATCTCGAGGTCAACGTAAACAAGTACAACCCTATGAGAGCCTCTTCCTATATTCCCCTACCGAAGGAAATAGCTCACAAAAGGCGGTTGTTAACGTGAAGAACCACGATAAGTACTGCTTCGCGTGGAGTGTAGTTAGCGCCTTGTATCCCGTAGAAATATAGGCTTGGCTCATACCCTAATTTCGCCGACGTGCTCAACTTTGAGGGACTGGAGTTTCCGTTAAAGTTGAACGTCTACAGGTTGGAGAGTGTTTACGAGGAAAACAAGCTCAAGTACGAGGTGGTGGGTCCCCTTTATTACACCGCGGAGAAACTTCCGATCCACGTGAACTTGTTGATTCTCAGTAAGGGTACGAACAACCACTATTGTTGGATAAAGGACATGTCCAGATTGGTATCGTCTCAAGTAAACAAAGAACATCATAAGAAATACTTCTGCGACGGTTGTTTGGTTTATTTTACTTCGGAGGAAAGGATAAATCTTCATCAGTTGCACGATTGTGGTCACTTGTGTACGAAAATTCCAACCACCGATCTCAAAATAAACAAGTACAGCCAAACAGTCCCCGAAAATGTTCTCCAGTTTGAAAATTTTTAGAAACAGATAAAGGTTCCCTTTGTTATTTACGCGGACTTCGAGTGTTTTTTAAAACCCCTGCAATATAAACAGCCGGAAAATGAAAATGAATCGTACACCAGAAACACCTTTAAACACGAACGCCTTTTGTTATCTAATAAAATGCTCCCATGATGATTCTTTAACACTTTTGGACTGGTATTTTGGAGAGGACGCGGCCGGAGAGTTTTGTAAACGAATCGAAGGTCACGTTCGAAGAATTTACACCGATTATCTCAAGCCGGTAGTACCATGCTACCTTTAACCGACCAGCAGTGGGTTGAATTTCGAAACAGTACCGAGTGTCACATTTGTGACGCCAAATTTGAAGCCGGAGAGGAGAAGGTGAGGGACCACGATCTTTTAACGGGAAATTATCAAGGAGCCGCTCATTCCAATTGTAATTTAAACTACAAATTGCCCAATTTTGTTCCGATTTTGTTTCACAACTTGACTGGCTACGACAGTCATTTATTCATTAAACAGCTGTGCTGCGAAGAGGACAAAGTGGACGTCATTGCTCAAAACAAGGAAAAATACATTTCGTTCACGAAATCTATCTTGGTGGACAGGATAAAAGAAAAATCCGGTAAGGAACGGGCGGTGTACGTGAAAATGAGGTTTTTAGACTCATTTCGTTTCGCGGGTTCTTCTTTGGAGAAACTAGGTGAAAGTTTGGAACTTAGTCAGTGTGTGTGGAAATGAAAAAACGTTTTTCGGATCCCCAGCAGTTTGAGGAAATCAGGAAAAAGGTGTATACCCGTATTCTTACGTGGATTCGATGGATAAATTGTACGTGGACCGTCTTCCGGATATCGATCAATTCTACGATAAACTTAAAGATGAACCACTTGTTTCATCCGATTACGACAGAGCGGTTAAAATGTGGAATTTGTTTGAGTGTCGAAATCTAATGGACTACACGAAAATCTACTTACTTTCGGATGTGCTTATTTTAACGGACTTTTTCGAAGCGTTCCGTTGGGTGATTCTAAATCTGTATAAACTAGACCCCGCACAGTACTATACTTCTCCTGGTTTGAGTTGGGATGCTATGTTACGTCTGACCCGAGTAAAATTGGAGTTATTAACAGACATCGATATGTTACATTTTTTCAGAAACAACGTTCGTGGTGGTATTTGTCATTGTAGCGTTCGTAAAGCCGAAGCCAACAACTCCCACTTTGAGAACTATGATCCTTCGAAACCAACTTCTTTTGTCATGTATTTAGACGCTACCAACCTGTACGGACATGGTATGAGTCAGATTTTACCAACCAGTGACTTTAGTTGGCTAACTAGGGAAGAATTAGATAAACTGGACGTGTTGTCTGTACCGGATGATTGTGAATATGGTTACGTGTTGGAAGTAGACATCAAGTATCCTCAGAGTTTGCAGAAAAAACACAACGAATTGCCCTTTTTGTCCGACAACATTTGTCCACCCAAATCCAAACAAAAAAGCTAATATGTAATTTAAAGGACAAGAAAAAGTACGTAATCCACTATCGAAATCTTAAACAAGCGATTCGGAACGGTTTACAATTAGTTGGTATTCACCGAGCTCTTAAATTCAAACAATCGGCGTTTCTGAAACCGTACATAGATCTTAACACGGAAATGAGAAACAAGGCCAAAAACAAGTTGGAAAAAGATTCCTACAAACTCTGTAACAACGCCATCTACGGAAAATCATTGGAAAATGTCGATAAAAGAGTTGACGTTAGATTACTGACACACTGGAGAAATATTGGAAAGAAGGAAGGTGCGGAGGCGTTAATCGCTAAACCGAATTTTAAAACTTGTTCGGTGTTCACGGAAACCTTCGTCGCCCTTCAATTAGAGAAGTTGAAGGTAGTGTACAACAAACCCGTGTATATTGGCTTTACTGTATTGGAACTATCAAAGTTGGTAATTTACGATTTTTACTACGACTACATCAAAAACAAGTACGGCGACAAGGCAGTTTTGTTGTACACCGATACGGATAGTTTAATTTTACAAGTGGAGACGAAAAATTTTTACAACGACATTCAGAAAAATTTGAACAAGTTTGACACTTCGAATTACAAGGAAAACAATCCGCACGGTATAACAAAAAATAAATCGGTTTTAGGGCGTATGAAAGACGAGTATGCAGGTCAACCTATAATTAGTTTTTACGGAACAGGGGCTAAAGCGTACTATGTGAATTTGGAAAACAAGGCGGAGAAGAAAGCCAAAGGAGTGAAAAAATACGTTATTGAAAATTCCATTACCGAGCAAGATTACAAAGACGTGGTGGAGAACGAGGAAACCAAATTTCGAAAAATGAACTGCTTTCACTCAATATTGCATAACATGTACACACAGTTGAAAAACAAGGTTGCGTTGTCTCCCAAAGACGACAAACGTTATGTCAAACCCGGATCCTTCAGAACTTTAGCTTGGGGACACGTCGATGCTAAGGAGGATGTAAATAGTTCGGAAGAAGAAGAGTAGATATTGTAATATAGTATGGTAGAAATAAAATAAAAAATATTACTTCTGGTTTTTATTGATAAGAATTACCATTAACATCCTTCAGTCACAATTTTTGTAATTGTACAGTAATTTCACATTTTCCAGTGCACAATGCCATGTTTCTAGACTCTTGTGAAAAAAACACTCGGGTATTTTCTTGAATCTACTCAGTTTTGGTTCTCGTCCAACGGGTATATTGTGTATAAATTGATCGTCAAAGAATTTCCTCAAGAAAAGTGCTTTTTCAGTACCTTTCACGAAAATTGTTGGGTTCTTGTGTATTTCGTAAATCCTTTTTAAAATAGCGTCAATGTCGTTCAAATCTATACAACCAATTTCCCAGGATAAACCATGATAGTTTTCAGACCAAGTAACTACCTTTTGATCTCCATCGGATAAAAGTACTTTGTTGAATGGAGATTTGAAAAGAAAACTTGAAAGGCGGTAGCCATCGTAAATTGCTAGTTCTTTTGGAACGTACCCAAAGGAACAATTAAATCCTTGAATATCAATAAAAAGAGCGGAATTGTTCTCGGACATGGTTCTTTACGGAATGCGATGTAGAGGAAAAAATTTGAATAATAAATATTCTAGTTACCCCTTCTTAGTCACACCTTGACTTTCATTTGTCCTTGTTTACTGTTTAAGCAAATGAGGATGAGTCATCTTGTTTATTCGATAAGGTGATTAGTCACTTAACCTTGAGAGTAATATAAATTTAACGACGTTCGTACAGAACGACTCAGTTTAAGTGAAGACTTAAGGTAGTTAACAACTGTAGTGAAAAAAAAGTTTAAGTGAGTGTTTAAAATGTTTCAAGCTACAAATATATTCAAGAACCAGCAAACTCAGAGGAGTGATGAGTTTAGTATGAAACGAGAAGGTGCTTTGATAAATGAGACCGTTTATTACCTGAACAAGTCTCAGTCAAAGTGGGTCAGTGTTGGGTTCTCCCTGGAGAGAAAATATAAGTCGGTAATTAAACTTGGTGGTGTGAAGTATAATCAAAGAATAATATTTAACGAAGATCAGTGGATTTCCTTCCTCAGTAATCAGGGAATAATGCTAAGTTTCATTTATTCCAACAACCAAGGCTGGCAACCCATGCAGGGTAATGGCTACGAGATTCATTTCGTCTTCATGAAAAATGCGAGGATTATCAAGATAACTCAACTTGGTGACAATGAAATATTTCTGGCCGGTGATTCCCTTTACGAGTTAATCAACATGATAAATTTAATAAAGTATCGGTTTGATTTACTGAAGGCACAAGAATTTGAAAAGTACTATAATGTTCTTCTAAAAGGAATAGCTGCCAAGCAGGATGATCCGATTAAAAACATGTATGATGTAATATTCCCAGCAACAAATAAACATAGTCCAAATGTCTCTTGTGTTATGGAATTGTTACATTTTTATGCAGATTGTGTCGTTGAAGACGTAGAAGAGTTTATTTGTAATGATTTTGTAAATAGTTGTATTGAAAAATAAACATAATAGTACTAATGCGATTTTTCATCCCACCATATATTGCTAAATATAAAAGTAGTAACCTCCTAGTAAAATAAAGTAGTAATCAAGAAGATGTGGTCAGTATTTGTAAGTGACCAACCCTCTTATAATTTAAAAATTGCCGTCGAGAAGTTGGCGCAGTTTTTTAAAAATTTGGAAGACATCACCAACTACGAAACAATTTACGGAGGAAAAAGAGTTTTAACCTTTAAAGAATGGACGAATATGGTGCAAAAGTATGAAAAAGCCGCTCAGGCTTGTTACATATACTTGCACACTTCTGATCATAAAACCTTCTTATACACCATGAAAGAAATGGGGTTGGAAGATTTTCTGGAGGAAGTTAAGCAGTTCATGCCAGCTTATATTCTTCGAGAAGTATTCAAAGAAGATAAAAGTTGTAGTAATGTATAAGTATATATCTGTAGGTAAAAAATATATTTAATAAAACACATTTTGTATAGTTTAAGTATTTTATTCAATCATTAAAAAATTACGTAAATAATATACATTAGTAAGTGCACATACACATGGAGACTTTGAGTGATAAAAACAGCAAGGATCGTCTTTGTTCATGGCTGGAGATTCGTCAAATTTCATTACTGGTTTTACGGAGTAACGCCGTATATAGTTTGCCTTTTCTCTTCCTTTTACATAGACGTAATCGACTCTTTCCGTCAAATTTTTCATGATGTCACCAAACTTGTGCAATGGAGTATATCCTTCCGTCCAAGAGATACAATGCTGATTTTTCATTAACCAAACAGCTTGTTGATGTAAAGACGGTTGTAATTGGTTCAGCTTAAAAGGTGGTTTAAACACGTAGTGACAAATTTTGCTTCCATCATAAGCAGCTAACTCCTTGGGAATAAATTTGTTATTTTCTATCTTGAAACCTTGCACGTCGATGATTAATAACTTCATAATTTTAGTTGCGAAAATTTCTGAAACATGAGCTTCCTCTCGGAATAGTCAAGTATTTGTTGCTTCAGTTTCATTAAATTTTCCAAAAAACGATATAAACGTAATTCTAGCTCAAGTTCAGTCATCCTTCTGGCAGACAATGTGACAAACATCCGTTTTTATAGCGAGCCAGATTAAAGTTGTCGAACGTTTTTTGTTAGGGGATTGTAGCTAAACATTTTCTCGTGTAATATTAGACAATAAGCCGACACTTTATCCTTAAGATCTTCCTTTAATTCAAACTCGATTCGCATAACAACAGGGCCGGTTTCAATGGCTTCTTTTTGCCGTGAACAATCGATATAGGTTATCGGAGCGATGTCTTTGAATTCCTTGGGTGAAAAAATTGGTTCCGGCTTTACTCCGTAGTAGGATTTTTGAAACTGAGCAAACATTTTGTACAAAGTCGCATATTTGTTTTTGTCCAAATCCAAAAATAGATCGTTGTAGGGATATCTTTCAGAGTTTAAAAACACCTTAATATTTCGCAGTTTAATGTCTACAAACTTGCTCATATCTGTTGTGACTTTATCTCTCTGGACTGTTTTTGAAAACATATAGCCACATGACGAGGCGTATTTACTTTTGTTGATGTTTTGACGGGCCAGTTGTGACGATTGGTTTGTAATAACTCGGGCTATTCTATCAGTTCCCAACTTCGAAAAGCAAGGAGTATGTCCACATTTTTATCAATTATTTTCGTTAGTGCCAATTCCTGAGGAATGGCTACCGATATATGAGGTACATTCCAAGTCAATTTTGTAAGCTCAATTTTGGGATTTTCGCTTCCTACAGTATTGATGGTGGCGTTTTTGTCCGAATTATCCCTCACTAATATAATTTCTTGTTTGGCATTCAGAATTATCTTGTTGTAATCCTCGAAGAAACCCATTAAAAATTTAAGCGGCAAACAAACATTAAAGAAGCCCGTTGAGATATCAACTATGTTAGGAGGTTCAAGTGGAAACCAACCAGCGTTTTGCAGTTTTTTACTTTCATTTTTATTGTAAGATAAGTATCCTTTTATCGTTGAAGTTAAACCAACGTCCCTTACCGAATCTATAACCACACCGTTAAGTTGATAACGTAATTCCTTAAAGAGAAAGGCTATCCCGTTGTTGATTAGTTTCATTGTTTGAGAGACCGCATCATTATCTTTTGTTAATTTACCCTCAATGTAAAGAAAGCTTTCGGAGGGAAGAGTGTATTTTTCAATCTCGAGAATGGGAATAATTATTTCATCGTTGTTGCCCAATTTGGTGGGCAAATAGGGTTCGTAACCGTGAAATTCGAAATGTTCGACAGAATTATCTACGAACAGATCTTCCGAGACGTTGAGGATATCCATGTCAGATTAAAAAGATTTAGACCAAGAGACTGAAGGAACTGTTTGTTCTGAGTTGTCAACTGCGACGCGTGTGCCTTTCGACTGATCTTAAATTTGGTTTGTTTCTTGTTCTTATACTTTCTTGGAGAAACTTTCCCGAGCGCATTGATGAATTATATGAACCGGCTTTCCGTTCAGGTAGGAACCCTCTGCAATACTGCAGTCGACACACAGAGAATTAACTTTTATAATCTCGGCAGGTTTCTGCGACATTCGTGGTTGACCATCCCCAGGTAGAACTCCTGACTCAAAACCCAGAATATCGCTCAGTGTCCCTTGTTTAAAAATAATATCCGTGGTGGACTTAATTGTTGATTTCAACGTGTTATTGTTGGCGTAAAGATGGAAGGAGATATCACGTTTCTGAAACTCGTCCTGTAAGTACTTGTTTAAATCTGCTATTTCGTAACTACCTGGAGGAATCGTCAGATAGTCACCGTGTTTTCCGAAATACAGCTTGTTGTTTTGTCGTCAATATTCGGTATGGCGTTAAAGGTCTCAAAATTTGTCATACCAACGACGTAATTGATATTCGGATCCAAGTAAATGGGAGGATGAAAATCCGAATGAAGGACGGCGGAATTCCCAGAAAGAGCAATAGTAAACGACATGTTGTCTTAAAGTAAACTAACACTAGCTCGAAGTTAAGAGTTATTATAAAGAAATTGTAAGTACAGTTGTCCACACGTAAAAGTATTGAATGATTGATGTTTGTCGTAGTTGTATTGTACTTTGTTGCGGCTACCGTCGCTGAAAAAATAAGATACGACTTCCTGGGGCGGTCTCAGATTACCAAAACTGTCGAAATACTTTATATTTTGATCCTTCTTAACATAAGCGGTCCAATGAGTGCCTTCTCCCTCTGCATCATCCAAATTAATAATACCCGTTTCGTTTTTCCTAACCTTTTTCGGTAAAGTATTTCTCATAAACACGCCTCTAAACTGAGGTATTCCTAGTAATTTCACGTATCTTAGTAAATCTAGATTAGTCAGAGGTTGGCGAGGTAGCACGCTCAACAGTTTTTTGAGTACGGTTTTAGGTACAATCCACCTTTCCTTTTTTATAGGGTCGCAGAAAGAGACCTTTTCCAAGTGCTACTTTCTCCATTGCTTTATTGTGGCGTGTTTCTTCCTCCAACTTCTTTTTGGCATTTTTAGCTGCGTTTACTGCTTGCGCGATGCTGGCAGCTCCTCCACTTAGAGCACCCAGAGCGGACAATCCGGCGAATATCGGTATTAACGGTAAGATTCCTCCAGTTTTCGGAATGGGAATTATTCGCGATTTAGGTTCCTTAATCTTCAATTTTGTCTTTTTAATTGAGGATAGTGCAGTAGCCGCCGCATTTCTTACATTCTTAAACTGCTTTCCCACGAGGTGTTTCCGTGCCCGTTTCACGGCCTCATTAAATGATATCTGACCTCCCTTCTTGGATCTCTTTTTAGACATTCCCAAACCCAATTTCGTTTTTGCTTTCATTATTTCGGTAACGGCCAAAGATGCCAACTTTTCACCAACACTGGAGTCCGAAGCCTTAAATCTCTCAAACGCTTTTTAGCCAAGATTTTATCCGCCTGGTGTCTGTTTTTCAAATCCTGGAAATTTGAATAGGTGATGTCGTGTTCTTTACAAGCTTCGTCCAACGGATTCACTCCTTTATCTCCCCGAGCCAATCTTTTAGCAAGTTTTGTGCCGGGACCACAGAAACGGTAAGAGGGAATGTGAAGTTCAACGGGTAATTTATTCAAAAGGGTGTTTACCAATCCAGTACCTCTCTTCTTGAGCTTCTTCAAACGAGTGAACGTCGACCTCTTCCGCTTTACCATTATATATAAAATGACAGACTAAGGAATCTACGCTTATTTATATACTGCTCGTTGCAACAATGAGGATTGAGAAGCAAGTTTTATCACTACCAATAAAAAATTTCGAAATAAATCGGAACGAATATCGAAAACATGGGAAATTATTCGGAGGAAGTTGCAAGAGGGGTTTAATTGTAGGTCCTTCGGGATGTGGTAAAACAAACGTCATGATTTCGTTACTAACTGACATTAACGGCTTAAGATTCGAAAATATCTACGTTTATTCCAAATCCCTGCATCAATCCAAATACGAATATTTAAGAAAACTTTTCAAACCGTTGAAGGAGATCGGTTACTATGAATCCTCTGAAAGTGAAGACATTGTTGCTCCCAAGGATATTAAACCCAATTCAATAATAATCTTCGACGATATCGTAAATTGTAATCAAGCTGTAACAAGAGATTATTTTTGTTTCGGACGGCATAAAAACACGGATTGCTTCTATTTGTGTCAAACTTACTCGGCTATCCCAAAACAACTTATAAGAGATAACGCCAATTTGTTGGTTATTTTTCCCCAGGACTCAACCAATTTGAAACATATATACGAGGATCATGTAAACAACGATATGTCCTTCCAAGAATTTAAAGATATGTGTTCCCTTTGTTGGCGTAACAATTACGATTTTGTGGTTATTGACAAAGATTGTCCCTTAAACTTCGGTCGTTACCGAAAAAGGTTCGACAATTTTATCCACGTATAAGATATATAAACGTCTAGAACTGAAAATACTGCGTAGTGTTTACTTGTGGTTGCTCTTGTTAAGATGAACGAAAAACTGGCCAAAGAGTTGCATAAAACCAGGAAAGCGGTTAAACAAAAATACAACGCTCTCAGATCGGATATAGCCGAACGACAAACTCGTGCCGAAAAGGAATTACGTCCAATTACTCAACCCTTACAAGAGTTGTTAAAAAACGTCAAAAATGAACCATTTATCAAAAAGGAGTCATCTACTCCGCAACAATTGACAACTACCTAAACGGGCCTTTTCATTTTCGACGCCAACGATCAGTCAAAGAAGATCAAACGTGTACGAGAAATATCTTCCTTTACAAATGCCTAGTTTTCTGGAGGATGAAGACGTTTTTACATCAGAGGATTTTACCCAACCACGTGAATCATCCAACGGTGACTCAACAATTGAACCTTCCACTCGGGAAATTCACGAACAAGTCTTAGATATTACAAAAACGCCAGGTTATGAGAGTTATCTTGAAGCGTTTCACCCTTTGGTAAGATATTTTGTTGATAGCTCAATTAAAGACACGGAGAATAAATTCGATCACAAGTATGGTTTTAGACATAATCTACAAGAAGAAAAATTCGAAATAGCAAAAACCCCTGTAGATTTCAAAGGAAAAAATGTTGTGGTTAAAGGTGTAACGTACGAAGGAACACCGGGTTTATTCGAACTCCTATTTAAAAAAGAACCGGTAGGATACTCCTCCACAGATTTGGAAAATTACATGGACATATTAAAAAGGACCAACGCCTATAAAAGAAACTTCGAGGAAAATGAACAAGTTCAAGGGTCAACCAGTCACAAATACCTTACCGTAATAAAACCCTATTTATTGAAAAAAGGTTTACTACGAACTACAAGCACTTCTCAGGAAGAGCACAGACGTCAAAGCACTTCACAGACTCTTACTAGACCACCACAAAGACCACGCTCCACGAGACAATCAGTCAAAACTGTGCAGGGTAAAGGAGCTCTCTTAAATTTGTCTAATAAAAAAGTGGATTACGTTTATTATGACGATGTCAACGAGTTAGTCGATAGATTAAAACTATTGATCTCCTCTCAACTAGCTGGACACACGGGCCATCGTAACGAGATAATTTCCATTTTGGAGGAATTGCGAGAAGCAAAAATACTTAAATAAAGGTGTGAAGTCGATCTCGGTTAGTTGTTCCTTGACCACGATGATGTCTATAGACAAATTTGGGTCCCACATATTTCGGAAAAGATAACAAATTGAACGTAGTACCACTCGTTCAGCAAGACTCACTTGTGAAACTTGTCGACCTCAGTACAGTCAAATTATACTACCATCTGGTTTTACCTTTTGTTGGAAAATACAATACCTCGGGCGCAGTCTTTGAACTCTTGCAAGACAAACGGTTGAAATACGAATTTCCTCTACCTTCAGCTGTTGTAGTGAAAGCTGAATATCCAAAAAAGATACCTTGTTAAAAGTGAATAATAAACCTGTCATCAAGCCAGAAGGAGTGGAATTAAAAACAGGTGACGTCATTTCGTTTCATCGCACAAACTGGGGAAATTTAAACGAATTTTACGGAGAATTGTTGCTAAAATGTCGGGTTGAAATCACAAAATAACATGAGTAACCAAACAAACTTTAAGGAAGATGTGGTTAATGAACTACATAAACCAGCGAGAAAAAATTACCAACGTCGACGTGTAATTGTTAAAAACTTGAACGATTTATGGCAAATTGACCTAGTGGAGATGCAACCTTACGCCAAGGCTAACAGAGGATTTCGGTATATTTTGGTAGTGATAAACGCTTTCTTGAAATACGTCTGGACTTATCCGCTTAAAACGAAAACCGGTAAGGAAGTATCACAAGCCATGAAACATATTCTGAAATTAGCACAAAAACCACCAGCTAACCTCCAAAGCGATTTGGGACGTGAATTCTACAATAAAGAGTTTAAAAAACTCATGGAGGACAACCATATTAATCACTACAGCACGTTTTCCAATTTAAAAGCAAGTATCGTCGAAAGGGTTAACAGAACCTTAAAAAATCTGATGTGGAAGAGGTTCAGCCTACATGGAAATTACAAATGGTTGGATCTCTTAAACAAAATTGTCAGTAAATACAATAACACCAAACACAGAACAACGGGAATGAGACCTGTAGACGTAAACGAACATAACGCCTTTGACGTCTTAAAATCCTTCTACACATACCCGAAAGTTGTCGATCCGCGAAATGCAAAGTTTAGAAAAGGTGACTTTGTTAAAATAAGTAAATTTAGGGAGGCTTTTCAAAAAGGATACACGCCGAACTGGTCTAACGAAATTTTCAAAATTAGGGAGGTTAGACTTACAAATCCCACAACATACTTGTTACAGGACGACAAAAATGAAGATATAAAGGGGGTTTTTACGAGGAGGAACTTCAAAAGGTTAAACATCCCAATGTATATCTGGTGGAAAAAGTTCTGAGGAGAAAAGGTAATAAAGTTTACGTAAAGTGGCTGGGAATGGACAAATCACATAATGCGTGGATTGATAAAAAGGAAATGCTGTACTAATAAATAATAAATATCTTTTTAATCAATACTTTATTTTATTCACAAATTTACAAATCGTTCCTCGAAAATTTTGGTTCTGTGTTCTTGATCCAGTATCTTCTGCAACACTGCTGCCGTTTCCTGTATTCTTCTTTGAAACCGATATCTATCCAAAATCCATTGTTGAAAATTACTCCTCCGAGCTTGCTTGTAAGCGAAAGTCCAAACAACCATGTGGTGAATCTTATTATTTTCTTCCTCAAATCGTACCTTTTTCATGATTCGTTAATTCATACGTTTAGTTTCCTTTTATATTTCAGGAACGTTCGGTTCTCTCGTGACGTCACGAAAATATTATATATAAAGTTCAACGAGACCCTAACGTCTCATTCGAAGCTCAAACACAACCGTTAACATGTCGTGTACAAAAGTGTGGAATACCATTTCAGCCTTTTCTCCTTTGTCGGAAAAGTTCATGATTTATTTCCAGGAGTGTGATCTACGGCCTGCTGTCATAGTGGAAGATTTAGTTTGTGTGGGTCAAAAATTTATAAGATATCCTTGTGAGAAAGCACCTTTCTGCGGATATTGTTGTTCCAGTTGTAAATAATGGAGAACGAAGAGCTGAGCGTGGCTGATGACATTCGGTGCGATATAGATTTAAAAACTACTAGAGAGTATGAGAAAATCGAATTCATAAAAGATCTTCCTGACTTTGTTGGCATCTCCAAACTTTTATCCTGTAACAGCACAGCACGGTCATCAAATTGTGAACATATTAGTGAGGCAAATTTGGCAGAGATGTTTTATAATAGTATCCATGGAACAGATTATTCCTCTTGTAATATGTGTTTTGTAGTCAGAGAGACAGAATAATCATTTGTAAAAAGTGTTATGATTCATTTGAAGGGGATGATACTTTGTTGAAGTTTATAAACTATGTTTCGAAACTTGAGTGTATATATATTCACAAACTTGGAGATTACCATTTGCATTGCCACCATTGTGGCAAGGATACATGTAATTATGGAAAATGTATATTCGTTAGGGCTCATGATATTACTCAAGTGAATCAAGTATGGTATTGTAACAATTGAGATGAATATGGCTAATATATGCAATTAAAAAAAGTGTTTTATTAAGTTGTCTAAACCTTATCGTTAACGTATGTAGAACATCTCTTGGTAATAGGGGAGGAGGTAGCAAATCTTCTGGTACCCACGGCGCATTTCTATTATCTTCCATTAAGGACTGCGCAATTGTCAAGGTCACCTTTAGTTGGTGTTTAAACGGAATAGTTAAAGTGTTCTACGTTGTTTAAGGTAAATCGGTTAAAATACAAATTGGGTCGAAAATTTAAAAAAATCATTTTTTAATTTTAAGGCGGTTGGTCCTTTCGTAGGTCTAATAACTTCTGGTAATAGGTGAGAAGGTACCATATCTCTTGGTACCTACTGCGCATGCCTATCATCCTCCATTAAGGACTGCGCAAGTCTCAAGGTCATCCAAAATTAGTACCGAAAGCTGAAACCTAAAGGGCTCTAGGACAAAGATAAGTCATAATTGACACGCATCATTAAGTACCGAATAGCGTAGAAGCCAATAAGGCCCTTAAGGTCCAAGGTCACCTTAGTCTAACCTAACGGAACCCTTGAAATTACCTTAAAAAGTAATTACCTCGGAATTTTCAAAATTTGGCGAAATGGATACTGCGCATATACTTTGGAAATTTTAAAGACCTCAAATAGCTTACAAATTGTTTTTAAAGAAAATTCATGACTGCTCAGTAACTACTGTCTAGAAGAAGCAAGGTCACTTATCACTACCTTAAGACGCCCTGAAAGTACCTTAAAAAAATTACTTCGAAAGTGACAAAAATTATTGAAATATATATATATATATATATATATATATATATATATATATATATATATATATATATATATATATATATATATATATATATATATATATATATATATATATATATATATATATATATATATATATATATATATATATATATATATATATATATATATATATATATATATTTTTTTTTTTTTTTTATT
The DNA here is from genome assembly GCA_014170235.1 of Listronotus bonariensis. Taxonomy (NCBI): domain Eukaryota; kingdom Metazoa; phylum Arthropoda; class Insecta; order Coleoptera; family Curculionidae; genus Listronotus; species Listronotus bonariensis. The sequence continues at coordinate 50,783 of JACEGR010001187.1, forward strand.
AACACGCTGTTAAGCGGATGTAATAATACAGATGACCGGGCCATGACCAAGGTCAACTGCAGTGTTTACTACGGGGAAACTATCTGTCGGATGATTGCGACCGTACTTAGAATAACTGCCTTCTGCATCCACAGTATTGTTGAGTCAGGCAGGTTTAATTCCTTTATGTGTTTTACTGTGTTCACATGTACAAGACCGTTAGCGCTGATGATTAATGGCAGAATTTTGACGCTTTTCAGGTTCCACATACTCTTTATTTCCCTTGCCAACTCCGTATAGTTGTTGATTTTTGTGACATACGTTTGAGCTAAATTGTGGTCTAGTGGTACAGCAAAGTCGACTATTATGGCTGTCTTTTTCGTTTTTGTTGAATAGGATCATGTCTGGCCTATTGTGTTCTATAGGTTTACCGGCGTCAACTGGCATGTCCCAATACAACTTCGCCTGATCATTCTCCATTATTGTCTTTGGATCATATTTGTGGTGGGGTGTGAATCGACCTATTATTCCCCATTGTATCCCTAGCAGTTGGTGGACAACCTTCCCCATATTATTGTGTCTTTCGAGATACCTAGTGGATGCCAGGGGTGTGCATCCTCCTGATAGATGTTGTACCGTCTCCTCACTCGCATTGCATATTCTGCACTTAGTAGTGCTTAATTGCTGTTTCATTATATGGTGCGCATAGTTCCTGGTACAGACAACTTGATCCTGGATAGCAAGTAAGGCGCCCTCTGTTGCGGGGTACAGGTATCCGGTAGTAAGGTAAGTATTGGATTTAACTAGATCTACCTCAGGTTGATGCAAACTAGAGTGGTACCGCCCATGGAGTGCCTTGCCTCGCCATCTCGCCTCTAAGGTTTTGCTAGGCTTTGTTCAGCTTCAGGCTCGTCAGGATGTGCCAGATTCAGGATGGTGAATCGATTATCCCACGCCACAAGTCGTCGGAAGAAAGGTAAGGTGCGTTCCCTGAAGTATTTTTTAATAGTTTGGATTTCTTTCAGGGTGGCGTCCTCAATGTTGGAAAGTCCTCTTCCTCCGTCTTTGCTTGGCAGGTAAAGCCTCTCAATTGCCGAGTTTGGATGCAGCAATCCGTGTGCTGTGAAGGCAGTACGAACCCATCGGTCAAGTTGTTTCAGATCGGTCTTGGACCAGGTAAGTATACCAGCTGTGTAGGTAAGGGAGGGAATTGCCCACGCGTTTATGGCCATAATCTTGAACTTTGCGTTTAGTTCCGTCTTAAGAAGCTTAGTGACTCTTCGTTTGAATTCTTTCTCAGCAAGATTTTTATTATTTTGGTGTTGTATTTGAAAAGTCTGTTGGAATCCTAGATATTTGTACGTTTGTTCCAATCCAAGGCCTTGGATTTGCGCGCCGTCTGATAACACCGTGTCGCCCTGTTCAGTCATCTTACCCCTTCTGACATGCGCCGTTGCACATTTGTCAAGGCCGAATTTCATGTTGATGTCCCTGCTGAAGCATCTGACCAGCTCCAGCTCGCCTTCAAGCTGCTGAGGACCCCTCGCATACAACTTGAGGTCATCCATGTAGAAGAGGTGAGTTATTTTGGCTTGATCATCTATATATATATATATATATATATATATATATATATATATATATATATATATATATATATATATATATATATATATATATATATATATATATATATTTTTATTGGGGAAATTTATCGGGTTTGCGGTCTGTGGATTAATTAAAAGAAACTCCTTTTTCCTAGATACCTCTATATTTCGCCATTGCTCAATAGCTTCCTCAGAAGAAGTAAACTACAAACAATGACAAAGAAAAGGACATATTAAAAACAATATACATAATAAAGTTATAGTTAAAATTCTTTTAAAAAGACATTAAAAAAGAATGTATAAATACTGACTAAAAAAATACAAAAATAAAAACTTTACTCACAGAAATAGAGTTATTCCACAACACTTAAAACCAACAACACGCTCAACATGGTAATGTAAATTAAAATAAAATATCTTGTAATATAAATATACATTCCTGAATGATAAAAACATTTAAAAAAAAAACGCAAATACTAATCCTTTTTTAAAACAAAATAAAAAACACATTTAACACTATACTAACCAACCATATACAGTGTGGGAAAGTTACATGCAATTCAAAATATAAGAATAAATATTACTAAGTTGACTAGTATCCGATTTGTAGTTGATAGAATGTTTGTTTTTCCTAATGTGGCACATTTCAAGGAATAATCTACTCTTGTAGTTACTTTGGTTATCTAAAATCTTAACATTATCATAATCAAAATTATGATTAGTTTTTAAATGGTGATCGACAGCAGCGGATGTATTTTTGCCTAGGCGACAATCACTTTTGTGCTGTGTAATTCGCTGTTTGAGCCACTGCGATGTTTGACCTATATAACAGCCCTGACACTCCAAACAAGAAATCTGATAAATAACATTAGTACTGTACAAATGAGGAGTTTTATCTTTAACTTTAGAAAATAGGTTATCGTTTATTAACAAATTGTACTTTGCAATTTTTATGTGTGTAAAGTCCTTAAAGAGAGATACAATTGAGTGGGTTAAGTTGTTTATAAAGAGAAGTTTCTTAAATTTTATTTGTTCTTCATAAGGCTCCTCTGTTGGACCATCATAAAAGTTTGAATTATAAATTAGTTTTTTTAAGATATGTTTTGGATAGCCATTGTTAACGAAAATGTCGAATAGGTTTCTCAAATTATGTTTGATAAAACTACCATCACTAATGTGTGTAACCCTGTTTTTCATTGCAATGACAGTATTATATTTTTGATTTTTAGGGTGATTAGAGTGATAGTTTATAAATCTATCAGAGGCAGTCGGCTTTCTGTACCAATCCAAAATGATTTTATTATTCGATGTTCTTATTAACTTTGTGTCTAAGAAAGGTACACTGCGCTCATTTTCAGTCTCGATAGTGAACTGCAAACTAGCACTAAAAGAATTAAAAGTGTCCAACGTAGTTTGAATACTATCGGAAGGTACTGCACAAATTATATCATCAACATATTTGTAAATAAAACCCACATTAAACGGTAACATAGGAATAACATTATCCAACAGATGATCCAGAACAATTGTAGCCAAAATAGGACTTATTGGAGCTCCCATCGGTGTTCCAAAAATCTGTCGGTAGAATTTTTATTGAAACTAAAATATGTATAATTAAATATAAAATTTACGAGTCGCAAAAAATTTTCCATTGAGAGCGTCGTATGATCTTTAAGAATATCCCACTTTATTCTCAAAATATCAATAACTAGATTACAAGGAAGATTGGTAAACAATGAAACGACGTCCAATGAAATTAACTCATAGTTTTCTGGTAACACAAAACCATTAATGGTATTTACAAAAGAAAAAGTATCCTTAATGTTGTAATCGGTTAGATTTTCAAAAGCATTTTTTAACACGTTAGCTAAAAATTTTGACAAATTGTAAGTTGTAGAGTTAATTGAACTTACAATGGGTCGAAGGGGTATATTCGGTTTGTGGATCTTTGGTAGACAGTATAACTTAGGAAAAGATGAATTGTAAATCATTAATTGTTTAGCAAGTTGTTCATTAATTTTGTTTTTATTTTTTAAATCCTTTATTAAATCGTTATAACATTTTTGTATAGACGCGGTGGGATCTTTTTCTAATTCAGTGTATGTGGAAACATACCGTAACAAAATCTCTGTTTTTGAGTATACTCAACCCTATCCATAGCAACAGTACAACCCCCTTATCGGATTGCAAAATATAAAGATCAGGATGTGATTTTAAAAAAGCTTTTGTTTTTTGAAAAGTTAAGTTCGCAGTAGACGGTTGTTTAGATTGGGAGCTGTTTAAAAAATTGGTAACTATGTTAGTAGTTCTAGCTCTTAATATATCTTTGACATCACTTGGTACATCTTCTATGATGTTTTCAACATCAGCCAAAAAAATATCTAACCTTAAGTCTTTTTTGGTGCATGGTACACCAAACTTGGGTCCCAGAGAAAGAAAGTCAGAGATATCTTGTGGTATGTCAGTGCTAGAAATATTTTTAAACCAAGCGCTGTTATCTACAAATAACTGATTATGTTTTGGATTTAGTTCCCTTAATTTTTCAAACTTACTTATGTTTCTTTGTTTAACTACATTAAAAGTCTTATTAAAGGTTTGTTTTAATCTTTTTTCGTACTCAATTAAAATATGTGTAGGAACAATGTTATATAATTGCGATTTTATTGTCCTAATAGTGTTATTAGTCCTTGAAATGTTGTTACACGTTATCTTAATCTCTAGAGATAGTGTTTTTAGACTTAATCTAGATATAAAATTGTCTATCTTACTAGTCATATTCAAATTGTTACCTGTAAACAATAAATTCTGAATGTTCTTTATAAATATATATATATATATATATATATATATATATATATATATATATATATATATATATATATATATATATATATATATATATATATATATATATCACGCATGCTTAACGAGCATGCGTAGTATAATATATTGATATTTAATAATACCTTTGATTTTTTAAAATACCTTAATAGAAATGTATTTCATATTGAGGCCGTTCTGTGTTACTGATTAATTTAATCGCTATTTTATTTTTAACACGCAATTTACGTTTTATGTAAATGAGAATGAGTAATGTGACCTTGTTTATGTTAAGACGTATTATTTACGTTTTATTTAAATTAGGATGAGTAATGTAACCTTGTCCTTGTCTTTGTTTATTTAAGACGTACTATTTGCGTAATATTTAAATAAGGTTGAGTAATTGAACCTTGTTTATTTAAGACGTACTAATTGCGTAATATTTAAATAAGGTTGAGTAATTTAACCTTGTTTATTTAAGACGTACTATTTGCGTAATATTTAAATAAGGTTGAGTAATTTAACCTTGTTTATTTAAGACGTACTATTTGCGTATAAGGATTAACCTAACTAACAAGATGACTCATACCTAATTTGCATAATTCGTAAACAAGCTGACTCATGCCTGCAGAAACCGTCAACAAGGTGACTCATGCCTAATTTGCATAAATGGTAGACAAAGTGACTCATAACTATGACTCATCCTTATTTGCATAATTAGTAATCAAGGTGACTCATGTCTATGATTCATCCTCATTTGCATAATTGGTAACCAAGGTGACTCATCCTCTCAAGGTTAAGGGTGCCAATTAGATGACTCATGCTTAATTTACATACAGGATAAACAAGTTGACTTATTCTATTTTTAGTAACTGATAAACAACGTGAATCATACCTAATTTGCATAAATGGTAAACAAAGTGACTCATAACTATGACTCATCCTCATTTACGTATTAATCCTCCAAATCCTCCGAAAATTGGGTGATCGAGAAATGGTGAAAAGCATCTACTTATAAACTAAGTTTTATTCACTTTTTAGGTATTAGGAATTACATGTAAAATAAATAAACTAGAATATAAAACAAAAATATCAGTACTTATGAAATGTATATTAACACATAATAAACATACAAAATTCAACACATTTGAATGCAATCACAAATTTATAATCTTTAAATTATCGGACGGTTACGATTTAATATAAATAAAGTTGATAAATTATATCCAAGTAGCTTTCCAGTGACAAAATTTTTTGTGCGTCACGCTCCAGGGCTTGAAGCTCTTGATCTGCTATAAAAAGTTAGTCACAGGAACGCAAGTTACAATACGGGCCGAAGGAATGATGTTTTTAAAAACAATTTTTCTTGAGAAAAACACTTTTATTTTTCACCAAACTCGAAAATTGTAACAAAATTTATTTTTGAAGAGGAACGGGAACGAAAACTAAAGTTACAACAGTTTAGACTCAACTAACAGAAGTGTAATAAAATATTATTTCTAGCTATATTTATAAACTTTCTTATCTCTATTTCTAGGAGTGGCAATTAATGCTTATAAAGTAAGTTTACATGATGTAACTCCTCCACCCTTAGAAGGGCATATACACTTATTAAGTTTTTATGACCTAAATTTTAATAGATTTCATTTTGATTGATAAAAGAAATGATATTAAAATAAAAATAATTAAGTACAGTAAAACTGTCCAAAAGCTGGTTTTATTAAAATAAATATTTGTATTTAATAATCTAGAATTTTCTGATTTTTGGAGATTAATCTCTTCCTGTAAATTGTTTAGTTTATTAAAATTAATATTTTTTAAATTGAGCAGTTTTACCTTTTTATACAATGTTTTATGAGTTAGATTAATATTAATATTTGGTAAAGGAACATTTTGAAAAACGTGTTTACTATATTTATAACCAGTTATAACAATATCTCCTAATTTTAAGTTACAGGGGAAACTTAATTCTATTAAATATGTCCCATTTAATAACACATTATTCTGTGAGTTTTCGCATGTTTCAACAGCGACAAGATCTGTATTTGTTACTAAAATCCATTTATTTTCATCAATGTTTTGAAGTTGCATATTTTCAATATTCACAAATAATGCATTACATTGGAAATGTTGTGTTTGTATTTTAAAAGTTGCACTTCACACGGTATATTATTATAAATGTTTTCAGAATGTATATGAGTACATAAATAATAATTATTAACAATTTGTTTACATAGTTGATTAGAATAACCAAAATTATAGTCATTTATCAATAAATATTCGAAATTGGGCACAATAATTTTATAATGATTACTAGCTATGATTCCCGGCTTCGCTCGGGAGTTTATATGAGACCCAAATAACCGTTGTTCTGAATAAAGTTCAACTACTCGACAACAGATGGCGCCACTACACATATTTTACCTTTTTGCCACCCACAACCACCCACTTCCACCCACCCCGACCAAACTCCCTTACTCACAATGGGAGACCAAGGGGTATTTGTAACCCCGACGGGAAGTTGATCGGAGTTGCGGATGATAGCGAAAATCGTGGACACACGAACGTACATTAGCATTTTATATAATATATTACATATTAGACTAGCTATGATTCCCGGCTTCGCTCGGGAGTTTATATGAGACCCAAATAACCGTTGTTCTGAATAAAGTTCAACTACTCGACAACAGATGGCGCCACTACACATATTTTACCTTTTTGCCACCCACAACCACCCACTTCCACCCACCCCGACCAAACTTCCTTACTCACAATGGGAGACCAAGGGGTATTTGTAACCCCGACGGGAAGTCGATCGGAGTTGCGGATGATAGCGAAAATCGTGGACACACGAACGTACATTAGCATTTTATATAATATACTAGCTATGATTCCCGGCTTCGCTCGGGAGTTTAATAACCGTTGTTCTGAATGAAGTTCAACTACTCGACAACAGATGGCGCCACTACACATATTTTACATTTTTGCCACCCACAACCACCCACTTCCACCCACCCCGACCAAACTCCCTTACTCACAATGGGAGACCAAGGGGTATTTGTAACCCCGACGGGAAGTGGATCGGAGTTGCGGATGATAGCGAAAATCGTGGACACACGAACGTACATTAGCATTTTATATAATATATTAGATTAGATTAGATTAGATTAGATTTAGATTATATCTCGTAGGTAAAGGAAATAACTGGAATAAATTATAATTTTCTTTCTCTACTAGTGGGACCTCAATGACAAAGATTATCTGTTTATTTTTAGAATAACTTCTTATCTCTAAAGTGTTTTCTATATTTAAAACATTGTTTATTACTGGCTCAAATGGCAGTTTTTCGAATGTTAGTTTATTATTTAATATTTGCAACCCATCTAAAAATACTTCTGGGTTTAATATGGATTTATGAAAAGTATTTAATTTTGCAAAAGTAATTGCCGTTTGAATATTTTCTAAAATATCGTAAATATTTTGATAATAAGTAGTTATTTGGGTAAAAACCATATGAATGCGAAAAAATTCAAAAAGATTGGTTTCTTCGATTTCGACATTATTTATTACTTGTATGAGTTCATTAACTCGTAGATTTAAAGTTTTTTGGTTATGAGACACATTTTTTATAATTTCTTCAAAATTATTAATTGATTTGCTTAGAATGGTCATTTGTTTGTCTAGGGCAAGTTTTTCGTTTTCTTGGTTTTGTCTGAGTATATTAATGTTATTGTCAATTCGTTCCGCGTCATCTTGATCTAAATTACCTGTAATGGCTTTAATTATGCTACCTAAGGCATTTACTAATGCACGTGTTTTGCGTGTTTTAGTTGGGATTATTTGATTTAATTGATTATAGATTTTTGCTGTAAATTGTCAGTTATTATATATGAGTTAGAAAATTCTGCTTCATATTTGGTAAAGTTTTTAATGTTTTCTCTAAGAATATTATATTTATTATTTATATCTAAGAATTCACTAAATAAACTATTCATATCAAATATTTGTATATATAAGATAAGATCTAAACGGTCTCTTGAGTTTGTATGACCTAAGACAAGTTCATGTGGGCTAAATTTGGTTGTACTATGAACACTTGAATTGTATGCTATAATAGCGTAGGGCATTAATTCTGTAACTGATTTATTTTTATCTTTTTGTTTTAATATTCTTAAATGTTCGATAAGGGTAGAATGGAAACGTTCTACTGGTGAGTTTGACTCGTGATGTTTAGGGGTAGTAAAATGTATATTTATTTTCTGAGCTTTAAGTAGTTCTCTTAAAAGGTCATTATTAAATTCTCCGCCGTTGTCACATGTTATTGTTTCGGGGCAACCATAAAATGAAAAGAAATTTATTAATTTATCGCAAACCGATTTTGCATTTTTATCATAAGGGTAAGCTTGTCCGAATTTTGAGAATTTATCAAATATTGTTAAAAAGTTCTGTGTTTCAAAAATAAATGTATCCATATGTAACATTTGAAAAGGTTTAGAGGGTGTGTCAGTTTTTGTAAGGGGGACGTAAGATTTAAGTCTGCTGTATTTTGCAGTTTGGCAAATATTGCAATCGTTAATATATTGATTAATATCGTCTTTCATTTTAGGCCAATAATACAATTCTTTTAATCGTTCATAAGTAGCTACTGCGCCTCTATGATTCGTTTTACTTTGATGTTGGTGACTGATAAGTAAAATTTTTTCTTCTTTTTCCAAAATATTACTTACTAACTTAGTACACCGTATAATTTTAATATTTTGAAAATTTTTAAGATAGACATCAGTAAAAATCGGAATTAATTCTTTATTGTGAAAATATACGTAACACGTTTTATTGGGGCTCATATAATCACGAATAAATATTTTTATAGTTTCAGGATTTTCAGGCAGTTCTATATGATTAATTTTATTTTTGCCAAAGTTTTCAGTTTTAAATTGAATGTCAGGGTGAGGTGATTTTTTAATTAGAAATTGTAAGCTTTTATTGTTAATTATTTCATCAAGGATATTTAGACTTGCATTTCCGGGGTTATCTTGATTACTGTGAACTGTTGAGTCAGAAGTATTCGCGTGTGCGACCTTAATGTCAGATAAAATGTTTATTTTTTGCTTACTGCAACTCGGTTTTTCTGATGCAATTTTTTCGTCGTCTTGAGTAGGATTTTCAGCGTCTTGAATAGGATTTTCAGCTAAATGACGTAAATATTCTACGATATCTTGATTTGAATCGCCTGGATTATTAATTATTGATTCGTTTTCATAGACATTTAATTGAATGCGCGAAAGGGCATCGGCGTTACTATTTTGAGAGCCTTTTTTATAAATAATTTGATAGTCGTATTCTTCTAAGCTTAAGCGCCATCTTACCAATTTAGAATTCGGTTCTTTTAAATTAAAAAGCCAGACAAGAGGTCTGTGATCAGTATAAATATAAAATTTGCGACCAAATAAATAAGGACGAAAGTATTTACATGCCCAAACTATCGATAAGAGTTCTTTTTCGATAACTGAATTATGTAATTCGGATTCATTTAAAGTTCGTGAGGCGTATGCTATTGGTTTGTCATTTGGAATAGTTCCTTGTGATAATACTGCACCTAATGCGTAATTACTTGCATCTGTAGTCAAAAGAAAAGGTTTAGAAAAATCTGGATACTGTAAAATTGGGGCATTTATTAAAAGTTGTTTGCAATGTTCAAAAGCGTTTTTAAAGTCAGGTGTATGCTCTATCTTAACATTCTTTTTTAAGCACCGTGTCATCGGTTTTGTTATTTTTGCAAAATCTTTAATAAAACGTCGGTAATAACCAACTAAGCCTAAAAATGATTTTATTTCTTTAGTACTTTTTGGAATTGGAAATTTTTTGACTGCATTTATTTTATCGGGATTTGGTCTTACACCATCTTTACTTACAATGTGTCCCAAATATTGGACTTCTTTTCTTAAAAATTGAGATTTATCTAATTGGACTTTGAATCTTGAATCACGTAATCTTGTAAAAACTTTTCTTAATTTAAGTAAGTGTTCTTGTAGACTTGTACTAAATATAATGACATCATCTAGATAAACAAAACAAATTTCATTTTGGAGACCGCGTAAAATATTATTCATTACTCTTTGAAAAGTTGCCGGGGCATTTTTAAGACCAAAAGGCATTCTTAAAAATTCATAGTGACCTAAATCAGTACTAAAAGCTGTTTTGGGAATATCTTCTTCGTTCATTTGTATTTGATAAAAACCGTTAGCAAGATCAAGGGTTGTAAAATAATGGGCTTTACCTAGTTTATCTAAAATTTCGGTTATTTGAGGCAAAGGAAACTTGTCATCTATTGTGACCTTGTTAAGTGATCTGAAATCTATGCACATGCGCCATTTCTGCTTGCCGGACTGATCTAATTTTTTAGGTACTATCCATATTGGGGATGACCAAGGGGAATTTGAATGTCTAATAATATTTTGTTCTAATAAATCTGAAATTTGGCTTTTTACTTCTTCGCGGTGTATTTCTGGATATCTATAGGTTTTAGTATAAATTGGGGTGTCGTCAGTTAATTTTATATTATGTTTAATTGCATTTGTAAAAGATAAGGGTATACCTTCACAGTGAAAAATGTCCCTAAATTCATGGCAAAGTTTACGAATTTCTGTTTTTTCCTCGTAATTACAGTGATCTAAATTAATGTTTTTAGATTAGCTTTAAGTAAATTGTCAAGTTCTTTTTCTGGTTTTTCGTATGATACCGGGTGATCTATAAAATTAAGTTCATTTAAATTTATTTTTCGATATCAAAAGGTTCAAGAAATTGGAGCTCTATAGGGTTTTCTCTTGGATTTAAGGCGGTAGTAAAAGTTTGATAATTTTCTATTTTTACGAGACATTCTGGGATTTCAATATGTCCTAGTTTTTGATAAGGAAGAATACCGTAACCGCTTGGTATATTAACAGGAATTTGGATTTTTGAATAGTTCTTGGTTCAATGATATAAGAAAAATATTTTTAATATTGTCACACCTCGATTTGGGGTGTAACAAAGGGACGTAGCTTGATTTTTGAAATGAAAGATTAAAGTTAAAACAAAATTAATTTTATTTACAAAAACACTAAAATAAATTACAAATATTGTTACTATGTAGAGTGATAGCACATCTTTTGAAATATACAAAATAAATAATTATACTTACATTATTAATCGGGTTGCCGGAGGGACACCATTACAGAACAGCACATTTTTTTAAGCGCGCGCGTTACTCGCTGATATCGAATTGAATTAAACTATTTCGCGATTTACGGTGTTTGGCCATTCTGCAGATTTGGCGATTTTTACATATCCTGTGAAACAATAGGTTTATGAACTTCTAAAACCGCCAAAAGTGCAGAATAAGTAAACTTTGTTTAATTTTGAAGAATATTATTTATAAACAATTAGTCTGCTGGAAAAATGATATTTTTTAAGTGAATGAACTTTTACGAAAAAATTAGAAATTATTGAATTTATTTGTAACCAAAAATAATTGTTCCTTGACATTATTTTCAGAATTTTTCTCATTTTTGTGTTCATGACGTATCGGAATTTCTGTATTAGGCAATTTTAACAAAGATTTGCTAAAATCTAAATTAGCATTTAATTGTTTAATTAGATCTAAACCTATTAATACTCCAAACTTATTAGAAAAATCAAAAAGATAAAATTTATGTGTACCGGGGGTATCAAAAGTTGGAAAAATTGGCAATGTAGCAACTTCGTTATGAAAAGATGTTGCGTGGGCAGTTTGTACTTGAAAAATTTCTTCTTTAATAAGATGTGGCAAAATGTTGGTAAGCAATTTGAGGGTTAATGAAACTTCTTGTACTTCCTGTATCTAATAAAAATTTAGCATTTAATTCAGGGATTAAAATAAATGGTAACTGAATATTGTAATTATTTAGAAATATTATGTCTGGTTCGAATTCAGGCTCGTTTGAGTAAAATTTGCATTTTCCGTTTCATTGTTTTGGGTATTTTCGTAAAATTGAGTATTTAAGTTATCTACGATATTTGGTTGACCTGTATTTAAATAGGAAAAATCATAGGGTTGGTTATAGTCAATTTCTGAATAGTTATAGTTATTAGGATCAAAAGTGTAATTATTTTCTGGATAATTACTATTTTCAAAGCTACAGGGTTCTTCAAGTAAAGTATTTTGTTGTTCAGGCGTTTGCTGAAGAACTTCTTGGTTATATAATTCTTGAGAAATAAATTTATTATGAATAACTGTGTTTCCAGAAGAAGTATCCATCGGTTCTATATTTCTATTTAAATTTGTTCTTCGAGACATTTGTCCGAAATTTTGATTATTAAAATTATTAAAAGGAGGTCTTTGCTGATTAAAATTCTGAGGTCTTTGCTGCGCAAAACCTTGGTTTCTAAAAGTATTTTGAGAGTTATTATTATTGGAAAAATTCGGTCTTTGTTGACTGAATGACGTATTAGGCTGTGAAAAATTAGGTCTTTGAGCAAAAGGATTATTTTGTTGCGCAAAATTATTAAAATTATTTTGTTGTGGAAAGCTAGAAAAAGGTCTCTGGTAATTAAACGTTTGAGGTATGTAAGTCTGTTGTGGTACATAAGTTTGTCTTGGTATATAGGTCTCAATTGGTCTATATTGGGGTATATTAAATCTTTGATTTTTATTTTGAATAATTGGTTGTTTAAAATTTGAATATTGAGCATTTTTAAAGGAAATAAAATTTTCTTCTTCACGCACATAAGACATAGCTTGTTCTAAGTTATTAGGATGTTTTAGACGCGTTACTAATTGTAAGTTGTAAGGTAAACCATTTAAAAAAGTTTTAAGAGCAAAAGATTCGTAATGATCAATTTTTATTCTTTTAACTTCTGGTGATTCTGGACTAGCATTTAATTTAGCAAAAAGCAAGCTTCTACAATCTTGTATTCTCATACCAAATAATAGAGGACTTTCATTTTTAAAGGGTTTTAAGTTTAATAAGTCTTGGATTAAGCAATCAATTGATCTGTGATCGGAAAATGTTTGATAAAGTACATCTTTTATAAGTTCCCAACTATTAAGTTCAATTCGTGAAATTATTAATTCTGCGGCTCTACCACTTAATTTACTTAAAATAGTGTCGAAAATAACAGTATTAATTGGATCATTAGCATTATTTCTATTTTTAAAAGCTTTTTGAAAATTTTCTACAGCAATTATATATCTATTTAATAATTTTGGATTACCATCAAAAACAGGAATGTTATCAGCTTGATATCTTAAGAGTTGATAATTTGGATTAGACATTGTGTTGCTATTGGAACCAGTATCTGATTGGTTTATAGATAAAGTATTTAAAGATTCGATGAGTGAATCTAAATTAAATTCGTTAATTAAATCTATTTTGAAGACTAGTTACACTCTGTACAATAAAAATATAAATATTTTTAGTTGTTGGTTTAAAAATAAACTTATGCTATTTTGCAGATTAAAATAAGCAGACTTGCTTAATTAAATAATTGTTATCAGAATAGAAATAGTTTTACGTTATAAATACGCTATAAATAGGGGTGAAACAAAATAATAAAAATAGAAGGAAAATATCGATACAATGGTACAGGAAAAATAAAAATATTTTTGGACTTACAGTACTATGAAGATTGGTATCAGTTTCATTGGTTTCTTCTTAAATCTACGTTTCTTCTTAATCTACCTTAACCTAGGCCTAGAGAATCGGGATTCTTGATGGCTTCTTATGGCGCCTTAGATCGGCACTATCTACCATACGAAGTCACCTTCCCTGGTCCAATCGATGTCTTCAGGTCCTTGTGAACACACTGGTTGGACGTTGGAAATTCTCCAGGGACTTGCTGAAGTTGGCCTCTGTTGAAGTTTTTCCTTCAGGATTCTTGATGTCGTGTGTCGCCTTAGATCGGCACTATCTACACACGGCACTTCCCTCGTCGTTGTCGTTTTCTTGCCACCTTAGATCGGTACTATCTGCTTCGAAAACTTCTCAGACGTTCCGTAGGTTTGTTTTTGGGCGAATTTTTGAAAAAAACCGTGCTAATATGCCCTTAACACGTCCCAAAATGCTACCTTGACTGCGCCAGTTACAATACGGGCCGAAGGAATGATGTTTTTAAAAACAATTTTTCTTGAGAAAAACACTTTTATTTTTCACCAAACTCGAAAATTGTAACAAAATTTATTTTTGAGAGGAACGGGAACGAAAACTAAAGTTACAACAGTTTAGACTCAACTAACAGAAGTGTAATAAAATATTATTTCTAGCTATATTTATAAACTTTCTTATCTCTATTTCTAGGAGTGGCAATTAATGTTTATAAAGTAAGTTTACATGATGTAACTCGCATCCTTAGACAAGGAAAGAGAGATAACTTTAAGAAATTTTAATATTTCGTTTTTTTTAACCTTTCTTGGCTTTATAATGATAATCTCTTTTTAATATCTAATTCAATTTTAAACAAATAATTTTAAAAATCCATCCTTAACCATAAAAAACACGTTTGAAGCACAAAAACCAAAAGGGGGCTGGTGCATGAGATGAGGGTCAAGAGGAAAGAAAAACGGAGTAGTTCTGGGTAGCTTTTCCAGTGACGAAATTTTATGTGCGTCACGCTCCAGGGCTTGAAGCTCTTAAACTGCTCGAAAAAGTGAGTCACTGGAACGCATCCTTAGACAAGGAAGAGAGATACTTTAAGAAATTTTAAAATTTCTTTGGTTTTAACCTTTCTTGGCTTTATAAGAATAATTTTTTTAAATATCTAATTCCATTTTAAATAAACAATTTTAAGAAATCCATCCTTAACCATAAAAAACATGTGTGAAGCACAAAAACCAAAAGAGGGTTGGTGCATGAGGGGCAAGGGGAAAGAAAAACGGAGTAGCTCAGGTGCATAACACTTTTCGTCACTGGAACGCCATAAAGTAGAACGAAATGCTCCTGAGCTACTCGGGAGCGCTCTATATGCGTCACTGAAAAGCCACTCAGACAACATGGCGGCTGACTCAGCGCGAGAAAAATGACCGTTCGTTTCCGCCAATTCAAGAAATAGTGCTGCTTTGATATTTTCTGCTGTGTTTGGAGGCATATTTTTCTAATTTTATATTGCTTTGTACCCAAAATTCTGCTATATTCCCCTCTTTTTGCTTTTTTAACCTGTTAGAAACATCAATTTTAGGCGAAGAACCAATTCTACAACGGTATTTACCAATCGGTTATGTTGACGTTTAAACAATGTATTATATGTCAAAGTTGTCACCAATTATTACCGCGGTTATAATTGGTTGAACGCCTAAAATTGCTGAAAATAATTAGACATCTCGCGAGGCCGCTAACAATCGCTATGAGCTGACGTCATCAATTTGTCAAAAAACTAAAACGATAACAGCAGTGGGATTCTTAACTTCTCGATACGAGACGACTCGTTCGATATCGAGTTCTCGGTATCCCTTTCGAAACCTATCGAATACGTAATTCTCATATCCATCGAGTCGTAGTCCGTAGTACAGCGTAAAATTGGGAAAGTTATGTTGGCAACTACAATTTTTTGACATATTTAACTGTACAATTGGCAATATTGGCAAGTTTTCCTGTTGACCTCTTTGACCTTTTCATTTTGTGCTTTTAGTATTTTTATATTTTCATCTATTTTATGAGTATTTTATTTTATTCTTGTCTATTCTCTTTGCTTACGAAATATTTATGCGTCGCAATTTCATTTGACAATTAATTTTCAACCAATCAAATTGCTTCTTTGTAGTATACGTCACCTCTCGGTCGGTACCGAGTACTCGACATCGACTCGAAACCTATCGAAAATGCGATTCTCAATTTATATCGACTCGTAGTCCGTAGTAAAGAGTAAATTTGCACAGGACCGTACGCAGAGAGTGGAAAAAATAAAGACTCCAGGGGCGCATTCAGATTAGACAACCTTGTGGTAAAATTTACCCATTTTGTGACAACGCTTATTGCGCATGTCTTTAACGGGCGTCGATTCTGAATGCGTCCAAGGTAAGTAAACAACGAGGCTTAGGCATGCTATTTACATAAACCAAAAAAGGCTTAGACGACACCTTCAATAAACAACCCATGAGGTATTTTTGGGCTCCTGAGGGGGGGCAACTGCCCCCATTGCTTAATTTATAAACTTGACGTAAAGTACGAACCCTGTAAGTTCAACACAGCTACGTCATTATCAGCCAAATGTTTACATACAAAAGAACCGACTTGCCATGTATTTTTTTACCAAAGACATCGCTTAATTGTAGCACAGAATAACTAGCTGCCGCAAATTGTAGATATATAGTTTTTGTACTTGATGAGATGTGTGTTTGGGGCATTTTGATGCTATTAAAGTATGACGTAGCGATGTTTAACTAACAGCGTTTAAACTCTACCGTTTCCGCTGCCACTCAATTACGTTCGCAACTTAAATTTATCGCGTTTAATTTAACCATTTATAATCGTCGTTGCCGTATTTGGCTTGTTGTTTAATTAACTTGACCAAATTTAAACTGTTGTTATTGGTCGTTAACAGACGTTTGTGATCGATAACAGGATTGTTTCATTAACAATGTTCAAACTGCAGCGACAGCAGAAGCGTAACGGCAACGACAACGATTTGTCAAGTTGAAGCCTAAACTTTATGGCGTTTAATGTAATCATTTATAGGAACGCGTTGTCGCATTTGCGTTTATTGTTATCCTTTGCCAAGTTTTAACGAATCGTCGTCGTCGTTGTTCGCAGACGTTTGTTTATCGACCAATAGTTTTTTTCAACAATTTGCAAAAGTCGGTAAGGGCGGCAGCAATACGGTAACGACAACGAAACGTCAAGTATATAAATTAAGCTCAAACTTTATGGCGTTTAATAAGGCCTTTTATATGGACGCGTTGCCATATTTGGCTTGTTATTGTTATCCTTTGCCAAGTTTTAACTTATCGTCGCCGGCGTAGTTCGCAGACGTTTGTTTATCGACCAATAGGTTTTTATTTAACAATTTGCAAAGGTCGATTGGTAACGGCGGCAGCAATACGGTAACGACAACGAAACGTCAAGTATATAAATTAAGCTTAAACTTCAATTTACGTCTGGCACCTACCCTTTTTTATTTAACAATTTGAAAAGTCGACGACGGCGGAAGCAAAACGGCCACAGAACGAAACGTTAAGTTTATAAACTTAGTATACATTGATAAGAGATTGTTGTAAACTAAATGTCGTTTGTTATTTTGACTCAAGGAGATAAACTTTAATAAGTTTATCTCCTTGATTTTGACTTATCGCTCAAGGTGCTTAGAGAGAAGGTGGCCCAACTTTGTTATGACAGTAAACAGCTGATACATGTGACGTCATTGGTGTCATTTTTGATTATATTCAAAATTTAAAATATAGTTTATACAATTATTGTTAAAGTATTTTTTTCACTATTTACTTACTAATATAAACATGATTAACACGACATTTACAAAACACTAAAGAAATAACGACATTCTTTTTCTTAAAGAATACCTTTGACGTCACATATTTCAACTGTCCAAATGAAAGTTGGGCCACCTTCTCTTAAAGCACTTTGCTTTTCGCTTAGAGAGAACTAGGTAAAAATACAATAATTATAAATTATTTATTGGTTAATAAAATGTCGATCTTCTTTTTAAATATATATTGTACAATTATTTCTCTAAAACTCGGAAGTAATCTAATCCTTGTACCATTTGCTTTCGTTTGACAAATATTACATTTTTAACCAATCAAATTGCTTCGTTATTCTTCTCGACAGCATCGAAGGTACCGAGATCAAATGACGTACGAACTCGGAAGTTGTCGACTTGTTACCGAGTATCGAATAAGTTAAGAATCACCATTTCGTAGCATCTTACGTGCCGAGATGGTCGTCGAGAATCGGCCTGCTGTAGTTAGAGAAATATTGCACAGCGAAATAAGGCTAAGCGCTAATAATACCGGCCCTATTTTGTCATTTGATTTTACGTAGATGAATAATAGGATAAAGACTGCCTTAATAAGGATGGTGCTTGCTTTTATGCATGTCGGATTTAGGTCGTGCATTATTTGGATCTTAGCAGTGTCTTATTTTAACTTCGAAATTGTTCGTGTAACCGAACGTCTGTCGGCCACAAGAATTGTTGTATCACTTAAGACAAACAATGGGCGCATTCAGGAGTACTCAGCTGCTTAGCCGCTAAGTATGCGGAGTGTCAAAACTTTCAAATTTAACCAATAGGATGGCTTTATTTTGACAGTTTTGACACTCTGCTTACCCAGCGGTTTAAGCGGCTGAGTACTCCTGAATGTGCCCATTAAAACTAAAATGCTAACTTGGCGGATTTGAGCTTTTATGGAAAAACTGGTAAAATAAATAGAAAAATGGGATTTGTAGCACTGCAAATCAAATACTAAGTACCAATTTAGCTTTCAGTCAAGAATTGAGTGCAAAAGAGGAGGGGAAATAGTAAATTCAGGTTAGTTTTGGTTATCAAGTCTGATGATGAATGTGTCAAAAACGAAACGTGTCCGACTAAAAATTCTTTTAGATTCGTAATCAGCGCCCCAAAAACCCCCGTATACCAAATTTCATTAAAATCAGCGATGCGTCCGGCGGTTTGTAAATAATTACAAAAATGTTATTTTTTAATTTTCAAATCACTAGAACCGATACTACAGTGTCCGCCGATTAAGAATAAGTCTCTCTTTAACCTTTTTAGAAGAATTTAAGTGTACAGCCCCCATTTTGAAAAATTAAAATGAAAAAAAAACTTCCATTATTTTAATATATTAGTAAACTACATACCAATTTTTGAAAATATATAATGGCTCTTTCATGAAAATCAATGAAAATTTAAGCATTTACAGGTATCTCTCCCTAATATGGTAACTTGCAATAATTCTCTATGCTTCTCGACAGCACCCTATATAGCTACCGAAATTAAATGACATACGAACTCGGAAGATATCGACTCTCAAATAAGTTAAGAATCACCATTCGGTAGCGTCTCGATACGTTACGACTCGAGACGGCGGTTGAGAATCGGCCTGAAGGTCACGACATGCGCCATATTGGCTAGCGCGGCTGTGACGTCAAGTCGGGCCATTTTCGGCCATGTTTGATTTTAGGCAGATCAGTGGCGTAGAATTAAGGAGAAAACAAAAAAGAACTGTATGTTGTAAACAAAATTTATTGGATTATTTTAATAGGCATAACTTAAAACAAAAACATAAATGTGGTTTAAATATTGAAAATTAAAAATTATCAAAGCGACGACAGGACGATGAGGTACCTGGCAGAGCAAAACATTTTCCATGGTTCCGTAAGTCAAAAACCATTTTAAAAACTTTGTATACAGGGTGTCCGCTAATGAATGGTACACAGAAAAACCACAGATTCCTTATGCCAAAATATTAAGATTTAACCAAACATACCTAATATCCAAAAGTTTATAATAAGGAAGATACGGAGGTGTCATAGTAAAAAGAAAAAGTAAATTTATTTCGATAATTGTTCCCCCTTTTTAAATATCTTAATAAAACGGTATCTAGGGGTTTTTAAACATTAGCTTTTCAGATCGAATATTAATTTTTGTGTGTAGACTAGAGGGCGATGGGTACACTATTTAAAATTCTCTAAAACTACCCAATTTTTGTTACTACTCTGTATGTATATAAACTAGTAAGCTTCTCTATGCTTTCTGCACAAAAATGGTATACTTAGTAAGAATCGGTCTTGACAACCGTTTTTAAAGGTATTCACGTTTTAGTTGTTCAGTGCACCTGAAAGTATGTATGTACCTTCAATAACATCGTATTAGCTATAATTACAACTGCGCAGATATAAATAGCTGATATCTAAAAACTCCTGGATACCGAGTTTTATTAAAATGTTTAAAACATATCAAAAATTATCGAAATGCATGAATAAAAAATATTTATATCTCTTTAACACCCCGTATCTTCCTTATCATTAACTTTTGGATATAGGTATGTTTGTTTAAATCCTAAATGGGTATTTTCGCATAAGAAATCTGTGGTTTTTCTGTGTACCATTAATTAGCGGACACTCATCTGTATCATATGTATATAAAAACACGAATGACTGAAAACTATTCGACTAAACACTATCAAAATCTCTAAAATAAAACGAGTCCGAACCAATAATATGTGAAGTCTCTAAACTAACCAAAAACATTAACAACTGGAAATCCTTGCAAAATATACAACCAAAATGAAAATGGCAAATTTCCACAGTTTTTACCAAACAAAGCTTCGACAAGGCACGACTCTGTCATCAGCTAATAATGCTACCAACTTTGAACAGAACTGCCAACCGAAATCGTAATGCTCACATCCTCACGTTCCTGACAAAAGCTATCCCCGGTCTTGCTTATGTCTAAACCCCTTCTCATAAAGAAACTCTGCGTCAACCCATGAAAAGTGGCACACACCTGAAGCTAGTGCTATGTTTACTACCGATTATCTTACGTCTCGAGACAGCGGTTAAGAATCCGCCTGCAGTTAAAGCAAGGCCAGGGACGTAAATGTATCCGTATTAAATGATAACTGCGCGTGAGCATTACCAATTTTCTCGTCGTAAGAAGATACATCTGACGCAACGCTACGGATTCCTACGTACGTTCAAAACGCAACCTAACAGGTCGAACATTACCTCGTATTGAACCGAAGGGGCACGATTGATACCGATAGCAAATTGTTTTAATGTTTTGATGTTAATAAATAAACAAATAAATGAGGTTATACATATTAGGAAGGTTATTGTTAATTATTGTCTTTCTAATTGATTTTCTACAACACTATTTACATAAATTCCAAAAAAAAGTAAGGTTAAGTCATCAGCCGTCTACGTCTGTCGCCTTGTTTAACCTATATTTTAATCGTACGGAGTAGGCACAACGTGATGTAAATTTCTGCGTTTACGTCCATCAGATACGTCAACGTCTTCGGTCGTGCTTTAACTGTTTAGCATACCAAAAATTTTAAAAAGGTTTTAACTTTTTAACTTAACTACACTATTTTCGAGATCGTGAAGTTATGTACATTTTATTAAAACGATAATTCTTGTCGATGAAGTCTTTGGACCACTCAAATATGTAAAAATTGAATTTATTTGTTAATAAATGAAAGCCTTTTTGAATCTTTGACATTTGTGACAAAACTTAGTTAAACGCTATTGGCATCAAAACTACAATGCACTACACTACACTTTTCGCTATGCCAAACACACCTGTGTTCCTAATGCCTAGTCTTCATGTACGGTGAAATATTGCGGAACCTCGGAAGTCCAAAATCACGTGACTACAATATCAAAATTTCATTGGACTTTTTCCAGCTATGTTGAAAGTGACAAATCCGTGACAGTTCCGGAAAAAAGTAAAAAATGTTTAACTTATTACGGAATCCGCCGATTTTTTGTTAACTTTTGTGCTCGTTAGGTATTTTTGTTAATATTATTAGTTTATTAGATAACCTTATTCATTTTTGCCTCTATAAACAGACGACTTTATGAAAATTGCGCCAATCCGCAGTTCCGGATTTACGCAATTTTTGTTCACATGAGGACTAGGCATTAGGTTTAGTTTTGATAGAAGCAGTGGGATTCTTAACTTCTCGATACGAGACGACTCGTTCGATATCGAGTTCTCGGTATCCCTTTCGAAACCTATCGAATACGTAATTCTCATATCCATCGAGTCGTAGTCCGTAGTACAGCGTAAAATTGGGAAAGTTATGTTGGCAACTACAATTTATTGACATATTTGCAATGTTGGCAAGTTTTCCTGTTGACCTCTTTGACCTTTTCATTTTGTGCTTTTCGTATTTTTTATATTTTCATCTATTTTATGAGTATTTTATTTTATTCTTGTCTATTCTCTTTGCTTACGAAATATTTATGCGTCGCAATTTCATTTGACAATTAATTTTCAACCAATCAAATTGCTTCTTTGTAGTATACGTCACCTCTCGGTCGGTACCGAGTACTCGACATCGACTCGAAACCTATCGAAAATGCGATTCTCAATTTATATCGACTCGTAGTCCGTAGTAAAGAGTAAATTTGCACAGGACCGTACGCAGAGAGTGGAAAAAATGAAGACTCCAGGGGCGCATTCAGATTAGACAACCTTGTGGTAAAATTTACCCATTTTGTGACAACGCTTATTGCGCATGTCTTTAACGGGCGTCGATTCTGAATGCGTCCAAGGTAAGTAAACAACGAAGCTTAGGCATGCTATTTACATAAACCAAAAAAGGCTTAGACGACACCTTCAATAAACAACCCATGAGATATTTTTGGGCTCCTGAGGGGGGCAACTGCTCCCATTGCTTAATTTATAAACTTGACATAAAGTACGAACCCTGTAAGTTCAACACAGCTACGTCATTATCAGCCAAATGTTTACATACAAAAGAACCGACTTGCCATGTATTTTTTTACCAAAGACATCGCTTAATTGTAGCACAGAATAACTAGCTGCCGCAAATTGTAGATATATAGTTTTTGTACTTGATGAGATGTGTGTTTGGGGCATTTTGATGCTATTAAAGTATGACCTAGCGATGTTTAACTAACAGCGTTTAAACTCTACCGTTTCCGCTGCCACTCAATTACGTTCGCAACTTAAATTTATCGCGTTTAATTTAACCATTTATAATCGTCGTTGCCGTATTTGGCTTGTTGTTTAATTAACTTGACCAAATTTAAACTGTTGTTATTGGTCGTTAACAGACGTTTGTGATCGATAACAGGATTGTTTCATTAACAATGTTCAAACTGCAGCGACAGCAGAAGCGTAACGGCAACGACAACGATTTGTCAAGTTGAAGCCTAAACTTATTTATGGCGTTTAATGTAATCATTTATAGGAACGCGTTGTCGCATTTGCGTTTATTGTTATCCTTTGCCAAGTTTTAACGAATCGTCGTCGTCGTTGTTCGCAGACGTTTGTTTATCGACCAATAGTTTTTTTTCAACAATTTGCAAAAGTCGGTAAGGGCGGCAGCAATACGGTAACGACAACGAAACGTCAAGTATATAAATTAAGCTCAAACTTTATGGCGTTTAATAAGGCCTTTTATATGGACGCGTTGCCATATTTGGCTTGTTATTGTTATCCTTTGCCAAGTTTTAACTTATCGTCGCCGGCGTAGTTCGCAGACGTTTGTTTATCGACCAATAGGTTTTTATTTAACAATTTGCAAAGGTCGATTGGTAACGGCGGCAGCAATACGGTAACGACAACGAAACGTCAAGTATATAAATTAAGCTTAAACTTCAATTTACGTCTGGCACCTACCCTTTTTTATTTAATAATTTGAAAAGTCGACGACGGCGGAAGCAAAACGGCCACAGAACAAAACGTTAAGTTTATAAACTTAGTATACATTGATAAGAGATTGTTGTAAACTAAATGTCGTTTGTTATTTTGACTCAAGGAGATAAACTTTAATAAGTTTATCTCCTTGATTTTGACTTATCGCTCAAGGTGCTTAGAGAGAAGGTGGCCCAACTTTGTTATGACAGAAAACAGCTGATACATGTGACGTCATTGGTGTCATTTTTCATAATATTCAAAATTTAAAATATAGTTTATACAATTATTGTTAAAGTATTTTTTTCACTATTTACTTACTAATATAAACATGATTAACACGACATTTACAAAACACTAAAGAAATAACGACATTCTTTTTCTTAAAGAATACCTTTGACGTCACGTATTTCAACTGTCCAAATGAAAGTTGGGCCACCTTCTCTTAAAGCACTTTGCTTTTCGCTTAGAGAGAACTAGGTAAAAATACAATAATTATAAATTATTTATTGGTTAATAAAATGTCGATCTTCTTTTTTAATATATATTGTACAATTATTTCTCTAAAACTCGGAAGTAATCTAATCCTTGTACCATTTGCTTTCGTTTGACAAATATTACATTTTTAACCAATCAAATTGCTTCGTTATTCTTATCGACAGCATCGAAGGTACCGAGATCAAATGACGTACGAACTCGGAAGTTGTCGACTTGTTACCGAGTATCGAATAAGTTAAGAATCACCATTTCGTAGCATCTTACGTGCCGAGATGGTCGTCGAGAATCGGCCTGCTGTAGTTAGAGAAATATTGCACAGCGAAATAAGGCTAAGCGCTAATAATACCGGCCCTATTTTGTCATTTGATTTTACGTAGATGAATAATAGGATAAAGACTGCCTTAATAAGGATGGTGCTTGCTTTTATGCATGTCGGATTTAGGTCGTGCATTATTTGGATCTTAGCAGTGTCTTATTTTAACTTCGAAATTGTTCGTGTAACCGAACGTCTGTCGGCCACAAGAATTGTTGTATCACTTAAGACAAACAATGGGCGCATTCAGGAGTACTCAGCTGCTTAGCCGCTAAGTATGCGGAGTGTCAAAACTTTTAAATTTAACCAATAGGATGGCTTTATTTTGACAGTTTTGTTTTGACACTCTGCTTACCCAGCGGTTTAAGCGGCTGAGTACTCCTGAATGTGCCCATTAAACTAAAATGCTAACTTGGCGGATTTGAGCTTTTATGGAAAAACTGGTAAAATAAATAGAAAAATGGGATTTGTAGCACTGCAAATCAAATACTAAGTACCAATTTAGCTTTCACAGTCAAGAATTGAGTGCAAAAGAGGAGGGGAAATAGTAAATTCAGGTTAGTTTGGGTTATCAAGTCTGATGATGAATGTGTCAAAAACGAAACGTGTCCGACTAAAAATTCTTTTAGATTCGCCCCAAAAAACCCCGTATACCAAATTTCATTAAAATCAGCGATGCGTCCGGCGGTTTGTAAATAATTACAAAAATGTTATTTTTTAATTTTCAAATCACTAGAACCGATACTACAGTGTCCGCCGATTAAGAATAAGTCTCTCTTTAACCTTTTTAAAAGAATTTAAGTGTACAGCCCCATTTTGAAAAACTAAAATGAAAAAAAACTTCCATTATTTTAATATATTAGTAAACTACATACCAATTTTTGAAAATATATAATGGCTCTTTCATTAAAATCAATGAAAATTTAAGCATTTACAGGTATCTCTCCCTAATATGGTAACTTGCAATAATTTTCTATGCTTCTCGACAGCACCCTATATAGCTACCGAAATTAAATGACATACGAACTCGGAAGATATCGACTCTCAAATAAGTTAAGAATCACCATTCGGTAGCGTCTCGATACGTTACGACTCGAGACGGCGGTTGAGAATCGGCCTGCAGCAGTGGGATTCTTAACTTCTCGATATGAGACGACTCGTTCGATATCGAGTTCTCGGTATCCCTTTCGAAACCTATCGAATGCGTAATTCCCATATCCATCGAGTCGTAGTCCGTAGTACAGCGTAAAATTGGGAAAGTTATGTTGGCAACTACAATTTTTTGACATATTTAACTGTACAATTGGCAATATTGGCAAGTTTTCCTGTTGACCTCTTTGACCTTTTCATTTTGTGCTTTTAGTATTTTTTATAGCTTCATCTATTTTATGAGTATTTTATTTTATTCTTGTCTATTCTCTTTGCTTACGAAATATTGATGCGTCGCAATTTCATTTGACAATTAATTTTCAACCAATCAAATTGCTTCTTTGTAGTATACGTCACCTCTCGGTCGGTACCGAGTACTCGACATCGACTCGAAACCTATCGAAAATGCGATTCTCAATTTATATCGACTCGTAGTCCGTAGTAAAGAGTAATTTTGCACAGGACCGTACGCAGAGAGTGGAAAAAATAAAGACTCCAGGGGCGCATTCAGATTAGACAACCTTGTGGTAAAATTTACCCATTTTGTGACAACGCTTATTGCGCATGTCTTTAACGGGCGTCGATTCTGAATGCGTCCAAGGTAAGTAAACAACGAGGCTTAGGCATGCTATTTACATAAACCAAAAAAAGGCTTAGACGACACCTTCAATAAACAACCCATTGAGGTATTTTTGGGCTCCTAAGGGGGGCAACTGCCCCCATTGCTTATTTTATAAACTTGACGTAAAGTACGAACCCTGTAAGTTCAACACAGCTACGTCATTATCAGCCAAATGTTTACATACAAAAGAACCGACTTGCCATGTATTTTTTTACCAAAGACATCGCTTAATTGTAGCACAGAATAACTAGCTGCCGCAAATTGTAGATATATAGTTTTTGTACTTGATGAGATGTGTGTTTGGGGCATTTTGATGCTATTAAAGTATGACGTAGCGATGTTTAACTAACAGCGTTTAAACTCTACCGTTTCCGCTGCCACTCAATTACGTTCGCAACTTAAATTTATCGCGTTTAATTTAACCATTTATAATCGTCGTTGCCGTATTTGCTTGTTGTTTAATTAACTTGACCAAATTTAAACTGTTGTTATTGGTCGTTAACAGACGTTTGTGATCGATAACAGGATTGTTTCATTAACAATGTTCAAACTGCAGCGACAGCAGAAGCGTAACGGCAACGACAACGATTTGT
Organism: Listronotus bonariensis; assembly: GCA_014170235.1. Classification (NCBI taxonomy): domain Eukaryota; kingdom Metazoa; phylum Arthropoda; class Insecta; order Coleoptera; family Curculionidae; genus Listronotus; species Listronotus bonariensis. Next base: position 77,717 of record JACEGR010001187.1, read on the forward strand.
CAAGTTGAAGCCTAAACTTTATGGCGTTTAATGTAATCATTTATAGGTACTCGTTGTCGCATTTGCGTTTATTGTTATCCTTTGCCAAGTTTTAACTTGCAGCAATACGGTAACGACAACGAAACGTTAAGTATATAAATTAAGCTTAAACTTCAATTTACGTCTGGCACCTACCCTTTTTATTTAACAATTTGAAAAGTCGACGACGGCGGAAGCAAAACGGCCACAGAACGAAACGTTAAGTTTATAAACTTAGTATACATTGATAAGAGATTGTTGTAAACTAAATGTCGTTTGTTATTTTGACTCAAGGAGATAAACTTTAATAAGTTTATCTCCTTGATTTTGACTTATCGCTCAAGGTGCTTAGAGAGAAGGTGGCCCAACTTTGTTATGACAGTAAACAGCTGATACATGTGACGTCATTGGTGTCATTTTTGATTATATTCAAAATTTAAAATATAGTTTATACAATTATTGTTAAAGTATTTTTTTCACTATTTACTTACTAATATAACCATGATTAACACGACATTTACAAAACACTAAAGAAATATCGACATTCTTTTTCTTAAAGAATACCTTTGACGTCACATATTTCAACTGTCCAAATGAAAGTTGGGCCACCTTCTCTTAAAGCACTTTGCTTTTCGCTTAGAGAGAACTAGGTAAAAATACAATAATTATAAATTATTTATTGGTTAATAAAATGTCGATCTTCTTTTTAAATATATATTGTACAATTATTTCTCTAAAACTCGGAAGTAATCTAATCCTTGTACCATTTGCTTTCGTTTGACAAATATTACATTTTTAACCAATCAAATTGCTTCGTTATTCTTCTCGACAGCATCGAAGGTAGCGAGATCAAATGACGTACGAACTCGGAAGTTGTCGACTTGTTACCGAGTATCGAATAAGTTAAGAATCACCATTTCGTAGCATCTTACGTGCCGTGATGGGCGTCGAGAATCGGCCTGCTGTAGTTAGAGAAATATTGCACAACGAAATAAGGCTAAGCGCTAATAATACCGGCCCTATTTTGTCATTTGATTTTACGTAGATGAATAATAGGATAAAGACTGCCTTAATAAGGATGGTGCTTGCTTTTATGCATGTCGGATTTAGGTCGTGCATTATTTGGATCTTAGCAGTGTCTTATTTTAACTTCGAAATTGTTCGTGTAACCGAACGTCTGTCGGCCACAAGAATTGTTGTATCACTTAAGACAAAGAATGGGCGCATTCAGAGTGGCTTTCCAGTGACGCAAATAGAGCGCTCCCGAGTAGCTCAGGAGCATTTCGTTCTACTTTATGGCGTTCCAGTGACGGAAAGTGTTATGCACCTGAGCTACTCCGTTTTTCTTTCCCCTTGCCCCTCATGCACCAACCCCTCTTTTGGTTTTCGTGCTTCAAACGTGTTTTTTATGATTAAGGATGGATTTTTAAAATTATTTATTTAAAATGGAATTAGATATTAAAAAGAGGTTATTATTATAAAGCCAAGAAAGGTTAAAAACAACGAAATTTTAAAATTTCTTAAAGTATATCTCTTTCCTTGTCTAAGGATGCGTTCCAGTGACTAACTTTTTAGAACAGTTCAAGAGCTTCAAGCCCTGGAGCGTGACGCACAAAAATTTTCGTCACTGGAAAGACCCTCAGGAGTACTCAGCTGCTTAGCCGCTAAGTACGCGGAGTGTCAAAACTTTCAAATTTAACCAATAGGATGGCTTTATTTTGACAGTTTTGACACTCTGCTTACCCAGCGGTTTAAGCGGCTGAGTACTCCTGAATGTGCCCATTAAAACTAAAATGCTAACTTGGCGGATTTGAGCTTTTATGGAAAAACTGGTAAAATAAATAGAAAAATGGGATTTGTAGCACTGCAAATCAAATACTAAGTACCAATTTAGCTTTCAGTCAAGAATTGAGTGCAAAAGAGGAGGGGAAATAGTAAATTAAGGTTAGTTTTGGTTATCAAGTCTGATGATGAATGTGTCAAAAACAAAACGTGTCCGACTAAAAATTCTTTTAGATTCGTAATCAGCGCCCCAAAAATACATATTACCATATATACCAAATTTCATTAAAATCAGCGATGCGTCCGGCGGTTTGTAAATAATTACAAAAATGTTATTTTTTAATTTTCAAATCACTAGAACCGATACTACAGTGTCCGCCGATTAAGAATAAGTCTCTCTTTAACCTTTTTAGAAGAATTTAAGTGTACAGCCCCCATTTTGAAAAATTAAAATGAAAAAAAAAACTTCCATTATTTTAATATATTAGTAAACTACATACCAATTTTTGAAAATATATAATGGCTCTTTCATGAAAATCAATGAAAATTTAAGCATTTACAGGTATCTCTCCCCTAATATGGTAACTTGCAATAATTCTCTATGCTTCTCGACAGCACCCTATATAGCTACCGAAATTAAATGACATACGAACTCGGAAGATATCGACTCTCAAATAAGTTAAGAATCACCATTCGGTAGCGTCTCGATACGTTACGACTCGAGACGCCGGTTGAGAATCGGCCTGCAGCAGCTGTAAGCACTAAGCAGCTAACAAACAAAATATGACTTAGGTTATTTGACACCTTTGATTTCACGATTTGTATTTTCCGAAGATTTTTGATGGATAAAGATATTTGAAATTAATTTTGATTTTCGATTATATTTATAAAACTTAAAAATTTTTCTAATAGTATTTTTTTTTAGTTGAATACAATAAACCAATAAGCAACTAAAAATTTTATATCACCATAATTATGAAAAAGTTATTAGGTGTTAATATTTTTTAATACTCTACTAAACAGTGTCCCATATTTCGTTTAAATATTTAGTAAAATCCTCAAATGGCTACCATAAGCGATTTACGAATAGCCGTAATATGTTCTAGTAATATGAACAGAAGTATGGAAGCTCATGCTTTTCTATCTAAAAAAGGCTTTCGAGTCCAGTCATTTGGTACTGGTGATAAGGTTAAAATACCTGGCTCAGCTGCTGACAAGCCCAATGTTTATGATTTTGGTACTTCTTATGATGAAATTTATCACGATTTATTAGATAAAGATAAATCACTGTATCCTTTTTATGTAAAAGCATTTGGATAATTGTTTAGTCCAGGAATTTCCAAATGTATTTGTATTGTGACGTTCATGGGAAGTTGCAATTTTCTTACAACACCCACTCAACTCACAACCTTCCTACCTACCAGTTTTAGTACTACCCTAACAACAAGTTACTAGAAAAACTGTATTTGTACATTTATATTTTCTAACGGGTTATATCCATTTGTGATTTTGAAAAAATCGATTATTTTTTAGCATTTTTTGAGTGCACATGTATTCAAGTATATGAAAACTTAAAATTAATCCATCAAATAATTTTGGCGAGGAGTATTTGTAAAAATTTTTCAATTAAGTGTATTATAGGTTTTTGAAAACTTTTGACACATTTTAATTGAAGGCTTTTTTTTTGCGATAAATACTTTAGCTAACAGTGCCGAATAGGGTTTTCTGCCGTTTTTCTGATTTTTTTAAAATACATGTTACTCACTGATTTTAGACCCTTTTCTTAATAAAACATGGGTGGCGCTAATTCAAAATATCCCATTTTTAGTTAAATATAACTTAATAAAATTCCTGGACCCCGATGTGAATAGGGATACAGGTTAAAGAAATTTCATTTATTGCAAGTAAAATATAAAGAGCATTTGGCAACATTGAAAATATTTCAAAGAGATATATATATTTTTAATTCCTTAATAAGGCCAATTTAAAAAAAAGACTTGACTAACCAGAACTAACCTGACCGTGGGGCACATTAAATTTTATTTTAAAAAATCCACCACATATAGAACTGGGATAGGTACAATTGAACAAATAAGCTGTTGTTGCCAAATGTTCAGATTAAAAGTGAAGAACTTTCGAAAAATTCAAATTTTTGTTTTTTACAAAAAAGTACAAAATATTTTATAACACTGCCATTATATTATAATAAGAACAAATAGGAGATAACATGTAAGCTAAAATATTTTTAAAAATCATAAAAACAGCAGAAACCCCTAAACAGCATAATTATCATACTTTTTTTAATAAATAATTTACGGCCTAAATTTCGGGCCCAAAATGGATTTATGTATTTAAAAAGCCGCCACTTGTTCAAAACTTGTTTTTTGCCTACTGCTTTAATTAATTTACAGAATACACGTTTCTGAAACTAAATACATTTGGTTTTTTAATTTTATATCATGCAGTCTACAGTAACACTACAGCGGTCTCCGCAAAACATCTTTTTAGAGGAGCACCCGGAGATCGGCTACAGAGGCTTTCAAAATAATTTTTCTTACAGATTAAATATGTCGAAACATTGTTAAAAGTATACAAAGTATACAGTGTGTCCCAAATTGGGCCTACATGTATTGGTAACTCGGAAACCATTGGAGCTATAGTGTTGGTTAAATTAGGAAAGTTTTAGACAATTTAATTGCAAATTAAATCTGCTTTCAGATTTTATGTATCTTTTATTGGTTTTGAGATAATTAAGAAAAACCAAAATGGTGCATTTTAGAAAAAGTACTGTAGTTTTTTATTTGAAATGCATTTAGGAATCTGTAAAGACATTATAAGTAGGGGCAACTTTTTAAGAGCAATGCACATATTCAGATTTTAAATTGACGGTTCGGTTTTGAGATTCCATCAACTTTCGTTTTTCTTATGTCGCCCATTTTGTTTTTTTGCACATTTTTTCCCTTTAAAAGGATGTATAACACTTTATAGGTATTTTTGTTTTTATGTCCAAAATCGTCAAAATTAATTTTTGTCCGAGTTGGCCATGATGTTAATCAGGGTTTGTAAATATTGTGATATATATGGAAAATATCAAAATATCCGATAATAACGATATATATTGATATAAACGATATAATTCGGATATTTTCATTGATAATTATTCACAAGCCGAACGCATCGCTCATTTTAATGAAATTTGGTATACGCGGGTTTTTGGGGCAGTGATCACGAATGTGAAAGGATTTTTAGTCGGAGATGTTTCGTTTTCGAGATAGCCATCATAAAACTTGAAAAGCAAATTTACTTTATTTTCACTATATTCCCCCTCCTGTTTGTAAACAATTCTTGAAATGAAATGAAATGAAACGCTAAATTGACACTCCATATTTTATTTCCATCTGTTAAAAACTTTTTTCTATTTATTTTACCTTTTTTCCATAAAATTGTAATGCTTTACTTTTGATTGCAGGAGGCGCCTTGGCTATTGTGACTAAAATGATTGGAAGTGAAGTTTTGCAATTTTATCAAAAAAAAAAAAAAGGATAAAATAAAGGGAAAAATGGGTATTTAGGACCTAAAAATCAAATTTATAAGTGCCAATTTAGTGAAAACTTAGGAATTGGGTGCAAAAAGCAGGGAAAATATGGTGAATTTAGGTTAGTTTTCTATTCCAATTTGAAACATGTACGACTTAAAATTCTTTTAGATTCGTGATCAGTCCGGTTTGCAAATAATTACCTTTTTGTTTTCGAAAGATATTATATTGTGTTAGTTATAGTAAAAGCTTTATATCGGTATCTATAAAAAATTATTATAAGCAAAACAAGGAATAAAAACATCTTATTTATTGCCAATAAATTAAAATTAAACAAATTCAAACTAAAAAAAGTCTTTATTTTTTCAAGCCTTGCCTGGGGTAAATTATCTATTTATTTATTTATTTATTTATTTATTTATTTATTTATTTATTTATTTATTTATTTATTTATTTATTTATTTATTTATTTATTTATTTATTTATTTATTTATTTACTTTTATGTCTAAAGATCTTACAGATATGACAACGTCAATAAATTAATGAAAAATACAAATAAATGTTTAAAAAATTCAAACTACTAAAATAGAAAAAAAAACACAAAAAATACATGAACAAAATTTTTAAAATATTATAGTAAAAACATAAAATACTAACTAATTATGGAGAAATATTCTTTGACATCATAATAGCATTTTTGTAGAAGATAGCTCTTTACGCCTTTTTAAATCTATGATATGATGTTAATTCTTTAAGGTTTGCTGGAAGTGCATTATACATAGTGCTGCAAAAGCAGTATGGACTTTTTGAAATGAGGTTGTGTTATAATGGGGTATGTAGATATTAGTGTTGTGCCTGGTGGGGTAGTTGTGAACAGTTGTGGTTTGTTGAAATTTGCTGAAATGTTTTTTGACAAATAAGACTGACTGTAGGATTAAAATGCAAGGGAGTGGTAAAATTTTATATTGGAGAAAATAAGGTTTACATGAATCTAAAGGGTGAAGTGAAAATATTTTTCTAATTATTCGTTTTTGCAGTATGAATATTCTTGAAATGTCTGTAGACTGGCCCCAAAAAATAATCCCGTAGCTCAGATGGCTAAATGCTAGGGCATAATAAGTGTTTAGTAGTTGTTTTGTTTCAAGTATATTAAAAAGATTTCTTATGGCAAAATATGCTGAGTTTAGTTTGCTAGCTACATGATTTATGTGGTTGCACCATGTAATGTGTGGATCTAAGTAAATACCAAGTAATTTAAAGTTGTCTGTTTTATTAAGTGGTTTAGCATTAAGCGTAAGTGATAAATTTCGGGATATGATTTTTCTCTTTGTAAAAGTCATGTAACAGGTTTTCGATTCACTAACAATCAGTCTATTCTTTGAGCACCATACAGAAAATTTCTGTAAAACATTATTAGCTCGACTCTCAAGATTCTCCAAAGTGTCAGCTGAAATGGCAACTGTGCAGTCATCAGCATAGAGTATTAGTTTGCTGTTTGACTCTGATATATTTTCCTCAAGGTCGTTAATAAATAAAGTGAATAGAAGAGGCGATAGTATGCTGCCCTGAGGAACCCCACAGTTTAATATATGTTCATTTGATAAAGTGGCTCCAATTCTAACCCTTATTTTACGGCTTTCCATGTATGACCCTATCCATTCGTTAATTGCTCCTCGCAGGCCGAGCGCATGAATTTTCTTTTGCAAGTAAGAGCTGTTTAAGCAATCAAATGCTCGGGTTAGATCAAAAAATAAAACAAGAACATAGTTTGATTGGTCTATTTCTTTATGAATAAAATTGAGCAGCTCAAAAGTCGCTGTTGTAGTGGAACAATCTTTTCTAAAGCCATGTTGTTTGTTAGTGATAAGATTACCCTTGGTTAAAAAATCTTCCAAACGAGTCAAGATTCCCTTTTCAAACAGTTTTGAAAAGGTAGGTAGGCCAGTAATCCCTCTATAGTTTTCAATCCTCTCTACATCGCCTTTCTTAAAAAAAGGAATCATTTCTCCAACTTTTAGATCATTAGGGAATATTCCCCTATCCAATGATAAATTGAAAATGTAACATAAATGGTATTTAACATTTACCCATATTTTCTCCAAAGCTGCAGTGGGAATGTCCTGTAAACTTGAGCAAGCCGATTTATTTTTTATGTCTTTTAAAGCGGAGTATAGTTCCTGTATGCTAAATGGTGTTAAAAAAATAGACTGTATTTGAGATTCACATGTCGTACATTCCGATATATTATAGCTACTATTTCCTAATGTAGAAGTTATTAGCTTATCTGCACTTGTGGCAAAAAAGTAACAAAATTCATTACTAATATCAAAGGGGTTAGTTAAGTAAATGTCATTGACTACAAGCTTAGAGGGATTAGAACATTTTTTTACTCTGCCCAAGTTAAAATTTACAACATGCCAAATCATTTTTGAGTTGTATGAAGCATTAATGAGTTTTTGTTTAAAGAAATTATTTTTTTCTAGTGCAAGTCTATCGTGGAAGGTTTTTTGGTTTGATTATATAAATCTCTTGATTCTTGAGTATCTAAGGATTTAGAAAGCCAATACAAATCTTTAACATGCTCACTTTGTTGTACTAGATCCTGGTTTAACCATGATTTGTTTTGAACACTTTTAACGGTTATTTTTCTAACGGGACATGCTATATCTAAACAGTATTGGAAATTGTTCGAAAAAAATAACCATGCCTCATTAACGTCTTTTAAAGTATATAAGTGACTAAGATCAGTATGGGCAAGCTGATAGTTCAGTTGAAAGATGTTTTGGTCATCAAAAAATCTTTTAAAGTAGTGTTTGTTAGCTACAATAATATCATTGCTACCATTATCTGTATGAAAGATAATGAGCTGAGCCTTATGGTCGGCAATATTTGCCGAGAAGTTTGATGCTTCAAAATTGGGATGATTTGTAATAACATAGTCAAGGGCAGATGGCTCTTGGTTTAATGCTTCTCTAGTTGATTCTAGAGGAAGTATTGATTTTAAATTAAAACTTTCCAGCAAATCATAAAAATATTTTTTTCTCGTGAATCCTTTAGGTTGTTAACGTTAAAGTCACCGCATAATAAAATACTATGATAATGTGATGTAATGTGGCATAAGGCTGAGTTAAAAGCATTTATGAAACTGTTAAAACTGTTTGGTATAGTATTATTGCAAGAGTGATAAATAGTTAAAAGAGCTACCTTTGCATTATTTATATCATAATCTGAATCGTCACATTCACTTAAAAGTGATAGTACGAGATCCGAATAGGAGGCGACCTTCACCGATCTGTTTACCGGATAAAAACTTTTATTTTAAAGATAGTACCCCACGACTCTAAATCCGGCCCTGCCCAGCAGTACAGCTGTATAAACTCAGTAAACAATGTTGCCAAATGTAACAATTTTTTTTTGTCTCTTGGTATATATCAAAGATTTTGATATTTATTCGGAATAAATATCACCATATATCGTGATATATATCGCGATATACATTGTTTGATATATATCTGCGAACCCTTGTGTTAATTATATCAAGCTGGAACTTTCTATTAGATATGTGTGTATGTTCCCAAAAACATTTTTTTTGTTGTTTTATTACCCATGTCTTTAATTGGCACAAACACAGTTGAGAAACCACATTTTACTTACATAACAGTCTGTAAAAAAAATGTTCTCTACATTTATTACCAATCTACTATATTAAATTATAGCATGTTTTTGTTTTTTTTTATTTTTTATTTAATAATTACCGAAGTTATCTAAAAAAAACAATACAACAAACAACTTAAAACAGTTTAACTCTTTGATGGCAACATTTTCTTTGGCATTGTTTGAACTCCCATATGCAATTAAATTTTTACCTATTTAGAATAAATGGAGAGAACATTGTTTTTTTAGAGACTAGTATGTAAGTATAATTTAGTTTTATATTTGTGTTCGTGACAATTTGGAGACTATGAATAAGGTTTTTGTATGTTATGGATGATAAAAAAAAATAAAAATGTTTTTGAGCACATAAACCTATTTCTGGTAGAAAGGTAACATCTTGATATAATTAACACATATTTTTATGTGCCGATGCACACAAGGCAAATATCCATTTTTTTGGGGACATAAGTTTATAAAAGTTAGAAATAAACTTGTATTACCTTTCCCAACATAGGCCCTTATTTGAAATTGAACGGCAATTGTTTCTAGAGCTAATGGCTTCCGACTCGGACAAAAATTAATTTTGACGATTTTGGACATAAAAATCAAAAATACCTATAAAGTGTTATACATTATTTTAAAGAAAAAAACGTTCTTTAAAAATGTGCAAAAAAACAAAGTGGCCGCCATAAGAAAAACGAAAGTTGATGATGGTATCTTGAAACCGAAATTTCGAAATTAAAATCTGAATAAAAGATAAAGAAAATCTGAAAGCAGACTTAATTTTGAAATTAAATTGCCTAAAACTTTCTTAATTAAACCAACACTGTAGCTCTAATGGTTCCCGAGTTACCAATACATGTAGGCCCAATTTGGGATACACTGTATGTACCATATTTCAAATAAATAAATAAAAAGGGGTGTTCAGAGAAAAATCCTAAAAATAGGCTTTTTTCGGTCTTCCAACTGGATATAAGTACGAACGAAAGAAGATAGGAAATAAAAAAGAAATCCAAAGAATAAGCATAAAAATTAAGGTAATTGTTTACTTAACAGACACCACGCCAATTTTAATGATTTTTGGCATTTGGCATCGGTTTTCGGGGGAGTGATAATGAATATGAAAAAAAATTAGTCACCAATGTTTTCTTGATATCTATGATCAGATTGGAAAAGCAAATTTACCCTATTTTCACTATGTTCCCCTTTCTTTCTGTAAACAATTCTTTATTAAAAGCTAAATTGGCACTTAATATTTGATTTCCACCTCTTAAATATCTATTTTTCTATATATACCCCTTTTTCCATCAAATTGCAAAGTTTTATTTTTAATCATTTCATTCGTAGTTGAGATGACGCCGCCATCAGAGTTCGCAGATATATGTATAAATCAAATGATATAAATCATGATATATATCACAATATATATCGCGATATTTATGCCGAATAAATAGCACAATTTATGGTATACAGGGTGTTTCCTACTTCTTCGAAACTTTAGGAAGTGATTCCTTATGTCTTTTTATGAAATTCACATGAACATATGTCTGAACTTACTTCATTTCTGAGATACAGAGCGTTAAGTTTTTGAAAAAGGTCGGTATTTTTAAATATCTTAGGAGCCCTTGAACCGATTAACATAAAGTGTCCTATACTTGTTACTATACTACTTTTATCTTATTCAAAATAAACTATAGAATTTTAGGAAATGTTAAAATAAAGACAAAATGCCAAACAAAATCTAGTTTTTAAACAAAAACTAACATAATCCAAGGTATTATTTTGGTACAAGGGGTAAATCATCATTGAAATCATCAGACTCACTTAAAAGTAGGTAGGAACCCATTTCTGCTGGTATATTGATATACAGGGTGTTTTCTAACTACGGTACGAAACATAAAGGGGCGATTTCGTATGTCTTTTAATGAAATAGTTCCTAAACATATGTCCAGACTTGCTTCATTTCTTAAAGTTTAAAAAGAAGCCGGTATTTGTTAAATATCTTAAAAACCCTTTAACCAATTTGGATAAATTCGGTACACTTATTTAATATAATAAGGTGCTTGTTAAGCTCTGTCTAGATTAAGATTAGTGGGTCCAGTGGCGTCTCAGTAGACACTACAGCCAATATCATTTTAAAAAAGTACGCCACTGACTTTTTATAAAGTTTAAATATTTTTTCTAATTAAGCAATTAACAGTCCAACTTTTTAGCCTTTGTATTTTTTTTTGTATCTAGCTTCGTTTTTGAAAAAAATATTAAAGCCACTCTATTTTTTTCTAAAAGTACCCATAGACAACATGATATAAAAAGCAAAAATAAAAATAAAACAATTATTTTCCTTAAAATAAATAAGCAGTCGTGTATTTTATCGAAAATCATCATTTTTCTCAATTACCAAGCGCAAAATTAATAATTTTTTAATTTTGGATTCTATTTTATGCTATTTATGGCTACTTTTTAGAATGACCTAAAGTGGCTTTATTTTTTTCTCGAAAACGAAGCAAGACACAATGAAAACACAAAAGACTGAAAAGTTGCACCTTTTATTGCTTAATCTAGAAAATGTATAAAATCTTCATAAAAAGTCAGTAGCGTACTTTATTTTCTTAAAAATATAGGCTGTGGTGCCCACTGAGACGCCATTGGACTCCATTTTCTTAATATAGATAAAGCTTTACAAGCGCCTTATTAAATTAAATAAGTGTGCCGAATTTTATCCAAATCGGTTAAAGGGTTTTTAAGATATTTAAAAATACCGACTTTTATTTTAAAACTTTAACGCTCTGTATCTCAGAAATGAAGTAAGTCTGGACTATTTTTCATAAAAAGACATACGAAATCACCATCTTAAGTTCGTGCCGCAGTTGGAAAACACCCTGTATATCAATATATCAGCAAAAATGGGTTCCTACCATAGATATCTCACATTTAGATACGCAGAGCCTAGTTGCCTTTTGCGGATTTTTAAGACCTCGTAGTAAACAAACTCCATTTTTTCCTGATCTTAAAGAAAAAGTGATAGTGGCTCAGACATGCAAAATACGTTTTTATTTATGTTCTGAACTTAAATCAAGGGTAAATTTTGCTTTAGCATCCACCAATATATAGTACCTACTTTGCAAAAAAGCGTTATAAAATTTCTAATTTATATTCTGATATTTTAGGGTTAGAATTTAGCATATATCACATATCTGGGTACAATACTTTTGTTTCATTTTGTAGAATGGTGTAAGTCAAGGCAAGATACAGGAGACAAAAAGGAATCGGCCAAAAAACAATGTCGTGGTTTCGCAATATCAGAGCAGGAGAATGTCCATCCAACAACTTCTAAGAATGGCATACATTTTATTTTTAAATTGGCCGCTAACCTATAGTGATAAAAAGCACTAAGAAAAAGGGGCAAATAAAGTATTATGGTGGCTAAATTAATAATATAAAAATCAGCTAGAGAAAAATTGGACATTTACATATCATTACATATTTAGAGTTCAGAACATATTACAGAGAGGTTTAAAAACAAAATTTTAAATGTTACTACAATAAATAACGTAAACGCTTTATATATTATATTATTAGAATATTAAAAAATACTTAATACGTTCTAATTATTGAAAGCTGTCAGAGTAGCAAGTCAGGTCATCAACATTTCATTAATTCAGTTACGTTGTTAAAACTTATATAATACATTTAGTATACTTACTTTCTTTTTTATCAGCACCGGATCTTTATTTTTGTAACGAGGGGCAAAACTTGCCGTATGCCGCCATGGCCTTTTTATTGAGAAAAATTTGAAGGGCAAAAATAATTACTTTCTTTTTAAATACCTATGTATAATAACAAATTAAAAGACGACCAAAAAAAAGGTCTTTCTCTCTTACAATCGCCACTTTCTTATACATTCCATGTTTCAATTTGCCGCTCCTTGAAGATGTCACCCGTGGCAGACACCACCGTTTGCTCCCCACCCCTCCTAGATTCGGGACTGCTTTTAATACTTTTTTCTTAAATACGGCAACAATTGACATATAGTGTATCAGACGTTTTTATGTACCTGTATTTTTAAAATTTATTTAAATACGGTACTGACTCAACGTCCTTCAAACGGAAAAGCGGCAATAAATTCTCATGATTCTGTCCGATACTTTGTTTGGCGCCAGGCGCGTTTCCCTTCGATGTGCTTGCGCACAACTCATTTTTTCGCCCAAGAATTGTAACTTTGTTTCGCGCAGGTAACAAGCATTGGCTATCTCGAGATCAGTGGTTCCTACCTACTTTTAAGTAAATCGGATGATTAAGTCAATGATGATTTACCCCTTGTACCAAAATAATACCTTGCATTTATGTTAGTTTTTGTTTAGAAAATAGATTTTGTTTGGCATTTTGTTTTTATTTTAACATTTTCTAAAATTCTACAGTTTTTTTGAAAAAGTAAAGAAAATAAATATTAATCGAAGGCAAATAGCGTTTTACCGGGGATTCTTTTTTATTATTTGTTTTTTGTGAAAAAGCCTTTCTCAAAATATTATGTATGTAGTAACAAACAAATAGTTTGAAATAAAATGTTCTTTTAAGATATGCTCACAAGCCACCCTCATTTGATTTGAAAAAAGAAGGATAATCAGGGCCGGTCCTGGCGGGGATGCAGCAGGGACATTTGCACGGGGCGACAAAAATTAAGGGACGGTTTATTACAAACAGTGAAAGTTTAAGGGGGAAAACGCACAGAGATATGACTGTCCGAAACGTTGTGTGAATAATTAAAAATAAAGACAATGGAAGTCCGAAATTCTTTAAGTGTCCAGATTATAGTTGGACAGAAGTGAAATTATTTTATAATTAATAAACTTATTTTACTGCCTTTATTTTAAAGATACAGTGTCACTAGCAGTATCGAATAAGATGTCGACTATATACCATCGGGTCATGACACTGACTCAGAGATCGAGGTCAACAAATAAGACAAAGAAAATGAAGATGACATTAAGAAGTAAAAAATATTTTGCTATAACAAAATGATAAAAGTTGTTTATTTTTGCTTTCTGTAAGTAAAAACGGCGGGCTGTAATATTTCTTTTATGTCTATAATTGTTTATTGGTGCATATGGCAAAAATATTAAAATAAAAATAATTTTATGAATATCTACTGTGGTGTTAAGAACAATACATAAAACTGTTTTAAACGCAAATAAAAATTATTTAAAAACTTATCCGTATACATTAATAATAAAAAAAAGTTTTTGTTGTCCTCGTATGGTAAAAAAAAAGACAGCCGGTCTGTGGTTACGTTCCAGAAACGACACCTCTGTGGTTAAGGGTTAAAATATGTAGATGTTGATGGAAAGTGCAGATTCTATATTTTAAACTTTTAAATAGTTACAGTTTGTAAAATAAAATATCTAAAGTTAACTTGAGTTTGTCATTAACTCTAGTTGCTTGGAAAATTGTTATTTATAAATTAGTAGAGTTCAGACGGTTCAAAGTCAAAGTCAAATATTCTTTATTGTAAGAAGAAAAAAAATTTCTCGTTAACAAAGATTATTAAAAATTTTAAAATTTACACTATAGGACTAACAAGTAGAATAATTTAAGATTAAAATACAATTAACGTAAGCCTAGTTTTTTTCCTATTTATAAATTGAATTTATTTAAAATAGTCGATCGGTCTAAGCTAATGGAAAAACTGGTACTATTTGTACTATTGTAAGATTTGGAACAGAACATTAACAAGAATACAAAACACAGTCAATTCAATAAAAAAAAAAAACATATAAAACATAAAGGCGCCAAAGTGAATTATGGCCATTAAAACAATCAGAAGGTATCAGTGTAGAACTCCTGCAGGTTGTAGTATGCTTTATCAACCAATAAGCTTTTTACTTTATTTTTAAATAATTTCAATGAAACAATAGTTCTCAATGACTGAGGGAGGTGATTGTATATCTTCCTACTTTCATAAAGTATGGAATTTTTCGTAAGTGTTGATTTTGGAATAGGGAGTGGTAAGTTATCATTTTGCCTAGTATTATAAATTGCCCCATTATGCGTACTGGAGTATTTTTTATGAACAAGGACTACAGTTTCCATAATAAAAAGGCATGGTAATGTAAGGATTTTGTTTTTAATAAAAAGAGGTTTACAATGATCTCGAGACTTTACTTTACACATGTATCGTATCGCTCTTTTTTGTAATATATTCAAAAATATAAAGTGTATAATTCTAATATAAAACCTAGCTTTCTTAACAGACTACAGATATACGCAAAATGGCTTACTACATACCTTGGATAGAAACAGAAGGATAAAAAGTCATCCAGAGAAATTCCAAGAATGTGCCGAAAAATTTGACATATTAATAACTTGTGAAGAAAGAGTTTATGACCAAGTGTTGGAATTTATGGAAAACAAAACTCCTTCAAGTAATTCAATAGTACATGTTATTAACATAGATATACAAGATAATTTAGAAGAAGCAACTATAGGGGCCTTTTTAATTAGTGACATGTGTATGCAGGTATGTGGAATAGGTATATGTATACAAAAAAAGTATATAAAAGTATGTAATAATATGTGACAGTTAAATATTTAATCTGTTTTCAATTATTTATTAAAAAAGTCTGCTTTTTTGTTATCTGGAATAACACGTTAAGATGACTATCTATTACACAGCACCACAAAAAAAACGAAAGTTTATATACAAGAATCAGACATACATATGTATTTCCATGTATTTTTCGACGCTGAAACCGAATGCGAGCTCAGAAATGGCCCTAAAGTTTGGAATTGGCCCCAGGGGCCTTTATAGGCCCTAAATTACGGTGTCTGGGATAAGGCGGGGTCGAGGGTGCATTCTGACGCCAAAGCCGGATTTGTACTTGACAGTTCTATAGCTAACTGAAATTTTGTGTTTGGGCCGAGCAAATTACCTCTTAGGTGCCGGACAATTGTGTTTCAGACGTAGCAATCACAACAGTAATATTTTCATGTACACTTGAATTACACTATGCGCGAAAAGTTTAGGGCCTGTCGAAATTTTCAGTTTGGGACCGGGAAAATGACCCCCTAGGGGCCGGAAAATAGTTTTTAGATCTAGCAATCGCAGTGGGATTTATGTGTATTATTATTTTAAGTTCTGCAACTCATTCTGTGCCCGAAAAGTTTTTCCTAGCTTAAATTCTCAGTTTAGGGCCGGGAAAATGACTCTTAGGGGCCGGATAATTGTGTTTTACACGTAGCCAATTCCAGGGCCATTTTGGAGCTCGGATTCAGCGTCGAAAAATACATGGAAATACATATGTCTGATTCTTATGTATAAACTTTCATTTTTTTGTGGGGCTGTGTTATCTATATATCGCCGGTTTAATGGTAAAAGTCACTAAGTACATTTTATAAAAACAATGTTATTTATATAAAAAGTTAATATTATTTTAAAAGAAATTACTATTTAATATTTTTTTTTATTTATTTCTTTTAAAGTGATCTTAACTGTTATTGTACTATGCAGGGACAGAATAGTTCTTCATAGTATATAAAAAAGTTTAATTTTCTTAAAATGTTTATTAAAGCCAAACAATATTTTGTTTAATTTAAACTCCCAGAAAACAAATAAACTATAAAATCAATAAATCCTCATTGAAATATTATACATAAAAAATTGGTTTATCTTTTCTTTTCCATCATGTTGGTTGAGCAAAAATCATGTTGGTTAAGCAAAAATATATTTGTGATCTTTAAGATTGTTTATACTAAACTTTAGCCTTGGTATAAAGCTGAGTCAGTTGTTTCTTTGTATGATATCAGACTATGAGTATGTTTTTGTCAACTAGCAAGACAGCAAATTACGGCTCTTTGTTAAATAAAAGAATAAGTAACAGTCACCCGTGTTTTACCTAAATTTACCATACCTGCTAATAGGTTATGGGCCCAGGCACGGTACGTGATCGCGAGTGATTGTTTATTTGTGCTAACTCAAGACAAATTAAATAAAAAGAATGGCCAGTGGCGCGTCAGTTGTGATAAAAAGAAACTTAAAACCGTTTAATGATGAAAATTATTTAATGTGGAAATTTAGACTATGTGAAATAATTGAACAAGAAGGTGCGAGTAAAGTGCTTGAAGAAGATCCACCTACATCACTTACTGAAGAGTGGATCAAATGGGAGCGTTTTGCAAGAGGGGCATTAATTGAGTTTTTAGACGATCCTACACTCTCTCTTACCCCCAGGTCGTGCGACAGCTCGAGAAATTCTAAGAGAATTTGATGGTCTATATGCCTGTAAAAAGGTGTCTACACAATTGTATTCAAGATCGTCTGTTTAACTGCAAATTCAAGCCCGGAACGTCAATGAAAAAGCCAATGCTGGAAATTGAGGAAATGGTACGTGATTTGACTGCCTGTGGTATGGAAGTAAGTGAGACCACAAAAGTTTGGTATATGCTTAACTCTTTGCCTTCAACTTATGCACCCGTAAAAGCGGCAATAAACAACGTTGACAGACTTACATTAGCAATTGTAAAAGAAATGTTATTAGAACATGAAAAATACTTAGTGGGAGAAAATGCTGAGACAAATACCAAAGCTCTTCATTTTCGTACCACTAATATACATGAAAAATGAAAAAAAGGAAGATACATTTTTCAAACGAAAACCTTTTAAAATTAAACAAAATCAAAAATGTTTTCATCGTGGCAAGAAAAAACATTTAAAACGAAACTGTTACTTTTACAAGCGAAATATAAAAATGCAAAAACAAAAACAGTCAGGAAGCAAGTGCTTCATCAACAGTGGTTACCAATTCATTTGCTTTTATAATGTGTAATAATATTTTAAATTATGAGAAAAAAAGGCTTAGAACGTTTTATGTTAGATTCTGATGCAACCGAGCACATTATTAATTATCTTGGACTCTACACAACGTAGGAAGAGCTGATGGAACCAATTCACATAAGTGTGGCAAAGAAGGGAACGGTCATCGAGGCAACCCATGTTGGGACAATAAAAGTCAACACTACCCTTGGCTTTAGTGGAGAATTAATGAATGTCCTCTACAGCAAGAATGTGCCGGCAAACCTCATCTCAGTAAGGCGTATCCAAGAGGCTGGAATATCAGTGGTATTTACCGAAACTGGCAATGTAGAGATCAAGAAAGGGGATACGACTTTGATTAAATGTAAGCGCATAAACAACTTGTATATTAATGAATTAATAATACAAAATGCGTATAATACAGCACGGGCTGCAGGTCACGTGGCTGAAATAAGTATTGATAAAAAAAATGTGGCACGAGCGATTAGGCCACATCAGTAAAGATTTTTTTTCTAAAATTAAAGTAAATGAACTAGGATAATATCTGTTTAAAAGATATAAATCCTATTAATTCCATATGTGAAGCGTGTATTAATAGAAAACAAACACGCCTTCCTTTTGCCAAAATAAAACATAAAAAGCATGTACAAAGACCTTTGTTTATTGTACATTCTGACGTATGTGGGCCTATAACGCCTTCTACACTAGATAATAAAAACTATTTTGTAAACTTTATTGATGAATATACTCATTATATTGTAACATATCTGATGTCAAATAAATCAGAAGTTACAGTTATTTTAAAGATTACGTTGCAAAAGGTTTTTTTAATTTAAAATTGGTTAATTTAAATTGTGATAACGGTAGATAATATCTTTCTGGCGAAATGAGGGAATTTAAACAAAACGGAATAATATATCATCGGTGCCATACACTCCCCAACAAAATGGAGTGGCAGAGCGAATAAATCGGACTTTAGCCGAAACAGCACGTGCAATTGTGCACAGTGCGGGCCTAAATAAATGTTTTTGGGGCAAGGTAATTTTAACGGCAACTTATTGGGTAAATAGATTGCCCACAAAGCCATAAAATTAAATAAGACACCTTTTGAGATGTGGCACAGTAGAAAACCAAAATTAGGTAACTTAAAAATATTTGGTTGTACCGCCTATAAATAATAAATAATAATAAAACAAAAAGAACTAAATTTGATAGTAAATTATTTAAGGGACTTTTTGTAGGTTATGTGCCAAATGGATAAAAAATTTTTGATGTAAAATCGGAAAAATTCATAGTGGCACGTGATGTAATTTTTGATGAAATTACATATAAAACATCAAGACTAGAACTTGATGAATTGGTAAAAATTGGTAACAAAATAAACTCCAACATATATACAGACGCAAATGTACCAACAGGTACAGATAATTTATCAGCAGGGGTGTTGCTGATAGTAAATCTGTAAAAAATATCATTCCTGGTACAACGGACATTGAGAGGTGCAAACAAACACTCAATAAAAGAGATGTCCCTCAAAATTGCACTCAAGGTCAAAACATCATCTACAAATGATGTCCCTGAACAAATAAGTACGAGCTCAAATAATGATTATGAAAGTCCGTGTACCTCAAATAATTATAAATTGAGGAAATTAAATAATACATAGGAAATGAGAAGGAGTGAAAGATTAAAAGATAAACCGATATATCCTATAAAGAGGATGATTTTGAAATTAATAATTCCTTTCTAGGTAATCTAATGTACGAAAACGAAATACCAAAATGTTACCAAGACGTAGCTAAAAGTTTAATGCAGAATTAATTGGGAAAAAGCCATCAAAGATGAGCTAAAATAATTAAAACAAAATAAA
The DNA here is from genome assembly GCA_014170235.1 of Listronotus bonariensis. Lineage (NCBI taxonomy): Eukaryota > Metazoa > Arthropoda > Insecta > Coleoptera > Curculionidae > Listronotus > Listronotus bonariensis. The sequence goes on from JACEGR010001187.1 coordinate 97,383, forward strand.
ACATGGACGTTAGTACAAAAGCCAAATAATGTAAATATTGTCGACTGTAAAAAATGGGTGTTTACAATAAAAGGCGACAGCCAAGGAAATAAGGTCAAATATAAAGCTCGCTTAGTAGCGCGTGGTTTTTGCCAAAGAAAAGTATTAAATTACAACGAAACGTTCGCACCAGTTGCGCGTATCAGTACTTTTCGATGTATGCTTGCTTTTGCAAATCAATATGAGCTGTTGATTCATAAAATGGATGTTAAGACGGCCTATTTAAATGGTACTTTAAACGAAAATATTTATATGAGGGTACCTGACGGAGTTGAAGTTCAAACAAAGATCGTAGTATGTAAATTAAATAAATATTTGTATGGTTTAAAGCAATCGGCACGGTGTTGTTTTGAATGTTTTAATAACATATTAATTGAGAAAGGATTTGTAAATTCATCTGCAGATAATTGTTTATACTTCTTAAATAGAGGTGATTAAAATAAAAATATTTATGTTCTTTTATATGTGGACGATTTAGTTATTATAACTAAAGATATAAATTCAATAAATATTTTTTTTTTTAATGAAACAATTTAATATGGTCGATTAAAAAAAAATTCTTAGGCATAAGAATAAAAAGACAAATTTTAAAATTTTACTTGATCAGACCACATATTTAAAATCTGTTTAAAATAAATTTAATATGAATGAATGTAATCCTGTTAAAACACCGTTGACTGTAAAATTAAACTATTCAGCATTAAATTTAGAAGAACCTTATGATGCACTCTGTCGAAATTTAATTGGCTGTTTAATGTACGCTATGCACACGCCCGGACTTATGTACCGCGGTTAATCTGTTAAGTAGGTACCAAACTAAATGTAATAAAAAAGTATGGTTGTGCCTAAAACGGGTATTAAGATATATAAAAGGAACGGTTGATATAAAATTGGTATACAAACGAAATATAAATTACGAACATGTATTAATAGGCTATGTTGATGCCGATTGGGCAAATAATGATATAGATTGCCGTAGTATTACATGCTGTTTATTTAAATTATTTGAAAATTGTATAGTAACATGGATTAAACAAGCGACAAAATTCAGTTGCTACGTCATCAACAGAGGCCGAATACATGGCTGTATTTTAATGGAATGGGATGTTTCGGAGTCGGCCACTTAGGAGCCACATGTTGGAGTTTAGGTAACTTAACTGTTTACATCTGATAAGTAACCGGTATAATAAAAATTATATTTAAATAATAAAATCGTAAAACAATATTTTAAATTGTTTTACGATGACCAATAAAAACTGCCGTTTTTTTTAAATTAATTTAACATGAAGATAAAGTACTTCCTTTTAGTACAGTAGGTACACAAACAGTTAAAAAAGTAACTTTTTTTAACAGTTCTACGCTTTTTTACATTTTGAATTAGTGTTTTGTTTTTAAGCTTACTACAATTTATTTAAGTATGAATTTATGCAATGCAATGGTAAACGCGACATCAAGTAAACTAAAGGTCAAGTTACCTTTGATTTCGCCATTTTTTTTGTTGACGTGTCACTAAATTGAAAATTTGTCAGTTTGCGAATAAATGTAATAAAAACTATCGACAATTAATCGTAATACTGAATTTGGATGACTTGGAAATTAATAAGAAATTTATACTGCTTCGGTATTATGTTTACAAGAAGTAAGTAGGTAAGTACATACAATTTTCTAAATATTCATAATACATATGGGTCATTTCATATCAAGTTAACCAATGGTTTGGCAGGTACCATCCCCGATTTTCATGATTTTTGGCACGTGTATTTTACCCATTGGACAGACGGTAGGCGATGGATTTTTTATCAGGTATCGCACATTATGTCGTCGGTATCGCCGGCGCCGGAAGAATTAAAATAAAAGTCAATTGTCAAAAACTGTCAGTTGCGAATGTCACTCTAAGCCATGTGTTTTGGAAGAAGAAAACGTTCAAAAGGGAAAAAAGCAGACCATTACAAATACCATTACTATAATACCGATTATCTAAATTATACAGTTCTTTGTAATTCTAAACCCTAATAAGTTTTTTTTTGGGGAAAATCGATTATGACTAAAATATTACTACTATTAATACTGCAGGCAAGGTTTTTTCCCCCTTAGGAGTTTTCACCTGCGGCTCATGAGTCGTTACGCATTAGCTGATCGCTGGGGTTCTTTAAAAAACACGGGTATAACCCATATCCTCATATATTTAAATGAGAATAATAATACGTCTTTTGGTGGTATCCACCGAAAATTTATTAAGGTAATTTTTGGCAAAAAAACCTTATCCATAAAGAAAAATAAGAACCGGCTTTTTAGCGCATCAAAGTTTTGATTGTCACATTATTCAAAATGCTTTAACGGCTTGCCTCGTCTCTCTCTCCAAATCTATATTAGTGTTAGCTCGATTACCTGATAAAGATTTTGGTAAGGTATATATAGTATACCTTGGTCGCAACCTAAACAATATACGAAACGAAAGTATATGAATGTGTTAACAACAAAGTATTTTTCTATGTTTTGTTAAAGTTAAAAGACGTTTAAAATATTTACCGGCTTTCAATTTAAATTTTATATTATTCAATGCCTTAAAATTTTAAAAATTTTCATTCAAAATTTTTACGTAAATTGGTACACAATAGCTAAACCTTGTAGCAGCATTTACTGTATATCTTGCAATACATATTAAAACAGACTAAAATTGCTATAAAAATAAAATACTAATCTGTACGCCGCAGCTTAACATAATTGTTGAAATAAATAGCAAGAATTTTAAATAATAAGGATAAAATTAATTTAGTTTGGTGACTATGGGATTACAGTTTTAAAATACATGAAGTTATAACTGAATTTAAAATGTTTTATGGAACGAAGCGGTATCGGTATTGTCCGAATTTTAATTCAATTGCTATATTCTCGCGGCATTTTTAAAATCCGATGCGTACCGTCCGGATCTATGTGCGCTGCTCCATTTAATTTCATTGAGAATATTTTTTTCCGTACCTTCCGTCCGATGCCGACGTATGTGCGCGTACCTTAACAGATCAAAAATCCATTTTTTTACCAGTAGTTTTTTTTTATTATAGATTTTTAAAAATCGAAAAATATGACAATTTTGCATGTACACAGACATAGAAAAACCAACATATCTCGAGAACTACTCGTCATATATAAATGAGTGATGGCTCATTTTAAAGGTATTGGAAAGGCCTTTCATATAATGTGTTACATGACATAACTTGTAAAAAAAATTAAAACGTTTTCAAAAACATTTTTTTGGAAATTTTTCAAAAACACCTATTTTTATTTTTTCAAAAAATATTTATTATATTGTTTTTTTACGTTTTAGTAAAATAATTATCAAATTTTGAGATAAATAAATAATGGGTTTAATGTAAAAAAATATATTAACAGTGTCATTACACATAGATATACAGTGTGGGCCAAAATAAACTTGTACAGTTTTAACTAATAATAACTTTTTATCTGTTGCGCCCATCTTTTCTACAATTAGGCTAATACGTTTATTTTTAATTAATTTACTACAGCATCCAACTATGTAACCATGGTAACCTCACATTTTTGATTTTCAAAGGACACTAAAAAAGTTCTTTTTAAAATCAAGAGAAATGCATGCTTTATGGGAAGCATTATTTATCAAAAATAATTATAATTCCTAAATCCTCAAATTTGCTTCTATTAAATCATTTCCCATGGTTTGTCTACAAGAAAAACGTATTAGCTTAATTGTAGTGTAGTGTCTAGAGCGTTAAAAACGTTGAAACTGCGGACTCCACCAACAGTGAATAAATTAGTATGAAACCTGTTGGATTGTATTGTTTATGAGGTAAATTAAAAAGTTTACCCATTCAAATTATGTGCTTTGATTTTAAATATACAGTATGGCTCATTAAGTGTGCAACACACTTGGCTTTTTTATTTGTAATTTTTTAGAAAATTTCATTTTATATAAAAGTTAAAACATGGTCCCAAACTATTGGACTTTTTGATTTCCTACACTCTTTTGGTATTTTGCACTAGTTAAGTGATTTTTTGAAAAATGGCTTAAAATGTTCCCAAATTTTAGGAGTAATTGTTAAAAATATTATTGGATCAGGATCTAAAGAAAGCAAGAGTATTGGTATTTGGCCATAACTTTTGATCCTAAATAACATTTCTATTTAACATTTTGTTTTATTTTTCGAAATAAGGATACTTTACTTCTATGTACTTTTCAATTGTATATCCTTGGACTTTTAACAAAACTGATAATTCTTAATATGCTTTGGGACCATGCTTTAACTTTTATAAAACATGAAATTTTCTTAAAAACTACAAATAAAAAGTTTAAGTTTGTTGCACACTTAATAGACCATACTGTATATTTAAAATCAAAAGCACAGAATTTTAATGGGTAAACTTTTTAATTTAACTTATCAACAATACAATCCAACAGGTTTCATTCTGGTTTATTCACTATTGGTGGAGTCCGCAGTGTGAACCCACAGGCGCTCCGCTATTGTAGCTAAATCAGATTTCTTTTGCAACGAAGTTAAATATAATATTTTGGAGAAAGTCCCGTTAGTCCAGTCCGGTTTAAATCTATTTGACCAAAATTGGCAAATCTAGAGAAAACATATCTACCTATTAGACCTTTGAAAATAAAAAAATAGGCGCAACGGATAAAATTTATTATTAGTTAAAAAGTGTGAAAGTTTAATTTTGGCCCACTTTGTATATTTATATAATATTATATATATATTTAATGAATTATAATTATCATGAATAAAATACCTACACCAAACATTTATGATCATAAAATAATGTTATGAACAAAAATTTGAGGAAAATATACTTAACATAGGTACAACTAGATAAAAATAAATAATATTTAATTTTTTATTTTTCTTTTCATGATTTTTGAGGATTCCGTTATCTCTTCTTTAGTTAGTGTACAAGTTCGGCCAGTAGCAGTAATGGGCTGAACTTTCTTTATTATTGAATTTTTGTTAATTATTAATATATCTGACTTGGGTTTAGGATAAAAAAATGAATTGGCCGGCCACGAGAATGCAAAAACTGACTTTAAGTTTATTCTATTCTTCATTTTTCCCTATCATGCATGCACACCACCAAGAATTATCGTATTCGATGGTGACAAAACCAGACTCAATAAATTTTAGTTCGAAATTAGTGATTTTAGGACATTTGATACAACAACAACAAATACATCGATTTGTTGTTGTCAGCCTAATAAAAAGTTTTTGTTATTATTTTTGATTCTGATGCTGGAATGACCGAATAAATTCTCGGGGTTCCTGGAACGGTGTGTGCTTCAGCAAACCGTTTTTCTAAATAAATCACATGGTTTTCATAATCATCGATGATGCAAAACTTAAATGTTATTCCTTTAATGTGTTCTGTTGCACACTGGAAAAGTTGCTTAGGTGTCATTATTTGTTCCTCGTAAGGCCTTTGGAGCCTAGCTTTGCTTGCCAACATTTTGACTGTACCACCCAGACCGTCGCAGGCACTCTTACCGTGTGACGTTGCAAAAAATGCCACTCTGCCTTTATTCCAAAGTCTTTCTCGTGATAACATATGTTATTATTTTTTTTTAAATTCTTATACTGTGCTGCACAACCATCGGAAAAATAGAAGATATTGCTGAGATTGTACAAGCTTTGATTTAACTTGCAATGTACGAGTATGTATGTATGTATGTACGGGTCAAATCTTGCAACTCAATTGTGACCTTCAAACGATTGAGCTAAAATTTTGTACACACGTCTAGTATGGATGACAATGCATGCTTAGCTATGTAATGTTATTTTAAATTTACCATGGCGGAACACCCAAGATGGCGGACCAGTTATTTTTAATGCACCCCCACAATATGGGTATCAAATTGAAGGGCTTGGTAAGGGTAACTCGAAAAATACAGTGACGTTACTTTTAATCCAATGCGGCGGACTAGTTATTTTTAACGCACTCCTACAATATGGGTATCAAATGAAAGGGATTGCTGAGAGTAACTTGAAACATAAAGTTACGTCACTCCAAACCCAATATGCCAGACTTCTAAAAATGGCGGACTAGTTATTGTTATGCACCTCTACAATATGGGTATCAAATGAAAGGGCTTGCTGAGAGTTACTAAAAGAAAATATAGTGACGTCATTCTAAATCTAATATGGCGGGACTCTCAAGATGGCGGACTAGTTAAGTTTAACACTTCTACAATGTGGGTATCAAACGAAAGAGCTTGCTGGGAGTAACTTGAAAAATAAAGTAACGATATTTTAAATCCAACATGGCGGAAAACCCAAGATGGCGGAATAGTTAGTTTTAATACACCTCTACAGGATGGGTGTTAAATGAAAGGACTTGCCGAAAATACGAATGTGAGCTAAACGTCTCTGCTGCAATTCGTCTGAATTTTTGATTGACTTGGGTTTTTTACAGCTAGACTGTTCAAAATTAACCGGAAAAACCTTGTTACAATTATGCGTCCAGTGAGATAAACGGACTGAGAAACATGTCCATCGATAGCTTAAAAATAAAAATAATTTTAAGGAAAAAAACTTTTAAAACAAGCTTTTATTAAAATGTACTAAAACGAATAAAGTAAACTTTTTTATATAACTTTTAATATCAACATATTACCTCATTACACAAATTTCATAATCTAAAAGCTTGTCGCGAAATTTTCTGTGTAGATAAACAAATTAAAAACCTTATCTTTTTTAAACTATGTAAATACGAGTCCCTAAGTCTCGCGACAAGCTTTTTTATTTGTGTAATGAGGTTATATGTTGATATTAAAAGTTATAAAGAAAAAGTTTATTTTATTCGTTTTAGTAGATTTTAATAAAAGCTTGTTTTAAAAAGTTTTTTTCTTAAAAATAGTGATAAGTGCTTCGCCAATTTTTAAACTATTTTTAGTTTGGTCATAAAATTCTTTCTGCATATTCGAAATAAACGCGTGGATTTTTAATGTTAATAAATCTTTTGTATATTCTTCAATAAAGTCTACCGTAGGTTTAATAATTGTCTCCATGTTACAGCGATCTACTATAACCCATTTTTTGTAGGTGGCATAATCAATGAAACACTCGTCAAATTTTTCCATTAATTTTTTTTTAAGTTTTCAATACCAGGACACATTGGGCATTTATCAAAAAACAATCCACATTTAGCGGATTGAACATTATTTTTGACAAACATGCATGGTAATCTGGAAAAACAGCTTTGTTGTTTTATCAGTAATGAATTTATTTAATTTGAAGCCATTTATCATAAGCTTAATATTTTGATGTATACTACAAACACATACTATTTGGGTTTTAAAGTCCGTGACCATGTTAATTATTTCTTCAGGAACAGTTTTTCCTGGCTTCGGATTGGGTGTTGAAAGAATGCCTTTTGTGACACTCCAAACTCTTTTTTAATCTTTGCTCTGCTCCAACTACTTAGAAGGCAGGATAATAAAGGCATTTTTTCGCTTCTTTTTGTCGTATTACCCAATTTTTCTTTAAGTTGCTTTATTATTTCACAGTGTTGTTCTTCAAAATTTACAATTGGCTGCTCTACTTTTATTGGGGCACGTCTTTCTTCTGTTAACCTTCTTTTTATTGCAGTCTTCACTTTTTCTTTTTTTTTTGTTTTGTTAGCCTTTTCTTTTTAATTGGAGATTCTCCCATGAGCTCAAGTAATTGATTTAGAAAGACAAGCGACAGGTCTGTTTCAGCTTTAAAACTGGGGGACTGATTGTAGCTTGATGGGCTAAAAAATAACAAAAGGCTAAATTTAACAGTGTTAGTCACAAATACGTAAAAAATCAGGCAAAAATAAAAGAAAAATATGAATATAAAAACGCAATATCAACATATTAAAGTGTAAAAATTGTGTGTTTAAAAGTTTTATTAAAACAATCTTTCCTAATAAAACTTTAAAATATATAAGGTTACCAAAAAAATCACTTCTAGTTTTTTTAACCATTTCACAATATTGTGCCAAACAGGCTAGCAATCCCAACATTAGATAAATTATCATAATGTATGGACCAAATATTTAATGAAGTCATTAACCAAAATTTGTAAAAAATATTTATTATTTTAAAATTTTATCATTATACATGTATATCTTTTTGAAGTAAAAGCGAAAATTAATACATTTAGCATAAATATAAATGAATTTCTAGATTAGATAGATAGAGTAGGCTGAAGCCTATGGCGGCGTTTTTAAGGGGGCGGCAGATTTCGACTTGGAAATAATTTTGTGGAGTTTGAATTTTTTTGTACGTAGAAATAAAAGTGAGGACCCTGTTTTTTTTGGTCTTCAAAATTATTTTTTATGGAAAAGGGATAAAAGGATTAACATAAGAGCGGCCAAAAATTAAAATAGCCTACGGGCGGCAAATATGTAAATGCGCCTCTGGTAAACTATAGGTATTTTTCTTCACATTTGACAATTTTCGAGAAATTATTTAAAACTTCTCATAAGTTTAAGCCTACCCCTTAGCAAATTTTCATCCCCATCTTAATCTCTGTGTAACAACACATATTTCCTGTAACATTTCTGAGATTCCCAGAATGCTTTCTCACTTTTAGTGGATCACAATACTTAACACTATAATAATATTAGAACCATTCTTTTGGTTGATCTTGAGCCATTTTAAGGTGTTTTTGTAGTAAAACTGAACGTGTTTACAACTCCCGAAGAAATAAATGCTTTTGCAAAAATTAGTTTAATTATTTTTTTATTTACACCAATAAGGCTAAAGGGGTGTATCATTTTTTTATGCGGGATTAATCCTGCATAAACAATAACAAACAAATCTATTTTGGTTGGGAGAGGTATCAGACTGACCAATAAGAGAAAATTAGGTGTGGCCTAAACATAACAGGAGTAGGCAAGTTTGTACAAACTGAAAATTGTTTATTTTGTGATTAGGGATTTTTCAATTGGTAAATTATATATGTTTAAATTTCTTAAAAAAAAACAACCATTAAAGAATTAATTTGGGATTTTATATAATATGTATATATTAGATTAAGGTATTTTTGTGTGTAGTGGCAGATTTGGTTTTTTTTATATTGAACCCATTATTTCTTCCTCTCAAAATTTGGTGAATATATTACCAGAATGTAGACAAAAAATATATATTAAAAAAATAAAATAAATAATGGTGTTTTTGAAACATTTCCAAAAACATTTGTTTTTTGAATTTTTTTCTAATTTTTCTTCTAGACTGTAGTGTGCCTTTAAAATGGGGCATCACTTATTTGTATATGACGAACAGTTCGTTCTCCAGATATTTTGGTTTTTCTATGGCTGTGTATATGCAAAATTGGCAAATTTTTAATTTTCAAAATTAAATAATAAAAAACTACTGGTCAAAAAATTTTAAAATTTTGGATTTTTGATCTCTTTTATCTAAAATAAGTGTACCAAAAATTATTTAAATCGGAGAACATGAAAACCAAAGTTATTTATTTTTTGGTTGATTTGATATGAAATGACCCATAACTGCATAGTTATGAAGACGATAATTGTCTGTTTTAAAAAGAAAGACCATTTTTTTTCAATTTATTGGCACTGCTACAAAAATTAGGATATATTAATAGGTATAAATAAATAAAATATATATAAAATGTTAATTTTGGAAGTTTTTATACGGTCGTAGAAAAAATATCGTATGCAACACATGCATAAAGTGTCATATTTTTACTCATGGGATCACCGCACTTGCCTGACGGCTCGTACGTAAACTTCCAACTCGTAAAAAGTATCATTTTATGCACCAAATTAAATCCTGGGTAAAAACTTCTGTTAAAAAAACGTTTTATTTTATGTCTAGTTAGTTCTGGTTAGTAATAGTAAGTTAGTAAAGATGATAGCACTGGAAAATCACTAATTTTAAAAGTTATAGGATTTGGAAGTGCAGCATAAACTTTTGTAATAAAATGACAATAAAACCAAGTTTTATCGCAAGAATAAAATAACTAGCTACCGGTAGCTATAGTAATATATGTCGCAAGGAATATGATTGTAAACTAACAGATTTTTAGTTTTTTTCCGACGTCAAAAAGGCCGACGCTAAATCGTCCAACGTCTTAACCACCGCGGCGACGCTCCTAAAAACCCAGATTTTTACGTAAATATTAAATACTTCTATTATTGGAAGCATCATAAGTTCTTTGGTATTTGGAGCTAAACAAAACTGGAAAAATAAAAAGGTAATAAAACAAAAATCATTGATTAAAAAAAAAAAAAAATAGTCGAGTTAGTGAAGGCTTTTCGATGAAAGTCCTTAATAACAGCTCCGATTTTGATATTTTTTTAAACTTTTTGTTTTTTTAATTGTTTAAAATCAGAGACTCTCAGAGGGGAAAATAATTATTTCTATTGTCTAAACAATATACAGTGTGGACGTAAATAGTCCCCCCTGTTAACTTTTGGACTCTAAAATGTTTCTTTATAAAAACATGGGTATGACTAATGGGAGGATGTAAACTACTTTTTGACGTAAAAATGATAGTTGCAACAATAAAGATAGCGGATGGACGCCATCCTGGAAAAAAAAATTAAATGGAAAGGGGGCTCTTGTGGTACATCATTTTATAATCCTAAAATATTAAGTCAATACCTTCACCTAATACAAAATGGCGATACTTTAAAAATCACCTAAATACCTTATTTAAATGGCCATATTTCCGAAACTTATAAAGTTAGATGTACATAATGTGGTATTTTCTGAAAGCTCTTTGAAATACCTTTTCAGTTGTGATACTGATAATAATATACAGGGTAGGACAAAAAGACTAATTTTTTTAATGAAGCACTCTGTATATTTATTTACAGTTAAAAGGATCTTTAAAAAAGCTTTAAGAAAATACCATATTAAATACATCCAACTTTATTAGTTTCGGAAATATGACCATTCAAATCAAAAATTTAGGTAATTTTTAAAGTACCGCCATTTTGTAATAGGTGAAGATATTTACTTTATATTCTAGGGTTATAAAAAACTCGTCATGAGCTTTAATATGATATGCTGACAATTGCCTTGCAGCAACGCCATAAACAAAGCAGTATATGATATGCCACAAGTAGGGATATCAAATTTTAAAAAACATCGATATCGATAAATATCGGGTTGGTCAGAGTTGGGTCGTATTCGAATACTCAGTATTCTGAATAGTATTCAGAATACTTTTTGCCGTTATTCGAATACATTTATGTGTTTGGTATTCGGTATTCGGCAGAATAGTATTTTGCTCAGTATTCGGTATTCTGTATTCGAATACTTTAGAAGTATTCGACGAATATTTTTTTGAGTATTCGAATACCGGCGTTCCGAGTATTGTTATGATTTAAATAAGAAAAGGGGGAAGGAAAATAGGAAAAAAAGGAGGTGAGGATTTTTTTTTTTTGATATACAATTTTGTCATTTTGTCATAGATTTAATTTCGTAGTATTCGAATATTCTCGGTTCCAGTATTCGAATACCGATTTCCGGTATTCATGTATTCGAATACTTTTTTTCTTCCAAGTATTCAAATATTCGGTATTCGAATACATTCTTTTTCCGGTATTCGTATTCAGTATTCTGCCCAACTCTGGTTTTGGCTAATATCGATATATTTTCTTATATTTCATATTGTTGTTTTTTTTGTTTTAAAAGGTAGTAGGTAAATATATATGGCATAATCGTAAAAATTAGTTTGATACTTTAGTTTTTTTTATTTTACTGCACAACATTTTTTACAGATGATATATCGAAAAGTTAGATATCAATAAGGTTTATCGATATTTGATTTCCGATATATCAATATTTGAACATAAACAACATATCGTTTCCCAAGATGACGCCCATCCGCCATTTTGATTGTTGCAACTATCGTTTTTACGTCTAATATCACTAATATATAACTTTACAGTAAATAATATCACCTTACACCAATACACCAATTTTTAATTCATGTAATGATTGGTAAAGCGAACTAAGTAATCCCAACTTGACTATCATATTAAGTATACCTACTCAATAAATAGCGATATGAGCATGCCGAGAAATGATTTTTATTTCCTTACGCGAAAACCATCGATCGAATAAAAAGTCAAAAGACTAATTTGTTTGAAACTTAACAGGAATCCGAAATAATAGTTTTTGTAAAAAATGCAGTGGCGTACCCTTTTTCCTAAAGAATATTTGCAGTAAATCACTGATGAAAAATGATTTTTTTCTTGTACGTCAAAAAATTGTCCTTTAATACATAGAAGACGTATCCCAAATTTCCCCAAAATATCTGTATTGGTAAAAAGTTATTGTAAAAGACTATTGTTTTTCCTAAATTTAAATATCCTGTACCTCCAAGAGTAGAACGTTTAAAACATATAATATATGTTTATATATATAAATATTATTTATGTGCATTTTTTCTTTTTTTTTTTTTTGGAGAATCAGCCGGTAAAGTTTGTCGGAAAAGGACCACCCTGTATAAATAATTTTTATACAGGGTGGTCCCTAAGTAATGGTCTAAAATTTAACTGAAGAATTGCGACGGTAAAATATTGCGATTTAACTAAACATACATTAGTACAAAAGAGGATATTAACATATTAACTGAGATACAGGGTGTCAAAGTTCAAAAAATAATTTAATATTTTTTCGATATTATTTGATACGTTTTGAATATTGTAATCAAACTTTTTATCTAGGGGTTTTCTGACATTAGCTATTTATATCCGATGTTAATTTGTAAGTGATAAGTGATAACTAGAGGACGCTACCTACAATACTTTGAATTTCTCTAAAACGTCGCAACTTTTTGTGCTTCCGTGTATGTACCATCCGAGTAAATTATGAAATTCTACTAAGCTTTTTACACAAAAAGGTATATTTTGTAAGAATCGCTCTGAGCAACCGATGTCTAGATATTCGCTATTCAGTTATTTTTGCAACTCCAAAATACCTTTAAAAACATTGTATTAGCCAAAACTACAACTGTCTCATCATAAACGAATGATTTAATGTATTTATCCATATGTTTTTGGTTGCACTAAACAAGTTAAATGCAATATCTCGAAAACGGTGGCTCAGAGCCATTCTTACAAGGTACATCTTTTTGTGTAGAAAGTATAGGAGTATTGATTTGTTAACTTAAATGGTACATACAGAGTAGCACAAAAAGTTAGGACGTTTTAAAGTAATTCAAACTAGAGTAGGTGTCGTCCTCTAGTTAACACCTAAAAAATAACATCAGATATAATTAGCTCAGGTCAAAAAACCCCTATATACCAAGTTTTATTAGAACATTCAAAGCGTGTCAAATATTATCAAAATAATTTTAAAATATGTTTTGAATTTTCACACCCTGTAACTCAGTTAATATCAACTTTTGTACTAAGGTAAGTTAATTCGCAATATTTTAACGTCTCAATTCTCCAGGTAATTTTTAGCCCATTACTTAGGAACCACCCTGCATTGTTTAAAAATACAAATAATTATTTCCTCCATCTAAGAGGTTTCTGATTTTAAATCATATACAGACTGTCCACGAAGCGGTTTACAAGAGGACCAATGGCTAAAAAATTAAATTTTTCTAGAAAAAGTGATTTTAATTAATTAATTTTGCTTGTAAACAAAATATGATTTACAAAGAGAAAAATGTTAATTTTTATATAGGGTAGGTACGCAAAAACTTAAAAAACATTATTCTTCTTCAAGGGTAAACAACCTTTATTTTTTATTTTTAAGCAAAATATTTATAAAATTTACTTAGAATAGCACTTTGAATGACTTAATTTTTGTTACAAGGGTATCAAAATTTTTATGAAATTAATATTAAAGTTCAAAATTCAAAAATTAATGATTTTAAATTTTTATAATAAAAAGGCCTAAAATACTCTTATAATTTGCTTTTCAAACACTTGCTTCCTCCAAATTTCTACACAACACAATTTTTCAGCTGTAAACGGATGTGTACGAGGCATTTTTGCCAAATTATGAACTTCAATAAAATTTTGTATTATAAAAGTTTTATCGATTACAATCCTAATTTAAAATAAATTTTCTTAATGACATTTTGCTTAAAAATAAAAAATAAAAGTAGTTTACCCTTGGAGAAAAATCGTGTTTCTTAAGTTTTTGCGAGCCCTCTATACAAAATCAACATTTTCTCTTCGTGAATCATATTTTATAACAAGCAAAAATTTTTATGAAGAATGGCTTTTTTGTAAAATGAAATTTTTGGTTTATTTGTCCACTTGTAAACCCCATCCGTGGACAGTCTGTAGAACGATAAAAATACTAAAAAAAAAGATGAAAATCGGAGCTGTTATTGAGGACTGTTTTTCAGCTTCATTGACTCGACTACGATATTTCTTTTAAAAAATTGAGCCTACTTAACATTTTATTATATGTATTGAAATAAGGGTTCTCTACTCCTATATAGTTTTTAATTTTTTTAACGTACCCTGTATATTCTTGGGCTTTTAATAAAGCTAACTTCTGTTGATGCGATTGGGACCATGATTTAACATTTATATAGAATAACATTTAAAAAAAATAAAACAAGTTTCAGTTTGTTACCACTGATTTGAAAAATAATAAGGATAAATACAGCAAAAATGACAATAACCCCTACGTGGGCACTGCGCAGTCCCCTTGTGGGCATGCGCACTAAAAATTTACAGACTAGCGGAAAACAAACAACAGGACCGGGTTTGGAAATTTGGTAGACGAGAGTTTTTTGGGCGCTAATCACGAGTTTTTTTTGGAAACGTTTAGTTCTAGAGATATTCGTATTCAAAGTTGAAATTAAATTCTTAGTTTCACTCTATTCCGCTTTCTTTTGCACAAAATTCTTAATATATCACTTAACAGGCACACAATATTATATAAACATCTTAAAAAAACTTTTTTACATATTTTACACGTTTCTTTCATTAAATTCCAAATCTTTTACCCCTAAAAGCTGCAACCATGCATACACCTATGTGTATAATGGTTTCAGACATGGCGGCTTGATTTAAAGCAAACTTTTTATATTAATAAAGAAAGGCTAAAAACCAATAAGAAAATCATGTTTTAATAAGGGTTTTTATAGTTAAATAAAATATTGTGTGCTAATTTACTGTTACATCAGTAACTTAGTGCAAAAAAAGGGAATTATAGTAAAAATAAGAACAGTTTGACCATGATGACGAATATCTCAAGATCGAACCGTTTCCGAAAAAAAATAGATAAAAATAGATTCGTGATCGCCCCAAAAAACCACCGTAACCAAATTTCGTCAAAATCGGAGTTGCCGCAACTTTCTAGACAATTACCTAATTTTGTTTCTTAGATATATACACATATTTAAATATTTTATTTAAGTTTGTACTCGTCTTCCATAGAAGTCCCTAAAAATTAAACCGGTTTAGATATTGGGTACTTTTTTTGTCTTGTATAATTTAGTATACGAGAGTGCTTTGAAGCACTAATCTCAACTTGAATTCCGTTTTTGCTGGACCCTCTTTGACTTAACCTTAAAACTGCACGATATTTTTTGCGTTATTATCTTTCTTCTTAAAACTATTTTGACACAACAAAACTAAATCAATTGGTATTTGGTTTATTTTATCTTAAAACCAATTAGTTTTGGTGTAACTAGTTTGAGGACTAAATCGCAATTCGTGTCGTTTGCAAACGTCGTGATCTTGGGTTTAGGGACAAACTGACCTCATATTTGCAATCAAAACCACAAGAAAAACCTTCCAATTTCTGCAAAACAACACTATACAATTACTCATTATTTAGTTTTGGTTTATCAAAACTAAAATAAACGAAAGTTAAAAACACCACTGAAAAAGACGAAGACTCGCTAAGCACAAATGTCCTTTTATTTGTGCTTAGCGAGAATAACAAATGACTAATAACGGTCGACCGTAGATAAGAGGTTGGTTTTTGGCGGCCGACGGCGTCAATTTTACCTGGATTTTACAATCGGAAAATCCCAAATTATCAATTATATTGATCAATTTTAGGCGAAGAACCAATACTAAAACGGTATTGACCAATCGGTTATGTTGACGTTTAAACAATGTATTATATGTCAAAGTTGTCACCAATTATTACCGCGGTTATAATTGGTTGAACGCCTAAAATTGATAATTATAATGAGTGTGGCCCTGTTGCTATGGAGGTAAACATTTTCAGTGTTGCAGCCACTATATTTATTAAAATACTGCAAATTTTGTCAATGTTGCCAACACTATATTGGATTTTAATTGAAAACACTAACTTTTATGAGAACTGCGCATGTGCAAAGGTGTACAGCAACTCTCTCAGTGTGGGGCCAAAAATTCGTGCGCAGGTCTATTGAAAATATATGGGGAACATTTTCTATTAGCTATCCATTTTATTTTTCAGATCATTGTTTGTTACACACTTAATGAGCCATACTGTATATTTAAAATCAAAGGCAACTATTTTTAATGTGAAACAAGTTTCATAATGATTCATTTCTTTAAAGTAATTCTACTCCGAGGTTAAACACAACAGTGCTGGATCAAGGTTTATTTTCTACGGAAGCAAAGAGTAAATGTTGCGCCCTTTTGAATAATAAAAAAATGTTGATCGTACAAAAAATTCAAGGGTAAATAAAAAAAAGGTTATCACCTAAAAAGTAAGTGAAACCAACCAAAAAAAAGAAGGTATAAATTTCCGCACCTTGCCAACCCTTACCCAACAATTTAAGAACTGGCAAATTTACTTTGTTTTAACCCAAAGTCGGTCTATATAGGGTCGCGACATTCGGCCATATTGCTTTGACGTGTTATGTCACATCTCCCATTTTTCGTTCGTTTCGTTGTTCAGTTGTCGGAGATATACAGTTTATTGTATTAGTATAGTACCGTCTACACAACAGTTTTTAATTATTATTAAGTTGTATTCTTTTACTTTAAATAAAAAACATTTGGAATTACATCTTTTAACAAATATCCCTTCCAAAACAATTCAAAATGGAATGCGCAATTCTAGACGCCACTGGATTGATCATCAGCTTTGATTTTACCCAGTCTTGCCAACTTTTCTCCGTGGAGTGCCCTTCCTTGCGTCCCCGACCTCGAATCGCCTAAAAGTTGGGGATGTGTCGCAACCTTATAAATATAAACTTACCCTGGTTTTCACCTTGAATTTGCCTCTCCTGACCTGACTGGGTCGCACTGAACGCTAACGGGAACATGTTAGTTCTGGTGCTTCAAAAGGGTTTTTCTATGTTACCCATTTCGCTAATGAATAGATTTGGGATTCCAAACAATTTGTTATAACATTTTGAGACACCCGGATGGCATAGATAAGGTGTGAAGGAAGGCAAAGGATTTTTGTATGCAATAAAATGTCTAATCTGGTATATCTTGAAAACGGTCGCTCATAGCGATATTTGCTAGTATTTAAGTTAACCTTTTTTGAAAAAAAAATAAGAGGATAGAATTGTTTAATGAAATATTTAAAAGTTATGGCATTTTAAAGATAAATAAAAGACTGTAGGTGGCTTCCTCTATATTTTACATAAAAAAACATGAGCAGATTCCTTCACTCCTGAAAATCAACAATTTTTTTTAAATTTTGTTTTTAATAATAAATTTTATAAAAATTTAAAAATCCAAAATAAAAATAACCATTGTATATCAGCCCAATGAATTTGTGGTAGCATTTTGTACAGTCCTTTTAGGGACATCCTTTATACAGGGTGTTTCCTAACTACAGTACGAAACTTAAGGCGGAATTTCTTATGGCTTTTAATGAAAAAAGTTTCTATGAATATATGTCCGGATTTGTTTCATTTCTGAGATACAGGGCGTTAAAGTTAAAAAAAATCTATAATTTTTGAATATGTCAAAATCCTTTAACCGATTAAGATTAAATTTGGTACACTTATTTAATGTAATAAGGCACTTGTAAAGCTCTACCTAGATTAAGATTATTGGATCCAGTGGCGTCTCAGTGGACACCTCAGCCAATATTATTGAGAAAAAATGTACGCCACTGACTTTTACTAAGTTTTTGTATTTTTTTCCAATTAAGCAATAAAAAATGCAACTTTTTATTTTTTTTATTAAAAATTTCCTTCGTATCAGGTTTCGTTTTTGATTAAAAAAAATTGAAGACACTTTAAAGATTATTACTTCTAAAAAGTCCCCATAAACAATATGGTAAAGAAATAAAACATAAACAATTATTTGCCCTAAAATAAATAAGCCGTTGTGTATTTTATCGAAAATCGTCGTTTTCCTTATTTACTAAGGTCAAAATTGTTTATGTTTGAGATTTGTTTTATGCTGTTTAGGAATACTTTTAGTATTACTTATAGTGACCTATTTTTTTCTCGAAAACAAAGCGAGGTACGAAAAAATTAGTTGCATTTTTAATTGCCTAATCGGACAAGAGTATAAAACCTTTATAAAAGTCAGTGGCGTACTTCTTTTGTCAATAATATTCGCTGTGGTGCCCATTGAGACGCCACTGAACCCAATGATCTTAATCTAGGAAGATCTTTACAAACAGATGTGCCAAATTTTATCCAAATCGGTCAAAGCCTTTTAAAGATATTCAAAAATAACGACTTTTCTTAAATACTTCAACACGCTGTATCTCAGAAATAAAGCAAATCCGTACATACGTTCACATGAAATATGAATTTTATAAAAATACATAAGAAATCAGCCCCTGAAGTTTTATACGTAGTTAGGAAACACCGTGTATATTACTTTCAGGTAATAACAGAGCCGTACGCAGAGAGTTATTTTATGGGGGGGCAAAAGGCGACAACCAAAAAAGGACTCCAGGCAGCGAATTAGGCGCCACCTACAGCAAACAACCCGCCTTTCAGAGGTCTTTTGGGGCTTCTGGGGGTGGGGGCGATTGCCCCTATTGCCCCCCCGCTGCGTACGGCATGTCTTGCAACAACCTCAAAAAGAACAAGCGGGTAGCTGCAGCCCCGTGTGTATCGATTTATAAGCTTTTGACATGACATAACCATAAATTTGGCCCATTTCTTGATGATTTTGATCGGTTGTGTTTTCAACAATTTATTATAGATAAGTTATATTGTATATGTATGTCAAACAATTTATTGAATTTGTTTTGAGTAGCGGATGATTCAAAAGCTTTTGACAGACATAATACAGGGTGCTCATTTAAAAACGAAACAGAGCTAATTTTGGGCATTCCAGGTCATTTAAGACAAAACGCTTAGACCCGTCAATTTTTAATTTTAGGGGGGAACATTTTCACCCCTGAACTGCAACCGTCTAGCAGAGGTGAAACTCACCCCTAAAGTTTTAAACGGAAAAAGAGCTCGAAAAATACCTTATTTTGAAGGTCTCTCTGCCCTGATTACAACTCCCAAGTTTAAAGTCTCTGCTTTTATTTTCGTTGATATGGCAGCTTGTCAAAATTTTGATTTTTGTTTTTAATGGATAATATTAAATTACCTGTAAGAGCAATCTACCTAAAACTAAGGGGATATGATAAGGGTTAAATGATCTTCAAAATGAGATAATAATTGAGGGTGAGACTTAACAACAAATTTAAGGGTGAATCACACTCTCTCCAGAAAGATTAATTGATAACTCATTTTGATTAACGCTTATTATATCCCCTTAGTTTAAAGTAGCTTGCTCTTACAGGTAATTTAATATTATACATTGAAAAAATAAAACTTAAAATTTTGACAAGCTGTCATATCAACGAAAATAAGAGAGACTCCAAACTTACCCCTGCTAGAGGGTTGCAGTTAAGGGGTTAAAAATGCCAAAAAAATGTTGCCCCCTAAAATAAAAAATTGACAGGTCTGAGCGTTTTTGAGGGCCCAAAATAAGCCCTATTTCGTGTTCAATTGGCCACCCTGTATATACGTATTTTGTCTCCTTTGTCTTCACGTGCCAGCGGTGAAATAAAATCGGGCGAAGTAATAAATTAAATGTGTATTAGTCTCAGGTTTAATTAAGGAATTAAAAAAAGATTATACTAGCCAGAACTAACCTTGCCCCCACCAATACTCGGTAGAAAATATTCGAGTAATATCATGTACCAAACCTCCGAAAACCGAAGACGTAGTATAGGTGGGGGTCATGGTTAGTTCCAGTTAGTTAAATCTTTTTTTTAATTTCTTAATTAAATCTCCATCGCACATTCACTAAAATATGTCTCCATTCTTTTTACAATGCATATTGGAGAATCCGATTCTCAAAACAAAAATACAATAAATTGTTTCACATACACATAGAATATAATTTATCTAAGATAAATTGTTGAAAACACTAAAACACAACCGGTCAAAATACTGGATACTGAATACTGCTTTGTTTATGGCGTTGCTGCAAGGCAATTGCCAGCTCAATGTGGTGGGAAAATCTGGATTGTCGAGCTTTCCGCTCCCAGAAATTCCGGTTTAAAAAATTCAAATATTTAAATCAATAACAGCGATAAACTTCTGAACATGCATAAATTGTGACTATCAAGCCAGCGGCTGCTACTGGTATCGCGCATAACCGTCACTTTCACTACTGACGTATTTCCGCAAGGCTTGCGCACCTCTTCGACCATACGAAGACACCATGTGTTCAACACCAAAACGAAAAACCTCAGGCTTTAGGAATCTTCACTCACAGCGCTTAGCCCCAGAAGAAAGAAGCCCCAATTTAGCGTGAATCTTTTCTCGATCCCCAAGGGTACAGCAACGCTCGTACGATGCCTTCAATCGCCTACCCGGGAAGTCTATGTAGACTTCTACGCAAACGTACCGCACTACTCGAAGACCGCGGAAAGAGTGCAGTCAAAATACTAAAAAAATCTTCACCAAATGTTTGGTTATATCATTTAAAAAGCTTATAAATCGATACACACGGGGCAGCTATCGGCTTGTGAAAAATATGTTTTCAAGTAAACATTAGGGAATTATTGGAATTCATATAAGGTCTAGCAGTAATAAATTCAGCAGTATTTTGACTTTACGCATGCTCAGTAGTGGTTTTAAATAAGGGAAACTTTATTAACGTTACTGCTAGACTTTAATTGTGCCAAAATATAGTCGGTCGTATCCCTTCCTTATTTTGACATTTGAAAACAAAATGAGGTTAAGGCTTAAAGTAATTTTTGATTATTTTCAAATTTTGTCTTTAAAATATACTAAAAAAGTTAAAACTTATCCATTTGTAAGTATACAAAACAAATAAAAACATAATATTTCAGTTTTAGGTTAAAAATAATACAAGCATGTCATGTTGACCAATAACACTTCATCATATAGGCGCGCAGTAATAAAATAAGGGTTTTCCCCTAATACTGCTAGCACTATTTGCCTATTCCAATAATTTCCTACAGATACTATCCGAAACGTTGTTAGGGGCCTATCAAATGTTAGTGCTTCTGAGTGACATTTGCCGTTTGTTTGAACGGGTTAATTTCATAAAAACCTTGTCTGCGGTGTCGTTGATTAACTTTTTTAATAAAATATTTTTTAAATTTCAAGGTGTTTAAGGTATCCCTTTTTAGATTGCCAAAGCTGACGATTTAGACAATGATATTGAGGAAGTTCTTCACAATTTTGAAGAAAAGAGTCAGAGGCCAATCCTACACAGCATTGTTTTTAATTAGGACTTTTGTGATGTAACAAACCAAAATTACAGGTTTTTTGATGTGGTGCAACAATGTATAAACATTGGCAAACTTATTAGTTTTATCCTAAGCCTAATATAAGTTATACAAGTTGTAAAATAATAAAATTGTATTTTATTGCAATTATTTACCTAATTATAAGAATAATAAACTATATAATTTTTAAATAGTTTATTTTTCCAAAAATATATACGCTTTTAGAAAACTTCTTTAATGGTTTTGTTAATTCGTTTGTTAAATCATCTTAATTTTATTTGACTTTTAATATATTTTTTTAAAGATATTTGCTCCGCATTCAGCTAGCAGATCCCATTTACAGGGGGATATCCTTTAAAGTGTCGGTACTTTGTCCCGGTCGATACTATGTGCAAAAAGTAAAATTCGTCCCAGGTCCAGTCCTGACAAGTTTAGTGATTCGGATTGGATTTTGTAGGTTCCCGTGTACCCTCTAGACCCCCACATTCTATAATCACGTAAGAAGGGGTTTTATCTCTATTTTCGAAAACACCTACAGATATTACCTGCTACCAGACTTTATCGGGCTAGGTGCTTTTTGGTATATCAGTGTCCAGATAGCATGCCTGTAATAGTTCTCAGCTGAGTCCTACTCATGCCCATTAGTGACTCTTTACACAATACTTTACTTACTTTTTCCTATTTCACAAATGTAATTATTTATGCTAAAAAATAGTGTGTGCAAAATTTAAACTGCTAGTAACGTCGTACCGCTCCGTAAAGTTGCGCCTCGTTATGCATTTTGCCCTTTATGCTATTTCTTGTGTTGTTATTATATTTTAAATTGTTTATGTTAATTACTTTAGTTTAGCTAAATTATTGTCCCAATGGAAGTAATAGTAACTACTAACGCCCGGTAGAGGTTCGCTACTTCTTAGTTCGTCATTGCTTAGTCGGTACACAAAAGAGATTTGTCAAAGCACCTTGGTTTTGTTTTTATTTACTTTAAAATATCCGAATACTGGCAGACGTCACATTAGTAGTTATGTGATTATTTAAATGTAATGGATCATAAACCAAGTTATTTAAAATCAGTGTTTCCGAAACCAGCCAACTGACATTTTTTACGAAAAAGAAAATTTACATCGATATTTAATTGTATTATGTAAACTTTCGTTTTTGTGTAAAAATTAGGCGTCCATCATGCGCCCGTGTGTGTTTAATTTTATGAGAAAAATTGCTTTTAATGCAGAAACCAGTCAACCAACGAGCTTATAGGACTGTTGAACAAAATTAATATATCCAAAGATAGACATATCAAATGAGGTATTTTTGTAAAGCTATTTGGATGATCTTTATAAAGGTGATATAATATACAGGGTGTTGCATTTAAAAATAGCATACTTTTGTCATACCTTTATATCATAATAGATAATGAAAATTTGATAATTGATTTGAAAACTAAAGAACTAATCCAATAAATTGATATTTTTGTTAATTTTTTAGGATAAAAGAGAAATAAGTTAAGTAGTGTAAATTTATAATTGGACTTAGGGAAGTATTTATACCTACTACAGTGTGGACATAAATAGCCCCTCCCCCCTGCTAACTTTTGTACCCTTAATTTTTTCTCTATGAAATTTGGGTATGACTAATGGGTGAATATAAACTAATTTTTGACGTAAAAATGATAGTTGCAACTATCAAGATGGCGGATGGGCGCCATCTTGATATGAAAAGCTTTTGACGAGTACTTTATAACCCTAGAATATAAAGCCAATATCTGCACCCACTACAAAATGGCGGTACTTTATAAATTACCTAAATACACTGAAAGAAAACAGTTAATTAAACTACCTTTCAGTTGCTTCGTTAATAACCATTCTTTTATTTTTAGGTATCATAGCTATTTTTTTAATAATTATATTAAATTGATCTTTCGAGAACTATTAAAGTTGTCTTTCTGAAATCAAGGTATTACTGTTAATAAAATCTTACCAGATTTACTATTATGTTGCGGTTTAATTGTGGTAATTAAGTTTATTATTTGTGTTTATTAAATGCATCAAATAAAGTTTCCATTAATAAAGGCAGAAAAAGACCTTCCTAATACTATTAGATATTAAGGTATTACAAGTGGGCACATTAGTAACCTTAACTAAAGTCATTTAGCTAGATATGAATCGTTAAAAATCGATATACTTCGGTAGCGCTCGTCAACGGAAAGTCTTCCAAAAGAGGGTCACGGCGTTGTTGGTATTTCAGTTTTGTGCTTCGTGTGGTTTGGGTAGGGTTTGTTTTCCTTGGCTTATTATTTTTACGGACGCCATTTGACTGATTCCAAAATGGCGCGTGTAAAAATCTTAATTTATTTAAAAACAAAATATTTTATTTCGTTTTTCTATGTTTTTGGTTTGGTTTAGCGTTATGCAGTTTTATAATGGCCTACAAACGTACTTTACAGGAATGGGGCTTTAAACAAAGTGTTATAGAAGCTTTTGAAGGTAAGCATTAAAATAGATTTGCAACTTCTTAATTAATATTGGTAATTATTTATTCTTTTATTTTTCGATTAAAAAAAATACTCACTTGTTCTAGAGGCAGTTACTGACATAAACCCTTCAAGGGAGCAAGAAAATGTCGTTTTTTTTTATTTATTTATGAATCAACAAACTTTCGAGACCGCGAAGTGAATTGTGTGCTGGGCGAACCTTTTCCTGTTCCGTGGCTGGGCGGGGTAAGCCCATGGTAAAAGACGATGTAAAGTGAATGCCCAGAAATTAAAGCAGGTTCAATAGGTTTTGCGGACACAAGTTTTTAAAATTTTAAATGTTCAGTCATAAATGGCAATTATTTAACAGTTATATTTTTTGCAAAACGTGAATATTTCGCTTTTTATGTGCTATTTGGAATGCCTATTTTATAATAAAATTTCGGAAACTGCTCAAATTTTGTCAAGCAAAACGTTATGAACCCACTTTAATTTCTAGACATTTACTTTACCATGGTTTTACCCCGCCCAGCCACGGAAGAGGAAATGGTTCGCCCAGTAACCCAATTTTAATCGCAAAAATAAAAGAATAAATAATTACCATTATTAATAAGGAAGTTGCAAATCCTTTTTAATGCTTAGTTTTAAAAGCTTTTATAGCACTTTGATTAAAGCCCCATTCCGTTAAAGTACGTTTGTTGGCCATTATTAAACTGCACAAGGCTAAAACAAACCACAAACATAAAAAACGGAATAAAATATTTGGTTTTTAAAAAATATATATTTTTTACTCATTTATCAGTCAAATGGCGTTGGTAAAAATAATAAGCCAAAAAAACCTACCTCATCCACTTATCACACTTATCTCGTAATACATACCTATACATACAAATTTATAGATTTTAATTCCTAATACTTCTCCATATACTCCCTTGACCATATATATTTTATAAATTTAATTTGCTACAGGAACTAGAGCTTATTTGCTGAAGCAACTAAAGCCATATACTACAATAACTAAGGCTTATACAGGGTGTCTCGAAAGGTAAGGTCAAAAATGGTAGAAGTGATAGATGAGCCAAAATAATGTTAGTACTTCATATAAAGAAGTTCTATCGCGCTTTCTTAGGAATTTTTGACGTTTAAAGTTAGAATAAAAAAATGTATTTCATTTATAACTTTTAGACGGTTGCCCCAATAATAATTATATTTGGGCATTTAAATAAACTCATACCAGTGTTTTTCCAGAGGCAAATAATAGCGCAGCAATTCATAATTATACATGGTAAGACGAATTTTTTCGTTTATTATATGCATATTTTACAGAGATTAAAATTTGACATTTTGGTTTGACCGTTTAATTCCTTCATCATTTTTGTACAAAAAGGTATACCTTATGTAAATCGATATCTTGGACCATTCTTCATAAAATCGCATTTTAAAAATAAGACATACCCCTATTTTGTATATAACAAAAAAATCCATTTTTTGAGGAAAATATTAAAATGTGGTTAAAAATGGTGTTTAAAGGCCTTTGAAACTTTATAACACAAATAAAGACTGTTTTTTAAAAATTTTACCATATTTTAATAATTTTCTCAAAAATTGATTTTTTATTACATACAAAATGGGGTATGTCTGGATTTAAAATGCGTTTATATGAAAAACGGTTCACGGTATCAATTTAAATAAAGTATACCTTTTTTGTACAAAACTGATAAAGAAATTATACGGTCAAACCAAAATGTATTTTTTTTTACCTCTGTAAGAAATGCATTAAATAAACGAAAAAATTCGTCTCACCCTGTATAATTATGACTTACGGCGCATCATTTGCCTATGGAAAAAGCATTGGTACGAGTTAATTTAAATGCCTAAATATCATTATTATTGTGGCAACCGTTCAAAAGTTATTAATGAAATACTATTTTTTATATTCTAACTTTAAACCTCATAACTCCTTAAGGAAGCGCGATAGAACTTCTTTTTATATGAAGTACTAACATTATTTTGGCTCACTCTACCACCCCTATCATTTTTGACCTCACCTTCCGGACACCCTGTATATTCCAGCAAGCTACATTTTTTGCTACTTTAATTAAAGCTTAGGTATTACCATAATGTTGATATAGTAATACTGATAATAAGATTGAATATCAGTCACAACTAAGTCCATTGAGCAGTAAAAGTAAACGACTTTATTACCATAATGTCATGAACTAACAGCGGTAACTAGACGACTTTAATAACCACACTACCAATGCCAAATAATGGTCGCTAACATATCAGATATTTTTCGGTTATTAAGCCGACTTAGTTATAGTAACTAATTTGGAAGTAGAAAGTCGACTTTAATTATGACATTAACTGATCTTATCTGTCCCCTATTTAACTGAGATAATTTAGTTATGATTATTAAAACTTTAATTATGGTTGCTAGAAATTTCTCTCAGTGTACCTGATTTGGATGGCCATATTTCCGAAACTAATAAGGTTAGATGTACTTAATGTTGTATTTTCTTAAAGTTTTTTTAAAGTTCTTTTTAATGGTAATATAATATACAGGGTGCTTTTATAAAAAAAAATATCCACTTTTTGTACTACCCTTTATAATACTCTTAGTATTACTATTATAAAGATCTTTTAAAGAGCTTTAATAAAATACTACATCAAGTGAATCTAACTCTATTAGTTTCGCAAATATTTATGGATATCCAAATTAAGATGTTTGGCAAAAACAGACTATATCCATTTTATTTTTTTCTGACTTTATTTGATGAGATATGAAAAAACTAATAACACTTTTATTGGCACTTTTAGCTACTACATGATGGTATTTTTAGATTTTATATCCGACGTTTCGTTTTTAAGAAATCATCAACTTTTTTATATGGTTCAAAAAAAGTACACCCTGTATCTGATCCCATAAATTCAACGATGTATCACATGCCATATTATTAAACTAGATTTATAAATTGACGTTTCTGCTTCCGTTTTCTGTTTGACGTTTTTAGTTGGAAGATAAAACAACCACTTTCCATTTGTCAATTTATATTTTCTGTTTACCGTTTCCAGATACCATATCAGAAACCGAAACGTTAAACGGCGATCGGTGACAGAAACGTCCATCTATAAACTCAGCTTTAATTTTAGTTAAAAGGAAAAATGCATTTTTTAAGTAGGTGAATAATGAAATTTTTTGTGGGTAACAAAAACAACAAAATATTACCGAATTTTTTTATTTAATTCATTCGGTTTATTTTCTAAACATAGAACTTAAAACATCACGTAACATCTGTGGTGTAATACTGTTAAATGCGGCCATTACACACTCTTGTAACTGCTGTTCAGATTAAAAAGGAATTGGTAAACTCTCTTTTAAGAAAACCCCATATGAAGAAGTCCAGAGGAGTTAAGTCTGGGAATCGCGCTGGCCAAGACACTTCACTACAGGTTTTTATCCACTTCCCAGGAAATCGCGGCAAAAGATACCCTTGAACTTGCCTAGAATTATGTGCAGGAGCACCGTCTGTTGAAACCCACAGCTATTGACCTCTGCTAAAGGTAAATTATCTAAACAGCCTTCTAAATATTTTTGTAATAAATTAAGGTATCGTTCTGTACCTAATGAATAAATGGACCTAGTATTTTAGTTCCTAAAATTCCACACCACATATTAAACCCAAAACGTTCTTGATGTTTCGATATTTCTTTACACGCGAATTTTGATAAGCCCAGTATCATTATACTTACCTATTGCGACGGTTGGAGATACCATTATTAGTGACCATACTTTTACGCAAAATAAATTAAGCTCTGGATTTGGCTACTCCTACATTTTCTTCAATTTGCCTAGTTGATATCTCAGGGTTCTCAACAATTGCTTGTAAAACATTATATTAGGTTTCATCTTAAAGATTCCTTTTTTCGAAATAAAACAGGCTGTTTAAATGAACCATATTATTTTAAATTTCAAGCCGGCTGTAAGAAAATGGAATACATGGCTGTTTTCTTTCTGAATATGTATTAAGATAAATTGCTGCTGTATTTACAGTATTTTGAAGCACAAAATGATGCATGTTAGTTTGTCAAACTTTCCTTCATGGCTATAATGGTCACCCGGCATATTCGACGATAATAACACAATAGATATTGGGCCATATGAATGCCTGCTGAATAGCAGCATCACTTTTCTTTAAGTAAATACTCGCACCTATAAGCAAATGCTTAACTTTATTCATACGTTTGAAGTAAATCCTTCTATACCTTATACTTACAAGCAAAAGCATTTGCTTCTTTTTATTTATATGGCCAGGCCCGACGTGAGGGCGTTGAAGGCGGTACAAATTACCGGGGCTCAGACTGAATGGGGGGGATGATGAATAAAGAAATGGGGTAGGGATTTTTGTTTTTTTTTGCTCTAACTTTTTATGGGTAATTTAGAAAAGTAGGGTAAACAATATAGGTTTTGAAAAATAATAAGTACTTTTTTTTTTTGCTTTTCATTTTTTTGGGTCACATTTTACAATTACATTTAATTAAGGGGGCCCGTAACTTTTACTTGTACCGGGGCCCGGCACGGCATTCGGCGGCCCTGCATTTGGCCCATTAACTATTTACCAATAAAGACAACAGTAACAATAACGACAATTGCTTTAAAAACAGGGTAATAACGACAATTACTATTTTATCATGATATTAAATTATGTGACAGGTATGTAACAGGTATTAACGTCAAAGTATTTGTTTGCAAGGTCTACTTTGCATTTTTTTAAACTAAAATTAAAAATATGGCATGTTATTTGAGACGCGACGTTTCGTTTTCGGAGGACCATCATTAACTTTATTTTTAACCAGGGAACCAAGGAGGTTCTCAATCCGCCGCGTATGTTTTTTTTGTGTGTATGTTACGCGATTACTCCGTCAATTGTGGATCGATTTTAAAAATTCTTTTTAATTTAAAGGAGTGCGGTGGTCCCATAAAAACAAGTCATGATCGCAAGAGAAAAAGGTACTAGACCTATTGTTTTCTCTCTGATATATGCTCAAGAATCAGGAATGTTTATTCTATGAGTACTAGTCAAGGGCGTCGCCAGCGGGCGAAAAGGGGGCAGCTGCTCCCCCTTCTTAGAGATTCTAAAAAAGTTGCCCAATATAAAGCAACCAAAGGCTCAATTCTTTTTCTTGGCTTGCTTGATCGATTATTCTCGTACGTATGAAACTCGAATGAAATCATCAACTCCATTCCATTAAATCTAAACAATTGCTGCGTTTAGCTTTCGTTGATTTGTTTTACTAATATTAAAATAATATAAATTTTGCATTGGTTTTAAGTCGCAAAAATTCGTTTACTAGTTACGATATTTAATTCTTAATAGATATAGCCGCGAAATCAATCAATTTAGGTATAGCTCATATGAAAGTAATTAAATTCATTTAATTGATGGTAGTTATTTGGGTAAACGCCAGAAAATAAATTAAAACTACAAAAAAAATTAAAACAAGTATATGGAAAACTAAAAATCGACGTTTCGGTGGCAAATCTGCCACCGTTGTCAAGATAAATTGAATAAAAATAAAAAAATAAAATTAACTATTATCAAAAAAAACATATTTGACATTTAATGTCAAAGATTTTTTTAAATCTCCCAAAAAAAGCTAAAAATTTTAAACTTTAATAATAGGTAATTTTTCCTTTTTTAAATTTTTAATTAATTTATCTTGAGAACGGTCCCGAACCGGCGATTTTTAGTTCTTCATTTACTTGTTGTAATTTTTTTGTTTTGGTAGTTCTAATTTATTTTCTGGCATGTACCCAAATAGCTACCATCAATTTAATGTGCTTTATTATATATATTATTTCATATTTTTAGTATAACTCGCCCTGTATAATACCAATTGGAGTAAAATTTTGTATTTATTAGTTTTGAACCATGCGACCAGTTTTAAAAATTTCGTTTTAAAATTCAAAAATGTTTGGTCTATTTGTCCTTGTAGCACCTATCCTGGGACACACTGTATAACAACCTAAATAGAACATAGAATGGTTAAGAGTCAGCGTTTTTTTGATTAATGTAGTTTTTTAAAGAGGTACTGGTAGTGTCTTTTAGTGTATGTTTACCAATTTAATAGTAATATTAATAAATAAGAAAGCAAAAATAAACTAAAAAGCAAGAAATACACACTTAAAAAAATACCGACTTCAAAAAAATAAATAAAACTCACTAAAAAGTTAAGAATATTAAAACAAAATAAAAAAATTAAGTGGGGTAATAACATAGGCGCTAAACTACTAAATGTTAATAACTAAATAAGCAAAAGCTTTTTTACTTTAATATAATATGACCCGACTTTATTTTTTTTAAACTTTATAGTGAGTTTTATTTTATTTTTTTAAGTCGGTTTAATCTTTTTTTAATTGTTTATTTTTTATGCGGTCCTGATATTCCAATATTAAAATTTAAAAGCCGATTTTAACACTAATTAAATGATGTATCACACATTGGGGTTTAATCTTAAGACACAACTGTATTTTTAGAAATTTAATAAAATATTAAACTCTACATTTTAAGTGAATAAATTACTCTAAAACAACGCAGAGCTTAACAAAAAGCCCCTATCACCACTTAGTGATATTTTTTGAATACGTTTCTGATACGCCATGTAACACGCCATTTGTATTCACATTTCGTGCAGCTTGAGATTTTTAAAAGTTTTCAGGCTCAAAGAATAAAATTTTTCATCTAACTATTTGTAACTAAATCTAGTTTTTTTGTTTCTGTTCTAAGCCTTTAGATATAATTTAATTTTTTTGTGGTATGGTGGCGGCCCTATTGTGGTGGAAGCCCATATGCAACTGCCTTTATGTTGCCTATGCTTAAATCCGACACTAGAAGGAAGCAACTTAACCATCGACAGGTTTCAAAATAACAGCATTTTAGGGTCTAGGTCATAACGTTTTTGGAAAAACGGCTTAATATATTTTATTAAATCAAAAACGTAGTGTATATGTAAAGTCGCTTTAAGGGTTCTATAGTAATAGTTTTTTGAAAACAGAGTCCTGTTTCAAATGACAACTTGGTAAATATGGACAATTTTGTGAAATTTTAAACCATATTTTCTGGGCAACAAGACGACATTATCAAAAAATTGTTACTATAGAGTAGTAGTTTAAGTCTTTATCTTTCCGATGATACCAAATTTATATACATTAAATTATAATTAATACAAGATTTTTGTTACGACCGCAAAGTCTGCAAAATGTTCCAAATATATTATAAATTGTAAAAATTCACGCGGCACGTTTTCCACGAATACGAAGGCGGGCAATAGACGACTGGTTTGTGTACAGGGTTGCATCGAGCATATTTAAGGAATTAAAAAAAAGGCTTTGCTTACCATAACTAACCATTCGTAAGAATATACGTATTGCAATAAAATTACACTTTTATAATATATGTAATTTATACTTTAGTTCTTATCTTTGTCTGGCTCATACTGCAACAAAAACTTTCAGTTAAGAAAAAAATGTAATAATGTAATGAAATATCTCAAATAGCCCACCACCTACATTTTGGCCTTCCGGTGATGGCACCGAAACAAGTAAAATTCTGTTACGGTTAGTAATGAGACTGTCGCCCCAAGATAATGGGTTGGTTTATTTAGATGAAACTCCACGTATTGCCTGTTTACGTTTCTGTTTGGCTGAATGTATATAATACCAAATAAAAGATTTATTTTAAAATTCTTATTTTATTGGAAGAGGTGCGCCAAGTCAGGGGAGGGGAAGGGCGACTGCCCCTCTCCACCCTGTGGCTACGCCACTGGTTATTGGATTCAATAAATTTATTTATATTTTATTTTATTAAGCCTTTTAAACATACAAATAACACAGCCAAATTTTATCCAAATCGGATAAGAAATAATGAAAAGAAAAGATACTGACAAAAAAGGTTACCACCCTGTAGGTACCTAAGAAACAATGCATTCCGAAAGCATATTTATAAGAACTTCTTTTCATATCTTTTGATGTAAAATCTGCCCTTAAATTTTCTTAAGAATGTTCCGTAGCACCCTGAAAATTTTTATACAATTTCTAGGATTTTTATTTGTTATTTTTAGATTTATGATTCTGCCCACTCTGTATAGGTATAAAAATATCTAGCAGTCTCTCTAAAAATGATTGCGGTCAGTGTTGGCACCGAAACAGGTAAAATTTTTGGTGCTACTTTAGTGTGCGGTCTACCGATATATTTCTACTTTAGTATGCGGTCTACCATTTAAAATGCAAACCAAATCTATTATTTGATATGACATAACCCTGACACTATCTCTAAAATTAACATATGCTTAGTTAAACTGAATAGAGGTAGATTGGTGTATTGTTTTATTTTTTATTAAAAATACGTCACAATAAAATTATTAAATCAATATGTCCAATTACCTATATACATTTCTTATATCATTAAGGAATGCTATAAACAAATCTTCTGACTCATTCCTCTCGTTTATATAATTGGGTTATTATGTCATTAATATTCTATTAGAATCAGGTCCCTATTTAGGTACTAATTCTTACAATTCTGGTACTCTTAAGTATTAATGTTTATTAGAATTATTAGGAAGATTATGTAAATAGTAAATAGATATTAGGCAAATAATAGGTTGATACCCTGGAAGATCCCGAAACGCAGGTAGACAGCATACTAAAGTGGCAACAATTTTTTTACGGTCAGTAATGAGACGGTCAGCTATGGTGCTACACCGTTGAATAATTGTGGTGTACCAGAATATTTTGACTTAGTGTGTTTGTTTTTCTCTTAGTGTTAGTGCTTCGTTTAATTTTTTGGACAAGTTTATAGTATAATAAATATAGTGATTTAATTAGTAAGGATTTTAAATTCCGTTTTACCGGAATATTGGATATGGAACCCTCTTATAGAAAAGGAAACAAAACCAAGCTCCGTTTGTCTACAAGACGAAAAAAAAATAATCTTGCAAATTATAACACGTAAGTAACTAAGTACAGGTTGTATACAGAGTGTTTTACAACTTATTCAAAAAACTTTTAGGGCTAATTCTACATTAAAAAATATAAAAAAACTTCATATAAACAATGTCCTAAACGTCTTAGTTTTCGAACAACAGGGTGTTAAAAATGTTAAAAAATTATTGTTTTTTTTATAATAACTTCTATACCAATTGAGATATTTGTAAAAAAATTGGGGGACGCCTTCTATGCACCAAAACACATTTTTTGGCATACAAGAAAAAAATTAATTATTACCAGTGTCCATGAGGGGTTTAGGGTTATTATTTTTTTATAAAAAAATGGTACGCCACTGCATTTTTCTAAAATAAAATATTTTTTAAACTTCTCATTAGATTTGGAACAAATTTGACCTTCTGACTTTTTTATTTAATGTACGGTTTTCGCGTAAATAAATAAAAACCAATTCTCGGCATGGTCATTTCGTATCGATACGATCAAATTCTTCGGTAAAAAATCACCTTTTTTATTTTTAAATTCTACTTAAAAAAACATGAAAAAACTTTATATAGAAATTTGTCTTAAGTGCCTAGCTTCCTACAGGGTGTTAAAAAATATTTTTTAAAATATATAATATATATATATATTAGTATATTCTTTTCCTGACCGTATATTTATTAATTTAGTTTTTGTTTTTGGGTTTTCGGTCAATTAAATGAGAAACTATTTGATGTTTGTTGACGTTTCGGTTTATTATTAAACCATCTTCAGAATCTATAATTTAAAAACAACGATCTTAATTTTAATACAAAGCAAAAGAAAAATATTATTCAAAGGGCGCTGCTATTATTAATATAAAATAATTTAAAATTAACATACCTTTTTTAAACTTAATCACTAATATTTACAAATTAAAACTACAATGTTACATTTTGAAAGCTTGGAGAGAACTAACATTTTTTTTCCAGTAATCTTGGTTTTATTTGACGTTTATTATACCTTTCGGTTTTTCCTAATTTTGATAGTAAAAATTTGCATTTTATTATCCTGTAATAAGGTTATTATATACAATACTAAGATTATTTGTGTCGGTCCTATGGTTTACTGTATTTTTGGTTTTTTTAATGTGAATCATCTCTTTTATATTTCTTTTTCTAAAATTTGTTTCGTAGTCTTCAGAAATAAGATAACGAATATTTTAAGTAATTATAAGAATAGAATAAAAAATAACCAAAAAATAGCAAAAAATCAATTAAACTATTACTTAAAAGAAACAAAACAATTTCTCTCTAAACATTCCTCTATTTTTGTCCTTAATGCGGATAAAAGTAACAAAACTGTAATAATGGAAAAAGAAGAATACAACAAAAAAATGTTTAACCTTCTTAACGATTCTTCCACATATAAAAAAGAACCTCGTGACTTAACAAATAAAATCCAAACTAAAATCAACAGTCTAATCAATAAATTACTTAAAATAAAAGCTATTGATAAAAACACAAAAAACAAACTAATAAGCCATAATGGTCACCCACCCTATATTTACGGCCTACCTAAATTGCACAAAGAAAATATACCCTTACGACCTATTGTTAGTACCATAGGCTCTGCAACTTATAATTTGTCAAAATTTTTATCAAATATTTTAACAAACATCCTTGGCAAGAATGACTATTATCTGAAAGATTCTTGGGATTTTCATGAATTCTTAAAAAATAAAAAAATACCAAAAAACCATATTTTGGTATCATTTGATGTGGTATCACTGTACACAAATATTCCCATTGAACTTGCAATAAAAAGTATTGATAAGAAGTGGTCACAAATTAAGGAATTTACCACCATCCCAAAAAATGAATTTATCGAAGCAACCAAAATATGCATTTCATCCACTTTTTTCAATTTCAAGAACAATTTTATTCACAAATTTACGGTGTTGCCATGGGTTCACCAATTTCAGCTACAATAGCCAACCTTGTCATGGAATGCCTCGAAACCAGTGTCATAGAATCTTTAGATTATAAGCCATATTTTTTTAAAAGATTTGTTGACGACTGTCTTCTTTGTATTCCAAGTAATAAGCTTCAATATACACTTAAAAATTTAATTCATTTCATTCAAAACTTCAATTTACACACGAAAATGAAAGTAATCGTAAAATTAATTTCCTCGATGTAACAATAAGCTATGATAATGATGGCATAATAAAAACAAACTGGTATACAAAACCAGTATGGTCTGGTAGATACCTTAATTTTAACTCAAACACCCCAAATGCATACAAAAAGTGTTGTCAACTCATTAGTTGACAGAGCAATAAAACTTTCTGATCCAAAACACAGACCACAAAATCTTAAAAAATAAGAGAAGTCTTAAAAATAACCAATACCCAAAAAATTTCACAGAACCTATCATAAAATCGAGAATAAATAATATATATAACTCTAATAAACACCAACACAAAAACAGTGATAAAGACAAAAAATACATTTCATTACCCTATAACCCTGAAATAAATCATAAAATTAAAAAGTTTTAAAACCATTTAAAATTCATGTTGCTGAAAAACCACTAAATAACTCAAAAACACTTTTTACTAAACTAAAACCCGAAATTCCACAATTAGAACAAACAAACCTCATTTATAAAATAGACTGTCTAAACTGTCCAAAATCATACATTGGCCAAACAAAACAGTATTTAAAAAATAGAATAAAAGAACATCAAACAAGTATTAGAAACATTAAAGAAAATTCGACAGCACTAGCTAATCACGCAATAGAAAACTTACATTATTTTGACTTTAAAAGCGTACAAATTTTAGACTACGAAACAAATTTTAGAAAAAGAAATATAAAAGAGATGATTCACATTAAAAAAACCAAAAATACAGTAAACCATAGGACCGACACAAATAATCTTAGTATTGTATATAATAACCTTATTACAGGATAATAAAATGCAAATTTTTACTATCAAAATTAGGAAAAACCGAAAGGTATAATAAACGTCAAATAAAACCAAGATTACTGGAAAAAAAATGTTAGTTCTCTCCAAGCTTTCAAAATGTAACATTGTAGTTTTAATTTGTAAATATTAGTGATTAAGTTTAAAAAAGGTATGTTAATTTTAAATTATTTTATATTAATAATAGCAGCGCCCTTTGAATAATATTTTTCTTTTGCTTTGTATTAAAATTAAGATCGTTGTTTTTTAAATTATAGATTCTGAAGATGGTTTAATAATAAACCGAAACGTCAACAAACATCAAATAGTTTCTCATTTAATTGACCGAAAACCCAAAAACAAAAACTAAATTTATATATATATATATATATATATATATATATATATATATATATATATATATATATATAATAAGAAAGTAATTTTCTTGAGCCTTACAATAAACAATTTAATAAGAGTTTTAAATTCTTGGGCATAGAGGCTCCTAAATGACAAAAAGAAAAGAAAACAAATACATAACCTGGTAGAAACGACTACTTGGCTGGTTACTTTAAAATTACGGAGTCTCCAAATAAATGGATGACCCCGGGTCGCAATGAAGACGGTGACACGTGTTTCATCCTTGTTGGGAATCATCACAACCGCTGTACATTGCCGACTCGGTCGAGGTCTAACCAAAACTAAGACGTTTCGGACATTGTTTATATGAAGTTTTTTTCATATTTTTTAATGTAGAATAATTAGCCCTGAAAGTTTTTCGGATAAGTTGTGAAACACCCTGTATTATTATTTCAACTATATGAGTCAGCATTGAAATAGTCCATTGAAATGTTACATTAGGGGTAACAATTTGGGGGGACCCAATTTTATTTTTAGTTGTCATGGGGAGGTCAAAGTAAAGTTAAATTCAAGTTTGTGGGGTCGCCACCCTTGTACTGTGGCCGCCATCTTGGAAAAGGGGTGCAAACGGTTTTTATTATTTATAAGACGAACTGTTGATCACACAAAAAAAATATTAATTATTTTCTGTTTTAAATTAAATTATCTTTAATTTTGAGATAGTTAATTTTTTCCTAAGTCTAAAAATAAAAAGTTATTAACGAAAAATAGGGTCACACGTGTATCATTTTTTTTAAACTGTTATAACTTTTTCTATTCACTTTGCAAAAAAATTACACCAGAGCATTTTTATAGAATAACATTCAAAGAATAATTTTGGTCCTATAACTTTTTATCATCCGATAAAAAATAACAAAGTTATAAACAAAAGTAGATATCAATTTCTGAAATTTGTCAACCCGTCAAGAGTAAACACCTTAGTTTACAGTATGGTCGAGCGGGTTGGAATAAATTCATTTAAAATTCAGTGGTTTGTTTTTGGGAAAAACGTTGGAACACGTCGATTTTTGTTTTTACCTGTGGTGTTTTTATAGTAAAATCATGTATACAGGGTGGCCCGCAAATAAGCAATGACCATCAAGTTTATTTTTTTAAAAAGAAACACCTATTTTTTTATTACGTTTTTGAATTCCGCATCGAATAATAACTATTTTTCATGTACCATGTCTTATACCTAAAGCTAACAGCTATCGACAAATTCAGCATTTATTTCATACAATAGTTAATAATATTTATAAAGGGGCGCAGGTTAAAAACAATTATTTAAAATAGGGGAGTTTGTTTTTTTTTTTGGTACATGAAAAATAGATAGAACTCGATGAAGAATTAATAAAAAGGTATTAAAAAATAGGTGTTTCCATTAAAAAAAAATAAGTTGATGGTCATTGCTTATTTGTGGGCCACCCTGTATATATGATTTTATGATTTTACTATTTTACTATAAATGACACCGCAGCCAAAAACAAAAATCGACGTGTTCCAACGTCTTTCCCGAAAACAAACCACTGAATTTTAAATAAATTTATTCCAACCCGCTCGACCACACCTAAACTAAGGTGTTTACTCTTGACGGGTTGACAAATTTCAGAAATTGATATCTACTTTTGTTTATAACTTTTTATTTTTTATCGAACGATAAAAAGATATAAAACCAAAATTATTGTTTGAATATTATTCTATAAAAATGCTCTAGTGTCATTTTTTGCAAAATTAATAGAAAAAAAGTTATACAGGTTTAAAAAATGTTTCACGAGTGGCCCTATTTTTCGTTAATAACTTTTTATTTTTCGTCTAAGGAAAAAAATTAACCAAATGAAAATTAAAGATAATTTAATTTAAAACAAAAAATTTCTATTAATTTTTTGTGTTATCAACAGTTCTTCATATAAATAATAAAAACGGTTTGCACCCAATGCACTCCTTTTCCAAGATGGCGGCCGCAGGACAAGAGTGGCGACCCCACAAACTTAAATTTAACATTACTTTGACCCCCTCTTGATAACTAAAAAATAAAATTGCGTCCTCCCCAAATTGCACGCTAATCTATGAAAATGTAACATTTCAATGGACTAAAATAGGAAATTAGAAATGTTATTTAGACATTTTACTTATTATATGCTACGCCAAATTTCTTGTTGATTCTGAGAGTAGCTGATTTTTAGTGCTATACAGGGTGTTCGGAAAATGCGTTAGAAAATTTTAAGGGGTTCATTCTGCAATGTAAAATAATTAGTAGTAAATAACATTAGTCAAAATAAAAAAAAAAAAAAAAGTTTTTTTAAATAATTTAACACATCGTAGTTCAAAAACTAAGACGTTTAGGATATATGTTTATATGACGTTTTTTTATTATTTTCCGTTGTAGAATGTGTTTGTTGGTTGAGTTACGGGACACCCTGTATGTATGTAGATAATTTGAATTTTGAACTTTAATGTCGATTGGTGCCTAAACGGAGGGGTTTATCGACTTTAATAAAGAGTACCTTCTATTTAAAGTTTTTGATTGTCTATAAAATGGCACCTCCAGCTTTGCGATATCTGTCAAAATAAAAAGTTTTAATGTAAATAAATTTTAAGTTTCAGGTAAAGTGCCCTCTGGCGGTATTAAAAAAGTACTTTTATCTTAAAATTTTAAAATCTGCAAAGCTTGATTCGTGTGCCAAATGTCAACTAGATTTGTTAAACAATAAATGCAATATGGCGAAAAAACAAAAATAAAAATTGAACTTTTAACCTCTGTAACTTGGTAACCAGGGAGATTTCGACATTTTGTCAAAGGACTTACTAATATTATTTTTCATTGCAGAATGACCCCTTAAAATTTCCTAATGAATTTTTTGAACACCCTGTATATTATATTTATATACCTACATATTTTCGGATAAGTGATTTATTTATGTTCTTTTTCGATAGGGCCCGCCATTGTGATCTTCCATACACATCGACGAGTGTAGAAAGAGAAACTGTTGGGTAAGAATTGTGTTTTGTGTGTAAAACTAATATATATTTAATTATGAATTTAACTTATAGGAACCCCACAGGCGAAGTTCCATATGAAGAAGCCTTACTGGGTGCTAGCACATCCACTCAAGAACCTGTTCTAACAGATGTACCAAAGCTCGCTCAAACTGACACAGGGTAAGGAAACAAAATAATATGATATAACAACTATGAATAGTTGGATTAACATTTTTTCGAATTTTATTTCAAAATTTCTCTGTTGGTTAGACATTCATTTTTTATATAAAAAGCATTTCTTTATAGGCACTGGCTAAACGACCGCCGGCGGTTTTTATCAATTATAAATTAATATTAACTTAACTTAATACAACAAATAATATTGCCAAGTTTAAAAAAAATCGAGCAAATATTTTTAAAAATATTAATAAAAAATTATAATTTTTCTAAAAATGTATCACCCTGTAACATGAAAACTGTGCATTTTCAGACCCATGTTTATAGGAACTTTTTGTCATATATTTTAACAAGGAATCGCCCTTTACAATATCTCCGTCTATTTTTAAAACACCCTGTATATGAAAACTGCCGAAAATTCAAATTAGGTAATTGTTAAATTTCCGGCGGTTTTTACTTATTTTCTCGGTGAAAGCCGCCGTCCGGCGGTTTTGCTTATAAAAACCATTGAAAACCGCCGGCAAATAGTAAAATAGTAGTAATAAATATTTTTTTCTAAACCTCGTGTCTTTGTTTTGTGACTTATTTTTCGTAGTTTCGGATCCATTTGGATATTTTATGAAAAAATGAATCAAAAATATTAAAACTTTTTTTCGTAGGGTTATAAAGGAATGTTTTTTCTATAAAATGATTTTAACCCTATAAAAATGTTTTAACTAATTGAATATTTTTTTTTCAGGGAAATATTGTTAGAAGGTGCCCGAATTGTCCGTATCCAGCAATTCATCGATGCTTTAAAAAAATTATCTAATCACGCTCCATTATTTGGGTGTAGTATTGCCAATATGCGTTTGACAAAAGAAAGCAGAACTGGATTTAATAGCAAACTAACATTCAAATGCGATATGTGCAACTTTAAAGAATCTATTTCTACTTGTCCAGAAAATCCCAAACAAGTAGATATTAATACGTCTGCTGTGAGTGCTATTATGAATGCTGGAGGAGGTTATACCCAACTAAAAAAGGTGACTGAAAGTATGGAAATACCTTGTTTCAGTTTTACTATTTACAAGAAACTTCACTCAAAGGTATGTAATGCCTGGGAACAAATAGCTTGGGAATCTATGAAGGAAGCGGCCAAAGAGGAGGCAAAAATGGCGATCGAAAGTGGAAGTGTTGACAAAAATGGAACACCAATGATTACAGTGGTTTGTGATGGGAGTTGGGCTAAAAGGTCTTATCGTGGTGGTGGAAATTATAATTCTCTATCTGGTGTTGCCGCGATTGTTGGTGTCA
This sequence comes from Listronotus bonariensis, assembly GCA_014170235.1. NCBI lineage: Eukaryota > Metazoa > Arthropoda > Insecta > Coleoptera > Curculionidae > Listronotus > Listronotus bonariensis. Next base: position 138,306 of record JACEGR010001187.1, read on the forward strand.
AATCCCAAAAATTCTATATTTGGGAGTCAAAAATAAGTACTGCTGCATTTGTCAACGAGCTGAAAATAATAATTGTACTCCTCCAACACATACCTGCTATAAAAATTGGAATTCATCATCGACAGCTATGGAAGCAGCAATAATTGCAGAAGGATTTTGCTCTAGTATTAATATGTACAATATTATCTATAATAAGATGATCGCTGATGGAGACAGCAGCTATTATAAAAAAATTCTAGATAGTAGACCCTACGAGGAATGTACTGTACAGAAGATAGAGTACACTAATAATTTGTTGAGAAATTATTGTAATAAGTTTAGGGAACTGTGTAAAACAAAGAACGTACCAGGGAGCCTGAAAAACATAATATCGAAGAATATAATTAGATGTAGAGCTGCTATAACAAAAGCAGTACAATATAGGAAATCTCAACTAATAAGTAATGAAGAAAAAATAAAAAATTTAAAACGGGATATTATTAATAGCGTGAGTCATATATTTGGGGAACATAAAGACTGTTACCAAATTGGATATTTTTGTAAGAAAACGGAACCAGTTAAGGATAATTATATAGAAGACTTTAATTCATTTGGCATAGAAGAAAAAATGATGGATGCGGTTAGGTATCTAGCTCATCACGCAAGCAGTCTCCTAGAAAATGTTACTACAAATACAGTAGAACAATTTAATTCTATAATATGTCAAAAAGTGGGTGGAAAGAGAGTAAATTTTACTATGAGAGGAAGTTACCAAGGGCGATGTTTTTCTGCAGTAGTGGCAAGAAATACATAAAAGCCACTTTATAGTATTCACAAATATTTAAGCGATGGTAATAGCCCAAGTAGTACTATAAAAAAACTGGAAAAAAATCCTCAAAGAAAAAAAGTAAAATCTTGCAAAAAAAAATTAGTATTTTCATCTGGAGGTCCTGATTCTAGCTATGGAGAATACTGCGAAAAGCCCGATTTGGATGCAGACACATATAAATCCTTAGAGAAAGCATTTATGGAAAAGATTAATCAATCAAAAACGTTTTTTAAAGAGTTAGAAGAAAGAACTCGCCTTCAATCTGACTGCGCTGAATGGAAAAATTACAGAATTTTTTTTTAACTGCTTCGCTATTTGGTAAAGTTTGTAAAATGCGATCCACCACTAGCTGTGGCTCGATTGTATCAGGGATACTTTATAAAGAATTTTTCTCCAAGGCAACCGCTTGGGGAAAAAACAATGAAGACCGAGCAAAAGGACTTTTAGAAAGTCAATTAGGAATTACCATAAAAAATTGTGGTCTAATGGTTAATGAAAATTGGCCATACCTTGGTGCTACTCCAGACGGTATTGATGAGAAAAATGAATTTATCGTAGAAATAAAATGCCCATTCACTGCAAGGAACTTTAATATTGAAGAAGCCTTATCAAAAAAACTTATTACCTACTTATATAAGGAAGATGATAAGTACTATCTTAAAAAAGATCATGATTACTTTTACCAGATTCAAGGACAGCTAAATATTGCATCAAAAGAAAAATGTTTATTTTCGGTGTGGACATTGAAAGAAATTATTACTATTGAAATAAAAGTGGATAAAGAATTCTTTCAAACAGTTATGTTGCCGAAACTAGAAATTTTTTATTTTAACTGTCTTTTACCTGAAATAATTGATCCGAGACACACACGAGGTTTAAAAATTAAAGATCCGTCTTATATAATAGAGGCTCAAAACAAAAATAAACAAGATTTGTGAAATTAATAATGTGTTTCATTTTAATGACCTATTTTTGCAGGATTTTAGTAGAATACTTTTCAAACAATGTTTTTAAAAACTTTAACCAAAATCAAGATTATGATCGAAAAATTACTCAGGTCTTTTTTATAAAATTTTTGTACAAATAAACAATAGTACTTCTCTCTTAAAGCATTTTCATGTTATCCCAATTTATTAACACTATGTACAGGGTGGGCCAAATTCGACGCTTTTAATAGGAAACTCATGTTTCTGTATGTTTTATAGAAGAACTGATCCCCACGAGGCTTAAATTTTAAGTTAAACTTATTGGTGTAAACCGCAATTCGGTTTCTTGCGTCGTTTACTCGCTACAGCGTCTCTTAAGTTCTTGCTTTTTCTTTAATTCTTTATAACTTTTTTATTTTTCAAGATTTTTTAATTCTGTAAAAACATTTCTTTGGGAAAACATTTTTATTATTAATTTAATAACACAAATAAGGGTAAAAAATAATTCTATTTTATAGGTATTTTAAATTATTTTGTTAATATTTTGCCCTAGAAACTTTTTAATCCGGTTTTATTAATACGTTAGTATTTAATGTAACAAACAACCATTATTTTTTATTTTCAAGTAAATTAAAGATAACCATAGAAAACAAATCCCAGCTTTTTGCTAAAAGGCTTAAATTTCGGTTGTGTTTGTATTCCATGGTCATCTTTTACTTACCTGTATACAAAAAAGATAATTGTTGTTTTTTATATAAAATATTACCGCATTAGAAAAACCTGATCAAAAAGTTTCTATGAAAAAATATTAACAAAATAATTTAAAATACTTTTAAAATAGGAATATTTCTTCCTTATTTGCGTTATTAAATTATTAATAAAAATAGTTTCCCTTCATTGCAGTCAATAAAAAACAAAAGTTATACCAAGATGGTTTAAAGTAAAACATAATTACTTTTTTCATGGCCTACTCTCTAACCAATATTAGTAATAAGAATAAAGAAAAAAAAAGGAAGAAGAATAAATAAGAAAATATGCAATATCTCAGAAACGGCTGAGAAGAAATATCAAGTGTGATACATTTTTGAAAAGGTAATTTTTTAGCCATTTTAATAGTAAAAAAATATACAGGTTGTTTCATTTAAAATTTCCAAAAATAAAAAAATAAGTAAAAAATGTGCCACACTAAAAAAAACTAAAATCATATCCGCATTCTGCATAAAAAGTTGCTGGAAAAATATTTTTACAGAATTAAAAAATCTTTAAAAATGAAAAAGTTATAGAGGATTAAAGAAAACGCAAGAATTTTAAAAACACGCTGTAGGGAGTAAACGACGAAAGACAGCAAATTGCGGTTTTCATTAGTAAATTTGACTAGAAATTTAAGCCTCGCAAATGGGGTTCCTATTAAAAGCGTCGAATTTGGCCCACCCTGTACATACATATATGTACATATGATATAAAATGTAGATATTGTAAATTTATTTTCTCAACAAACAGAACTTTTAATAAAGAGTGAATTTTTGTTGTTGAATGAGTGATAAATATTTTTTTCCACAATGTATATAGAATGTTTTTAAATAAAAAAAAAAGTGTATTACCTACAACAACAGAAACAAAATTGAAATTAGCGTTTTTAGCGGCATTCATTTTCGATATTATACTCATTAGCCCTACCGAATGCTTTATGCTACTAAAAATATAACATTCGATTTTAGGTACCCGTCGTTCGACATAAAAATTAAAATCTTGTAATCCGGCCGCATCGAAATCAGTCACCTGATCTATGTTAAACTCCGCCTCCGAGCGTGTGTTTGATTACCTCCGACCCACCCGCGACCTCAGCAAGTTGCTCCTTTCCAAAGGATACTATTTAACGGCCCCAGATCAAGGGGGGCCAAACCGGGGTGTCGGCCCGAGTGACACCTTCGAGGGGCGGCAAATTTAGGCCGGATGACCAACGTGTACTGGACGGAAACTTGATAAGAAGTCGTAGTTGTAAGAGGCTAAGACCTTTTCATTGGGGATAGTTTTGTGTATTATACATGGGGCAGGCGAGGACCTTTTTTTGCTCTTTACTTTTTATTTGTGATAGTATACTGTATTCTACAGGAGTCTAACTCAATCGACAAACTTTACGGGGTGATTCTACAATGAAAATTGGAAAAAACTTCATATAAACATATGTCTTAAACCTCCTACTTTTTGAACTACGGGGTGTTAATTTTTTTAATATTGTTTTTCTTTAATAACTCTTATACCCATTTAGATATTTATAAAAAATTTGGGAGACACACCTTTTGCACCAAAAGACATATTTTGGCAACAACAAAAACATTTTTACCAGTGTTGTCCATGAGGGGTTTAAGGTAAATATTTTTTAAGAAAAAATTGACACGTTACTTTTCTAAAATATATTTTTTCTAAATCTTCGTTTAGTTTAGAACAATTTTGATCTCTTGACTTTTGTTTGTTTGATGTACGGTTTTCACGTAAATAAATAAAAACATTTCTGGGCATGGTCAAATTCATATCTAATTAAAGAATAAATAACGAAGGTTATTTTTTACTGTAGAATTGATATTAGGAATACAAAATGACCATGCCAAAAAATGGTTTATTATTTATTTACGCGAAAAACGTACATCAAAAAGTCAAGAACTTAAATTTGTTCTAAACTAAACGAGGATTTAAAAAATAAGTATAAAAATTCTTATAAAAAAACAATATTTAAAAAAAAATTAACACCCCGCAGTTCAGCAACTAAGACGTTTAGGACATATGTTTACATAAGGTTTTTTTCCAATTTTCTTTTTAAAATCACCCCCAAAAGTTTGTCGGTTGAGTTACTGGACAGCCTGTATATAGGACGCCAAATTCTATCATATTATACAGGGTTATCATTTTTATGTCGGCACTATTGCTCACTTCTTTATTATTGGAGATACGATGTCGGTTAAATTAGTAAAGTTGTAGTATTTTTCCGCTGATTAACGTGCTGCCAACAAAAAACAATTGTATATCGGGTTTTTGATTTATTGCAAAAATATACTTTAATTAAATGGAACACCCTGTATATTATATCACCATTCGAAAGATCTATTACAGAGCATTAAAAGAAGTCCTCATATATTATATCCAATTTTTAATAGTTTCGGAAATATGGCCATCCTCGGAAATTTGATAGTAAACTGGCATTTTTAAAATAGAACACGCTGTATATTGCATCATAATTAAATAAATATTTTAAAAATCTTTAAGAAAATACCACAGATGATGTGTCTATCTTCTATAATTTTGGAAATATGGTCATCTAAATCTGAAAATTATGTTAAATTTTCATTATCTCTACAGCTCCAAGCTATAAGCACTAACTCTAGTGTCGAAGATAAAATAGACATTATATCTACTATTTTTTAGATTTGAATGGCCATATTTTCAAAACTATAACACATAGACATATCAACTGTGGTATTTTCTTAATGCTCTTTAAAATATCTATTTAATGATGATGCAATATACAGGGTGTTCTATTTTTAAAATGCCAGTTTACTATCAAATTCCGAAGGATGGCCTTTTCCGAAACTATTAAAAATTGGATATAACATATAAGGACTTTTTAGTGCTCTTTGATACATCTTTCGAATGGTGATAGAATATACGGGGTGTTCCATTTTAAAAAAGGATACGTTTTAAAATAAATCGAAAACCCGATGTTCAATTGTTTTTTTGTTGGCAGCACGTTAATCAGCGGAAAAATACTACTACTTTACTAATTTAACCGACTTCGTATCTCCAATAATAAAGAAGTTAGCAATAGTGCCGACTTAAAAATGATTACGCTGTATACACTAAAATGGTATACTTTATGACAACGGCTTTAAGCAACCGTTTTCAAGATATTTGCATTTAAGTAATTTAGTGCAACCAAAAAGTATATGGAAAAATACATTAAATGGTTCGTTTATCATGAGGACAGGAAAGTGAATAGCCAGCCTATCTAGTTACTTGCCTACTATCCTTCCCCTTCTACCAAAATTGACACTGGCCGCAAAATGTCCTATGAGTTCTGGTTAGTAGTGTTGTTTAATTTGTATTGTTTTTCTTCAAAAATAAAATAATTGAAGGAAAAAATATTACATTAAGAGCGGCTTTTACAATGTCGTGTTAACAAACTCAGGGTTTTTATTAATTAAATATTATGTTTAAGTCCTAGCTACATTTAAAAAGCTGTCAAATACATTTTCACCTAGATTTACCAAATATTGGTCGCTTCTAGGGTAGGAGTATACTAACTCAAAGATTGACTCGACATTGTAAAAGCCGCTCTTAGCAGGGCCGGCTCGAGGGGTGAGCCAGTGAGGCCACCGCCTCAGGCGGCATGTTTTCAGGGGCGGAAAAATGATCCGCTTTAACATAAAATTTTGTTTTTTGTTTTGCGCAAAAACTAACTTTTTACACTAAAATAAAAATTTAAACATTATTTATATCGGGGATTCCCAAACTTTTTCAGTGTGCGGCGCACTTATAGGTTTATTTTTTTATTTGTCAGGCCACCCTCACTCGCAGATCATGTATACAGTCGTGTCCTAGAAGGTAGCAAATGTATAAAGTATGTGCTATACATCTCGCTCGTTAGAAGCACCGCCCCGATTACACGTTATGGTGCGCTGTTTGATAATCACTAATTTAACCAATTAGCTACGAGTATATCGTAAATTAGTACTTATATATTATGTTTTTTAAACATTACAATAAACTAAAGAGCACCAGCACCGTTACACTTTAGCTTATAAAAAGGCCACATCGTCAGGTCAGAAAAGACTTATTTTTATTTGTAAATTTTTATTTTAAAATTCCAAATACCGTTTGAGCTAAAGTTAAGTGATTTTTCTTTTGAAAAAAAGCTTTATTACGTCAATGTTTCATGTATACAGAATGCTTCAAAAATAAGCGACGCTCATCATCTTTTTTATGAAAATACCTGATTTTGCAAATTCCATGTTGCATATACCACGCCTTTACCTAAAGTCAACTCAAATTTGCCTGAAAGTTATCATCGGTGTCTTCCAAAATTTGTCAAGTTAAGTAGGATGAAACAATTTTTTTTTCTTATTTAAGAAAACGCTTGAACACGTCTATCTTCATTTTATTTTTTTGACTGCATTTTTTTAAATAGTAAAGTAATGTTTACAAGGTGGCCCAAAAATAAGCATCACCGATCAACTATATTTTTTTTAATGGAAGCACTTATTTTTTATTAAAAATTTTAAATTTTGTATATATGAATTTAACAAAAAAACTGCACTTAAAAACAAATATTGACGTGTCTGACCATTTTGCAACAAATAAATCCTTTAATTTTAGCGTGTGTTTAAAATTCCATGTCTTTCCATAGGTTTTAAAATAAATCGATGGTAAATTTATTCAATCATTCTTTACTTTAAGTATAAGACATGCTACATAAAACATAGTTAGACTTTTATGCATAATTAACAAATCTAAGGAAAAAATGAATTTCTGTAAAAAAAGAAGTTGAAAGATTTAACTTATTTTCGGGCCACCCTCTATAGATGCATTTACTACGGAAAAACGCAGCTAAAAATTAAGATCATGATGTTTAAATGTTTTTGCTAAAAAACAAATCACGAACTTAAAAATGAATTTGTTCCAACACACGCGCCCCCAGTGTATGTACAAAACGCACTCTGAGCGGAAAAAGTTTTTTTGTACTTCAAAAGCAATAAAGCAACCTTTATCATCCCGTGTCAAAAAAAAAGAAATTAAACATTATTTATATTTATTATTTCTGTCCTAAAATTCACCCCTTCCGAGCTACAGCTATCAGTTGCGTAAAAATCAATAACTTTAAACTAAAAGGCTATAGTTTTGCATTAGGACTATCGAAAATTTGCACACTTCAAATAAAAAAACAATTTTAGGGGGAATACTGAGGAATCAGCATCGTTGATGACAACATTTTTTGTGTTGTTTTATGTTTTAAATAAGCTGCACTAGCAAGTCGGAAACAAAAAATGTAAATTGCCATTGAATGAAAGGGGATCAATTGCGTGTAAATAAAAATTTAAAAAAAAACAAGGTGCTAGGCTGTTACTCCTTAATTAAATTACTAGTTTTTTAAATCAAAATATTTGATATTTGCAACGTAACATTTTTAACTCGATGTTCAACTCGTAGTTTGGAGTTTCATCTTTTTTGTCCGTTATAATTCGAGCACTGGATATATATGTTTGGCAAAGAAACATTTGATTTTATGTGTGTACACAGGGCCGGCCCGAGAAAAGGGGCTCCTGAGGCGGCTACGATTTTGCCGCCCCAATATAACCAGCACTTTTTAAGTATAATATTTTACATGATGTAAATAAATGTTATACTTTTAATTTAAATGGGTGTTTATGATATAATGTTCATAAGTCAAATAGAGTGTAGTTTCACACATGGTTTTCTATTGTTTTGTTTAAAATCAAATGATTTTCTAAGAATTATAGATACATACTGATTTTAGGCACCGTTTTAAGTATAAGCACATTAGCGCTGATCCAAAATGTTCAGTTTTTATTAATTAATAAGTGAACAAACTTATGGAACTGAGGGGTGAATAGGGGTGCTGGGTGGTGTAAAGTAGTTAAAACTTTTACGTGCTGTAAAATTTAACCAAATTATGAACTGAGGGCTTACCTTATTTTTTGTTATGAAGTCTATTTCATGTCCCACTATGCAAAATTCAATTTTAAAATTAAAAACATCAATTTAGGGTCTACAAATAAAAAATAAATATTAAGTATTATACATTTGTAAAAAGCTCTCATCCACTATAATATAATGAATAAAAAAATATATAGGGTGTTCCATTAAAAAATCATATGTTTGGTTCATATCTCGAAAAATATAATTTTTTAAATATATATAACTACACCACTGGATTCTACGGAAAAATATCCACTTATATCAATTTTTACTTTTGTTGCAAGTTACAAGACAACTGAAATACGAAGGGGGTCTAAAAATGAAAAAACAAAAATAATTTCGCCCTGTATGTCAGAAACGAAGAGGGCCATAAAAAATCTCTTAGTGTCATCTGTAAAGTAGCCACGCTTCATGAAACCGCAAGTCTCTATCTCGTTATATAATAACCAAGATACTCCAATGCAACCAAATCCGGACACCCTGTACATACTTTATACATTGTACTTTACATGCAGCACTTTCTAGTACACGACTGTATACATATTGCGAGTGAGGGCGCCTTGACAAAATAAACCTGTAAGTGCGTCGCACATTGAAAAAGTATTTTTTCCCAATAATAATAATGTGAATGATTCGCAGTGGCAAGAAGCATTTTTCTGATTTTTACAACCTCGCGCAGTAAAAAATCGAGGGTGGACGAACATGCGCACTTAAAAGCCATGGCAAAATATAAAAAGGGGCACACCGTGCCCCCGTCCGCGGTCTGACCGTGACGGGCGTTAACTACCGTACTCCGAACAGGAAACCCAGACAAGGCGTCGTAAATTCTTTCCGATAATGCGGATAGTATGTTTGGCGCCTGTGCGTCAAACCTCGGAGATGAGTGGTATCCAAGCGCACAAACATTATATATGTTACAGTAATATTAAATACAAATTCCCTCATCAGCATCATCATCATCACTGACATCGTGCTGCTGCTGGTGCTCGGGCATGGGAACTTCTTGGGCTGCTGCTTCATACTTGTACTCGGGTACAGGCACAGGCTCGAGATCATCGTCGTCACGTACCCTTTAAATTTTCCTCAATCATTTCTTCACAAAATGATTTGAGGTTTAAACTGCCATATAAAAATCTATCACATAGATGTTGCTCCAGCTAACAAAGATGTGGTATCTATCAGGTATCTTCTGTATTGGATAGTGGTGACTGTATCATCATCCATTTCCCTTGCAAATTCCAATCGTAGGCCATATCTCTGAGTTGGAGTCCCACAAAAAATACATAGGTGGTTTGGCATTCGTTGATACTTAATTCACCCATAATCTTTAATGATAAAAATATGACTGTACTTTACTATGTGCAAGTATCTGAGTAGATATATATGCAAATATTATTTAACTATGAAACATTAAATAAAGAATATATATATATATATACAGGGTGTTATTTAATAAGTGTCCGATATTTCAGAGAGTGATTTTTCAAGTATTTTTAAGGTAAAAAGTTCCTATGAACGTGTGGTCTAAGATGCTTCGCTTTCAAGATACAGGGTGTCAAAGTTTTATTTTTATTTATGTTTATTCTGCATAATTTCCTAAATAATGCCGATTTCCGAACGAAAATTGGTACCTGGGGGTTTTTGACATGAGAAATCTGAATTTGTTCTTAATTTAGCTCTTACTTGTAGAGGGCGCTAGCCACATGTATATTCTCACTTTCCAAGGCTCATGACTTTTTGTACAACCCTGTATTTACATTTTTGTTAAAAGAAATGGATTCCTTAGTCATTTTTACGTAAAAAAGGTACTCTTATTAGATGACGCTAGGAGCAATCGTTTTCGAAATATTTTGGTTTGGTTTGGTTTTGAAATCGATGCATGTGTTTTGAAAAAATGAAACAATTTTGTAAATTAACTTTTTTAATCAACATGAAATATTAAAAAAAATAACAGACGAACACTAAATAAAAACAGGATGAAAACCAGATCAAAATCACAATAAATGTTGGAAATGCCCACCCCCTGCCTGTAGGCACGCATCCAATCTTCTCCTCATTGATTCGCGTACCCTCTGGAAAATTCCTGGAGTATTTTCAATCGTTCTACAAGAGTCCATTATTCGATTTCTCAGTTCTTCTTCATTTTGAATAGGTGTTTGGTAAACTAATGTTTTTAGATGTCCCCAAAGGAAATAATCCAAACTATTAAGGTCTGGCGACCTAGGAGGCCATGGTTGAGTCCCTCCCCTACCTATCCAACGATTATTGAAATTTTGATTTAAAAACTCTCGCGCTTGGATGCTAAAATGTGCAGGGGCACCGTCATGCATAAACCACATCTCATTCCTTAGTCTAAGTGGCACATTTTCCAGTAAAATAGGCAAATTCTCTTCAAGAAAACGACGATATATCTCGCCATTTAATCTTCCCGGAAGGAAAAATGGACCTATCAAATTATCTCCCAGGATTCCTGCCCACACGTTAACAGAGAACTGTTCTTGAAAATGTGATTCCTGTATTGCATGTGGGTTTTCATTTGACCACATATGATTATTATGAAAATTACGTATAGCGTTACGTGAGAAATTTGCTTCGTCGGTAAACAGGATAAGGTTTTGAAACAAAGGGTTTTGAATAAGGCATTGGAGAAACCAACGACAGAAATTTATACGTAAGGGAAAGTCACGAGGTAGCAGTGCCTGAACTCTTTGAACATGATAGGGATATAATAAATTATCCACTAAAATTTTCCATACCAGAAAATGAGAAATATTTAACGTAAACGCTACTTTCCTGGTGCTTGTATCCGGCTGTTCTTCTACCATATTAAGGACTGCATCTTCGATATCTGGGGTTCTTACCGTTCGAACTGCACCTGACAGGTGACTAGCTTTCTCAAATGTTCCTGTTTCTCTTAACCGACCGTGGATTCTTGAAAAAGTTTTTGGAGTTGGAACTATGCGATTCGGATAACGCTCCTGATACAAACGTTTAGCTTCATAAGCATTTCCATTAGCAAGTCCGTATGTAAAATGCATGTCAGCATACTCAGCATTGGTAAAATTTACCATTTTAAAAAACTCACTAATATTTATTACCTACTACTCAACTGTACGTCAAAGTACGTCAAAATTGTATTATGTCTGAATTTTTACATGACAACACAAACAAAATGCATTGACTAGGCTACTTGATAAAACCGTCATTTTCGGCGGTCTTTACTTAGCATATTTATTACTAAGCGTATGCATCGATTATTTTAAACTAAAATATTTCGAAAACGGTTGCTCCTAGCGTCATCTAATAAGAGTACCTTTTTACGTAAAAATGACTAAGGAATCCATTTCTTTTAACAAAAATGTAAATACAGGGTTGTACAAAAAGTCATGAGCCTTTGAAAGTGAGAATATACATGTGGCTAGCGCCCTCTACAAGTAAGAGCTAAATTAAGAACAAATTCAAATTTCTCATGTTAAAAAACCCCCAGGTACCAATTTTCGTTCGGAAATCGGCATTATTTAGGAAATTATGCAGAAAAAACATAAATAAAAATAAAACTTTGACACCCTGTATCTTGAAAGCGAAGCATCTTAGACCACACGTTCATAGGAACTTTTACCTTAAAAATACTTGAAAAATCACTCTCTGAAATATCGGACACTTATTAAATAACACCCTGTGGTTACTCTGCCCCAAATACGTTAATGTATATTTACCACCTGGAAGCATTCATTGCTGAAAGAATGGCGCTTGACATATTGTCAGATACACGACTTGGTAAAAATAAGGCAAATGTTTCACTATTAACCCGATCAAAAAGTGTAGCAAGAAGTGTTTTGCTACACTTGTGTATTCATAGGAACAATTTTTTTAATAACGTATGCAACCCCAGGAATTAAATCCCCTAACTTTTAACGATTAAAATTGTCAGCTTCTTTATTAATCATTTTATTAATATTTTCCAAAATTTCTTTAGTAATGTTCATGTTTAAGTACCAGAGAAATAATACTTTAAACAAACACTTGCACAATAACAATAATGGTAGCTGAAGCAGTAGCAGACAATAACGCATAAATTAACTATAACGGTGGCAGAAGCAGTAGCGGCACAGATAGATGGTTTGTTGATTATGCTTTTCAATGTGTAAAAAGTCTGCTTTTATTACAAACCAAATAACTCCCACCACCACCACCCTCACCAAAATTTCGATGTCAAGGTCAAAGTCATGGGCAAACTCAAAGTCACAGACAAGGTCAAATTCAAGGTAAAAGTCAAAGTCACACTCAAAGTCAAAAGTTTTTTCAAAGTTAGTTCTAGGTCAAATTCATAGTCAAGATCAATCAAGGTCAAGGTCATTTAAGGACAAAAGGACTGGGGGAGCAACACGTATAATTCGAATCTACTTATAGGTAGACAAGAGTTAATATACAGGGCGGGATTAGTAAACATTGAAAAGAACTCCGACGGACATTAACAGTTTTAGTCTTTGGTTGATTTTCGCGTTGTCCAAATTTACCCCAAAAGAATTTTAAAATTAACTTAGCAAGGGACCTAAGCCCCGAATTTTCCAGAATTGCAGCACACTCCAATTTAACATCCTCTCTAGCAAAAAATACTCAATATATCTATTCTTTTTCTCCTCTGTTTTACATTATTTTGGCCACCCCGAAGCCTATTGCTTTATCCAAATAAATTTGTTCATCATTTCCGCGAACAAACCTCTTAATTCTTTAGTGTTTTGTAATGTCTTAATTTCATAAATTTCTACCATCTTGTAGCCTTTTTCTAGAGCTTTTACGACCTCGTCAATCACCCACGTACGCGTTAAGGCCCTTTCGTCCTCCGAATGGAAACAAATCTCGGTGTTCATTTCTTGGCCATATTTTGAACATAAGACAAACATCAGTTTGCTGTTCTTCTTCATCGGTAAAACCGGATGATATAGATCTTTCGGAGGGAGAATCTTACATTTGATCAAGCCTGCAATATCTGTTAAATTTTGAGTTTTGCATTCGTTATCGCCGACAATAACTTCGGGGTGACCTATTGGGAATTTGCCATACTTGCAAACCCAAGGATAGAGGGAGCAAATATCGGCATATTGAATTTTTTCACCCAGTTTAGCTTCATAATATTCATAAACATTGCCTGTACGACCTCCATAGAAAGCATCTTTTGGATTTAGAGAAGTACAATTTAATAGAGGATGCTTTGCTGTATATGCCTTAATCTCAGGCTTGTCCTTTAACTGTCTCCTAAAATCGCATTCCCACATTTCAGACCTAGACTTTGGGAGTCTTTCGATTTTAGCTTTAGATGATTCATATCTGAAATTTAGGGTTAACGAAGGGTCTTCAAACAGAGGATCATTTCTTCCAAATTTATAAAAGTTGATACAGCCGTGATAGTAACAGCCCTGAAACTCAAACACCTCTTTGGTTTCGGCAAAATAACCGTCAACCTTCATGCCGTGCAAAACAGTCAGATCTTTGGCGGCACGTATAATATTTATTATTCTTTGGTTGTAGCAATCAAAATCAAGTTAGTGTTGTTTTTATTATCTACAATTGGCAACAATGACATACTGAGTTTAGTGTTTTTAGTTTTTTAAGGTTAGAGCTAGTTTTAATAAAAACGTTACGTCAAGAAGTTGTCAAGTAATGGCTGTTAAAAAGAATAATGTAAATTTTTGACTAGAATTATTTCTCAATATATTTTATTTCACTATCAGAGTATTTTATTACTACCACCAGCTTCCATCACAGGTTATGGGCCCAGAAAGTCTAATATAGTGGTAGTAATCCGAGTTTATTTTTGTGTACGTTGTGAGTCTACGTGCAAAATAGTGAAAATAAAATGGAGGTGACCGTGACCGGCAGTAAGTTAAATAACTCCAACTGGAATGTTTGGAAGTTTCAAGCTAAGTTATTTTTGAGGGCAAAGTCGTTATATGAAATTACTTGTGGTGATGAATTCATACCCAATGAAGATGCCGATAAAATTTCAAAGTGGAAAATAAAAGATGCACGTGCCCAAGAAGCACTCGTTCTTCGAATGGAGGAAGATGTTATTTCTCACGTAATGCAGTGTGAAACGGCACGAGAAATGTGGGAAAAATTGGAAAGCATTTTCGAAAGAAAATCCGAGGTTAGCACTCATATGCTAAATGAGCAATTTTATAATTTGAAGTTTCAAAATGAAACGGTAAACAGTTTCATTTCTAAAGTGACTAATTTACAAGCCAAGCTGAAGCAGTGTGGTGAAGATATTCCAGAGAAAATGGTTCTTACAAAAATCATAATGGCCCTTCCTGAAAAATTTCGACATTTTCGATCTGCATGGGAAAGTGTCAGCTCCGATAAACAAACTTTAAATAATTTGACAGCGCGGCTGTTAATCGAAGAGCAACGGCTGACTAATGATGAGGAGCAATCCGTAGCATTGATGGCATTTCAGCGTGTAGCAACAGTGCAGAGAGAAGCAGGTAAAATGTCAAATCAAAAAGTAAACAAAAAATGTTTTGTTTGTGGAAAAGAAGGTCACGTTAAAAGTCAATGCCGAAATATTGAATGCAATTATTGTAAAAAAGAGGTCATTTGGTAAAGGATTGTTTTGCCAAGAAGAAAAAAGAAGAACGTGACAAATCTTCACGAAATAATGCCAGTGGTAACGGTGGAGCTTTTGCACTTGTAGCAGTGTCAAATGACATTCAGTCCCAAGTAAATATGGAATGGTATATGGATAGTGGAGCCTCCCAACATATGTGCAAAGACAGAGACCTTTTTTGTAGTTTTGCGGAGCTAAAAGAACCAAAATATGTGAAAATTGGTGATGGTGCAACTTTGGAGGTAAAAGGACAAGGTAACATTTGTATTTCTGCCTATAATGGTACAAATTTTCATTCTGTCACTTTGTATGATGTATTTTTTGTTCCTAATTTAAAAGTAAATTTATTTTCACAAGGAAAAGCTTTAGATAAGGGTTTGTCATTGTTTTCTGATGCTGAAAAGGCACAGTTTGTTAATAAAGATAATGTCACTGTAGCTATGGCAATTAGATGTGAAAAATTGTTTAAAATGTTGTTTAAGTGGTCTAATATTTCTGAACACACATGCCAATGTTCAAAATTGGATAAATTTGGGGGAATACATGTTTTTTGTAAAAAATAGTCATGATCTCAAATGGTGGCATAAAGCTCTAGGTCATCAAAACTTTAGATTCGTAAAGAATATTTTAGATAAGAATAAAATTGAAGCTAAACAAACTGAACAGTTTTGCAGTTCTTGCGTTCAGGGGAAATATTGTAGGGAACCTTTTAACATAAATGCCAGCAGGGCAAAAGAGCCTGGGGTATAATACATTTAGATTTATGTGGTCCTATGGAAGAACCATCATTAAATAATTCCCGCTATATTTTTTTATTAAAAGATGATTTCAGCAACTATCGATTTGTTTACTTTCTAAAAAATAAAGGTGATGTATATGAAAATCTTAGGGAATTTTTAATTTATTTTCGAAATCAAACAGGAAAAACAGTTAAGGTGTTAAGGAGTGACAATGGCACTGAATTTGTGAATGCTTCTGTAGGCAAGTTATGTAAAAATAATGGTATAAAGCAAGAGTTTACGGTACCTTACACACCTCAACAAAATGGCAGAGCCGAGAGGGAATTTCGAACAATAATGGAAGCAGTGAGAGCAATGCTTGCTGAAAGTAAGTTGGATAAAAGCTTTTGGGCAGAGGCAGCAAATACTGCAGTTTTCTTACTAAATCGAACTGGAAAGAGTCCTGTAGAAGGTAAGACCCCTTATGAGTTGTTATTTCAAAGATCTTTTAATATAAGCATGGTAAAAGGAATATTTGGTAGTGAAGTATGGGCATATATACCTAATGAAAAAAGAAAGAAGCTTGATATGAAAAGTAAAAATGGAATTTTTGTTGGATACTCTGAGAATGTTAAAGGTTACAGAATTTTTTATGAAAAAGAGAACAAGGTTGCTATAGAAAGAGAGATAACATTCATGGCAAAAGAAGATGAATGTTTAGAACAAAAATCTGTTTCTTTAGATCTAGATTCAATCCCAGCGGAAGGAAAAGGGATTGACGAGGGTATTTTTGAAAATTTAGTGGATGAACCAGGAAATGGAATATTAAATGAAGAAAATTTGGATATTATAGAACCAGTGTTGGATCAATCATTAAATGAAATACCTTTTAGAGAGAGAAATGAAAGATTAAGACCTTCACGAGTACTAAAAATGCCACAACACTTATATACAGAATATGATACGAGTTTTTAGCTTGGATGTTGATGAGCCCACAACATACGAGGAAGCAATGAAGAGTAATTATGCAGATAGGTGGAAAGAAGCAATAGATGAGGAGATCAAGGCCCTAGAAGAAAATGATACCTGGCAACTTGTAAAAAAACCAGAAAAATGTGAGATAATAGATAGCAAATGGGTTTTTAAGATCAAAAAGGATAAAGAAGGTAAGATACATAAATTTAAATGTAGATTAGTAGCAAGGGGGTTTAAGCAAAATGTAATGGAAGATGTTTATAGTCCAGTAGTCAGATTGACTACTGTTCGAGCTTTTTGGCTGTGTGTGTTCAGAAAGGGTGGACCATTTATCAAATGGACGTTTGCAATGCTTTTCTACATGGTGAATTAAAAGAAAATTTGTATATGTATTTGCCTAAGGGTTGTGAAATGACTGGTAAAGTTTGTAAACTAAATAAAGCCATTTATGGCTTGAAAAAGGCACCCCTATATTGGTATAAAAAATTTGATAACTTTATGTTAAACGAAGGTTTTTATAAAAATAAATGTGACAACTGTTTATACATAAAAATGACTAAAGATGTAATTATATATGTAATAATCTTTGTAGATGACATTTTAATCTCTGGATCTTGTGTAAAAGAAATTAGCAATTTAAAATTAAACTTAAATTTGTCCTTTAAAATGAAAGATCTGGGCTTGTTAAGTTATTTTCTAGGTATATCTATAGAACAAGACATAAATGGTGGTATGATTGTATTAACACAGAAAAAATATTTAGAAAATGTTCTTACTAAATTTGGTATGTTCGATTGCAAACCTGTATGCACGCCAATGGATTGCAACTTTAACTATGATAGCTTAAAAGGTGAAAAGTCTGAGAGCCTTGATATTGAAAATAAATGTAGGCAAATTATTGGCTGCATCATGTATGCTATGTTAGGGACTCGACCTGACTTATGTTCTAGTATTAGTTTATTATCTAGATATCAAAATTGTGCAAGTGACAACTTATTAAGTGCATTAAAAAGAGTGTTAAGGTACATTAAAGGAACACTTGAACTTAAATTAATCTTTTATAGAAAAAATAATGATGTTATGTCAGGATATGCTGATGCAGATTGGGGTGGCGATACTACTGATCGAAAATCCACAAGTGGATTTTGTCTATATGTATTTGGCAATATTGTATCATGGAACTCAAAAAAACAAAGTACTGTCGCTATTTCAACTACTGAGGCCGAAATAATAGCCTTAAGTTCTTGTATTAGTGAAGCTTGTTGGCTACGTAATTTGTTATTAGAATTAGGCTTAGTTAAACAGTTAAAAGTTACTATTTATGAAGATAATCAATCTGCAATTCGTTCCTGTAGTTCAAATGAACAGTTAAAAAGAATTAAACACTTAGATATTAAATACCATTTTGCAAAGGAAAAAATCAATGAGGGTATTATAGAATTAAAATATGTTCCTAGTAGTGAACAAATTGCAGATATGCTTACTAAACCCTTAAGTAGAGTAATATTTGAAAAGCTAAGGAGTTTTATGCTTGGTTAAGTATTTTTGTTGCAAGTTACTACATTTTAAGTTGCTTACTTTGTTTTTTGTTACTTTATTTTCTCAAAAATTTTTGATTGAGCGGGGGTGTAGTTGTAGCAATCAAAATCAAGTTAGTGTTGTTTTTTATTATCTACAATTGGCAACAATGACATACTGAGTTTAGTGTTTTTAGTTTTTTAAGGTTAGAGCTAGTTTTAATAAAAACGTTACGTCAAGAAGTTGTCAAGTAATGGCTGTTAAAAAGAATAATGTAAATTTTTGACTAGAATTATTTCTCAATATATTTTATTTCACTATCAGAGTATTTTATTACTACCACCAGCTTCCACAATATTGCTTTGCTTGTTTTTTCACCTATACCCGTTCTTCGGTATAATACCTCTGTATTAGGTTGAAGGAAATTTCTACGAAAAACTTTATTACAAGCACTTGCAATTGTAGTGGCTTCAGTAAAGGGGAAAACGTTAAAGGTCGTCATTAACTGTTCTCTAAGTTTTAAACAGGCTTGGGTCAGAATGTCTACATCTGATATACAGAGGTCAACTAGCTCTTTTTGCATATTGAATACATCATTTCTATGTTTTTCATATCACTGCAAAAACTTTTTCCTATCATCTGATTTCATCGTAATAGGATTATAATAATCTAACGAGGGAGAGGTCTACCATAATCTTGATTGGCTTTGGTATTAAATAAATGAGAAAAATAACCCTTCTTCAGCTTTTTCAAACTAAAGGCCTTTGGCAATTTTGACAAAGCTATAGGAAAATAGTTTAAAGAACACACAAAGATTTTGTTGATGGAGAAATGATCCGTTATCCAGCCCACCTCTTAAATGGTTATTATAGCAGCTCTTATCTCGAAAGTTTCGTTTACAAATATCTCATTTTATCTTAATTGCGTCTTCCGTATATTTTGGAGATTGTTGACACCGAGGACACGTTCCAAAACACCTATGTTCATTTTTGTGATCATACGGTACATAGTGTTTGGGTGATATATCAATATCCGCGATATTTCACCGGTGAATGAAAAATTACTGGCGCTACCAGTGATTTACTTTTGCAAATACGGTGATCAGTGATCGAAGCGAATACTGCAATCGGCATAGACACGACAAGCATTGGATGATCGATGATCGCGCTGAACGAAATATGATATACCTACGAATTAATATTTAAAAAAATATAGGATGTGAAGGAAAACAGTAATTTAAGCTGATATGATATTTATATTGTTTAGACGTGGCGGGTGGCGGGCGTCGCCAAGTCAAAGAGAACATAAACAAACGTACTGCTTGACCGATACCGACAAAACTCGATATTATTTTTACATAATAATATGACAATATATCACATTAAGCTTGTTGTTGGCACACCTTATATAATAATGATTATTTGAGTTACAAGCCCAAAAATTTAGATTTCGTACTATTGCTATTAATTTAATTTGTTGCATAATATTTATTTTTATAAAATCAATAAATATTATGCTACATGTCAATGATAAGAGCTGCATAAATAATATATTCGTATTCGTTGCCAGACACCGAGCTGTTTTTATATTTTCATTTTTAGTTAAACATTAATGTATATTCAAGTCACTGCAGTGATTGAATATACTGTGAAAAAAATCACCGTATTTCCCAACACTAACGTCACATTACATTTTTCACAGAAGTAATTACAGCACAAGGCAGCAGTCAATGAGGTTATTATATTAAAGTGCCATTCGTAATATAGGAGGTTTAACCTTTGCGTTGATTCGCTTGCTTCCTCAAATATTACATCTCTTCCTTTAAAACCATCCCAGCAAACACTATTTGCCGGCAATATACATGTTTCATATTGGCATTGATGGTACAGCATTGGCAATTAGTGGCAATATTATGCCAACATCTAATACGCATTAAAAAGTCAACCCTAAATAAACACTCAATTGCCAATAAATTTTACATGCAGGCGTATTGCCGGCAAGCATAGAAAAATGGCGGCATACCAATCCTGATTAAATAAAGCATGCCTTTTTGTTGCAGGCAAATAAATATTGGATTTTTGAAGCGCAAGCCTTTAACGCATATTTATACTTTTTAAACTATATTAATACCATTGGATTTAACTAACATTAGAGCAAATTTTTGATCTATTTTATTTATAATGGCAGCTAAACAACAGTATCATGCAAATAAAAATTAAGTCAAACAAAATGTTTATTATGTATTTTTGAGAGAATAAAAATAAAATGACGGTAAAATTAGTTAGGTTAATTTCGACCGAAAGTGAGAAATTCAAATTTCCCGCTTAGCCAAAATACAAGATTGGACAATTTTGACAGATGAAGAAAAATCGCTTTTGACCGCTTTATGCAATCGTTTTCCGAAAGATTCTTGTTGTTTTCTACGGGGTTTTCTAGCTTTTTAGTTTCTTTTTTAAAGAAAAAAGTTTTTCAATAGACATAATTAAGTGTATTTATCACCTAATTAATATGTGTTGTGTAATTGTTTAGTAATGGCTAGTCGAGAAGGCGAGTAATTCAAGTAGACTGTTAAGGAGCTGTTAACATTTTGTTTAAAACCTTTGAAGTTTGTAGTTACTCAAAAAAATTATATAAATTTAGGAAGTTATCTTTTTAAAAGTTTTAAATACGTGTTATTAAAAAATATTATATATATTTGATATTGTTTTTTTTTAACATTTACCTCCTTTAAAATATTTCTCCCCATGTTTGGATTTAAAAATTAAATGTAAGTGTCCCTTGAATACTTACTATTTTAAAGTGTTTTCTTTTGATTTACTATCTTTTTTTTAATGTTATTACATACCTTTAATTTTTTATATTTTATTGTTACTGTATTAAAATTTTTATTATTTAATTTTTTTAATGAGTAAGTTTTCCTGTCTTTTTTCTCTTTTTATTTTTGATAACAAAATTCTAAATATGTTCTTTAACTTTTAAGATATTCAACTTATAAAACTTGCAATACTTATTTAATGATAAACGCCATTATCCCAAACGAATTTTTTCATCATAACTTTTTAATGAGGGATGCCATCACAATATCTGCAACACGTGGCCCAATAACGGCCAATTGCCCACTTTCGTGTCTTTTTGTTATCTTTTTGCCAATAACGTATTAATGATGGATGCCATCATCCTAAACGCATTTTGTCATCATAACTTCTTAATGATGTTGTATGGGATACTTGTATTCCACAATTTTAAATTCCTTTAGATGTTGTTAAAACAGCTGCAAATCGGGAATTCCAACACCGTCCGAAATATTGACTTTGGCCTCTTTTAACAGATTAAGTGCTCTCTCTATTAAAACTTTGCAATTACTATTTCTTACTCTATTATATTCAAGATCCTTTGTTAATTTGGCTATTGCAACCACCAAAGCACGTGACAAACATAAATTGTAACGGTTGTTAATTGCAATGATACCGTTTCTCCTAAAACATTCTTTCTCAAACGTATTATAATTTTACCCTTCCATTAGGGATAGATAGCCGGTTGACAAACCACCGTCTACCGGTGGAGCTTATTATCTCGAAATCTCTGACGTCAGCAATTATTTATGAATCTTCCGCAACTCCATATTTAGGGCGTGGTCATAAGTATCTATCAAATGTCCTCTGTCACCTGTCATAGGTATGTCAAAAATCACGTGACTTAGAAAATGGCCGCTATGCGTAGTATACTTGTGCTAAGAACTTAAACTGATTTGCGCAAACGCAAAAATTCTAAGTCATACCATTCGGGCGTTATCGGATAAAATTGTTATTTAGCCTTGATGATGAGTTATTGACGGGCGGTTTAAAATTTTAAAATTAGTGTAACGTCATACCTCTCGAATAACGAAAACCGCATGGCGCCATCTTTAATCATAAAGACGCTACAGCTGTTTAAAAATAGTTGAGAGATATCAATTAGCGATTAGAACGGTAACCCTATTGTAAATTGATCATTGAGGATTTAGTATTACGCCCAAAGTAATAAAACTTACCCAAAAAATAGGCGCTAACAGCAATAATTTCAAGGTCAAACTTGTCACGTGCAAAGCGCCATACGTCAAACCTAACATGTTAGGCACTGCGGCCCCCGCGCTTAAACCCGGAGCTTAGGCGCGAGGTGATTTAGCTTAAGCGGGGGCTTAAACGCAGAGCGCAACCGCAGAACCTTAGCAAACACAGCGGCGTTACAGTTAAATTCTAAATTTCCAAAAAGGCTTTATACGGAATATTAATATTATTAAAAGAACACTTAATATTTTTTTGTTCCGCCTATGGGTAAATATATCAGCACCTGCATGTTACAGGAAATGTAAAACCGCAACGCCTTCTAATAAAAAAGTGAGACATTGCGTTAAAACAACTATTAGTTATTTACCAACTAACGCTTCTGTGGCAGTTTAGTGAAATTTTTTATTAAACATTTTTGTGAATTTTTGATCTCTTTGCCGTTTACAGTATAACTTGTAAGTACAAGGTGGTGCCTTTTCGTTGACCTTGCAGGGTACAGCAAAAACTAAAAGAGATAGAACAAATCTGATTGCGCAATCTCGATTTTAATTTTTAAAACCAACTCAATGGTAAAATTAAACCAGGGCTAACTTAATTTGTTTTGGAGATACAAAGTGTTTTTCAAATTTTGTCAATTTTGCCAGGCACTTGTAACTCGCTTGATGTTAGAGATAGTAAAAAATCGTAAATAGAAAAGTTTTAAGGATCTTTACGTAGAATTCAGTGGCGTACCTATATTTATTCCATTGGCTTTTAATTTAAAGTTATAGCACAAAGTTGTTTTTTTTTAATGGAACACTCTGTATATTTTATCATCAGTTCAAAGGTTTCCTTAAAAGCTACAAAAAATACCACATTTGATATATCTATTTTTAATAGTTTCGAAAATATGGTCATCATCAGGATTGTTTTAAAAGAAACATCCAGTATATTATATTACCGTTGCATAGATATTCCAAAGAGGTTTAACAAAATACCACATTTAATATGTTTATTTTTTATAGTTTTGGAAATATGACCATAGAAATCTAAAAAATAGTGGATATACGCACTAAAATTGGAAGCTCATATTTCCGAAACTGTTAGAGAGAATCATTTCCAGTATGGTAAATTCTTAAAGGTCTTTAATACAGGGTATTTTATTTAAAAAATGACATTTCATATCGAACTCCTGACGATGGCTATATTTTCGAAACTATGACAAATTAAATATATCAAATGTGATATTTTTTAAAGACCTTTAAGGCGACCTTTTTATTGGTAATAAAATATAATTCCATTCAAAAAATAAACAACTTTGTGTTATAACTTTAAAATAAAAGTTATCGGAAAAATTAGGTACGCCATTGATTTCTACGTAAAAATTCCCATAACTTTTCTATTTATAATTTTTATCTATCTCTAATACCAAGCGAGTTAAAGTGTCTGGCCAAATTGACAAAATTTGGAAAACACCCTGTATCTTCAAAACGAATCAAGTAAGCCATGATTTAATTTTACCATTAAATTTGTTTCAAAATTGAAATCGAGATTAAGCAATCAGATTTGTTCTATCTCTCTTAGTTTTCGCTGTACCCTACAAGGTGAACGAAAAGGCGCCACTTGTACATATTATTTTAAATATTAAAAATACTGCATGCTATTTTTTACGCTCTGAAAAGCATTGTTAGTGGTTATTATACTTACTTAAAAATATGGCCAATAAAAGAATCTAAATTCAAAAAAAATATATATTAGCTATTTGTATATTTCGCATAGAATTATTAATAGAGAAAATTCGTTTATTGTTTATAAAGCAGAATAATGTGGAAAAAAATAAAAATTTAGGATATTTAGAATACTGATATATATTGAATTTTAAATATGGAAATAATTAAAAAATGCTGTCAATAACATAGGCAAACTTTAGAAAAAAATATAGAAAAAATATTTTTAAATTTTAAATTAACATTCTTAGAACCAATAATTGTTAAATTAGTGCTAAATACTAAAAAAATAATATTCCTAAAACACAAAAAACATTAAAAATATTATTTCAAAAAATAATTTTTAAAAATGTTGGTAGAGGGGTTATGATGGAAAGTACGTCCTCCACCACCAAAGTTTCCAAATTACGTTTAAATTTATTTAAATTATAGATATTAAGGTTTAAACATCGATATTAACAGTATTATTTTACAAAAATGTTCAAGTGTGAGTTTTGTGCCCGTTTATTTACCTGAAAAGATGCTCTTAAACGCCATGGACACTGTCGGACTACAGTTAAGATCTGCGAGCAATGTGGAGGGATCTTCAAGTCGGAGGAGGCGCTCCAACGTCATGAAAGGGAGAAGCACCCGGCCCCCAAAAAAAAAGCCGAAGCCCCACTCGCCATGACGTCTAAGAAAGCCAGACTTGATCTCCAAAATGGTAAGTTTAAAATTTGGTTTTTCATAAATTACTTCCATTACCTTATAAATAGACAAACTAAATAATTATTATTTTTACAGAACCAACAACATCTACAAGACATTGCGGGGTGTGCGATATAAACATGCCTACAACCAAATATCCAGGGCATGTTCACACCCTCCAGCATAAGTCTAAATGCTGTATAGAGCAGGAGAAAGCTGGAATCCAGCTCGAGTGGCTTTCCGCACGCACGCAAATAGAGCGCTCCCGAGTAGCTCAGGAGCATTTCGTTCTACTTTATGGCGTTCCAGTGACGGAAAGTGTTATGCACCTGAGCTACTCCGTTTTTCTTTCCCCTTGCCCCTCATGCACCAACCCCTCTTTTGGTTTTTGTGCTTCAAACGTGTTTTTTTATGATTAAGGATGGATTTTTAAAATTATTTATTTAAAATGGAACTAGATATTAAAAAGAGATTATTATTATAAAGCCAAGAAAGGTTAAAAACAACGAAATTTTAAAATTTCTTAAAGTATCTCTCTTTCCTTGTCTAAGGATGCGTTCCAGTGACTAACTTTTTAGAGCAGTTCAAGAGCTTCAAGCCCTGGAGCGTGACGTACAAAAATTTTCGTCACTGGAAAGACCCTCAGAACGTGGTTTAGGAGTCGAATTCCGACATACCGATTGACGTCTACTGAGGACCCCACCAACGCAACAAGATTTATGGAACAGCTTAAAACTAATTTCGTCCAGTTGGTGGGGAAACAGGTACAACAATTTGAAAGCCTAAAGGTCGGTGTGGAGCTTTTCGGACGCTTCCTCCTGCAGACAAAGGAAGCAACGGAGATCAAGTCCTTTAACACCAAGTTTTGGGTAGGGAACGGGAACACGGACCTGGAGTAGCTATTTGATCAATTTGCAGCCATTGTGGACAAAAAGGTTTGGAGTTTTCCGAAAAAGATATTAATGAGTAATCTAACAAGCTTTAACTCGCATACAATTCCATGACTCATCACTCAACTGAAACAATCCAAAACTTAAAAAAATAGGAGCATAACAGCAGAGTAGCTAGGGAAAACCATGTACTAATAAAGTTAATAAATAATGGCGTTTGCAGTTTGCCGAAAAATTTTAGAAAAATGATTGATGAGTTTTGGTAAGGGGTTATTTTTGTTAATAAAAGTAAATTTTTATATTGACAACACTACTTGTGAGAAGACCCAAGGAATCATAAGGTAAAAAAAATTGGGTGCTGCGTTAAACATGGAATAAGATCTGTTATGGTATGGGTTGGTGTGGGGTTCTATTTGAGCAGGAGAACCAGGCTGTTTAAAATTTATTAAAGGTAGTTTGGATTAAAACAAAGTCGGTCTATATAAGGTCGCGACATTCGGCCATATTGCTTTGACGTGTTATGACGTCACATCTTCCATTTTTCGGCCATGTTGTTCAGTGCCGGAGATATACGGTTTATTGTATTAGTAGAACAATCGTTTTTAATTATTATTAAGTTGTAAATTCTTTTACTTTAAATAAAAAACATTTGGAGTTACATCTTTCAGCAAATATCACTTCCAAAACAATGCAAAATGAAATGCGCAAATTCTAGACGCCACTGGATTGATCATCAGCTTTGATTTTACCCAGTCTTGCCAACTTTTCTCCGTGGAGTGCCCTTCCTTGCGTCCCCGACCTCCAACCGCCTAAAAGTTGAGGATATGTCGCAACCTTATAAATATAAACTAACCTTGGGATTATAACATGTATTTGGATATTTTAAAACAAAATTTATACAAACAACTAAGAAATTTAAAATATAAAGCCCATTTAAATTTTACCAAGATATGATCCAAAACATAAAACAAAAAAAAATAAAGCACTGGTTGCTTTATAATTATCCTAGAGTCATTGACGCATGCCCACAGAATCCTGACCTTGTTTTAATTGAAAATTTATGGAACTACCTAAAAATTAAAGTTGGAAAATATGAAATATTAAAGATTAACTTATAGCAAAGACAATTATAGTTTCACTATCTCTTTGTTGAGTTAAATTTTCCGACAACCGGAATTTATTTCGGAATATTTTGCAAGCTGCGTTACCGATTTGATTCAAGTGATTATTCTAGTGTACTTATTTGTAACTTACCAAGTACATCGAATTTAACTTGTGGACGAAAATTTGAGTGGAGAGTCGTTTAAATGTCGTGCATACATACAATATTTGTTTTGTATACGTATATTGTACTGTGTTGTAAGAAGTCATTGATATACCTATGTATGTATGTATATTGTTCCAAATCACCTCGTATAAAAACACCTCTTCGTTTTTATACCTTTTATTAACAATCGAACGTAACTTTGGTAACAACAAGGACAAAATCTTCACTTGTCAATGCCTCGAAGTTTACAGCACAAAAGTCGAATCTATACTACTCAAATCAGAGGTTTCCGTCGCCCTTTTATAGTGTGGTGGAAGAGTAAAGAATGATCTAGAATTTTGGAGAAATGTCGCAAAAATTTCATAGTACAAGATGGCATAAAAGTTCTCAATGGATAATTCGGGCGTTTTCGGAAACCTTCGAAACTGATGAAAGAACTTGGAAAATCTAAGGTAAATTATTAAAATAAATCAGACTTAATTAAAAGGTCCTAACTTTATACAATTCTATAAACTAAAAACACGTATTTTTAATGTCCGTAACAATATGTTTAACAATATAATTAATACAATATCTTGTTTGGATAATTGGCAAGTTTATTTTGAACAGTAATTTAAATCATATTGAGAAACGTAGATGACAAAAAATAAAAAGAAATAAACAATACCAGTTGTTGTGTGATTTAAATAAAATGCGGAATTATTTTACCTACATATTATATTAATGCCTTTATTTTTACGAAAAGAATAATAAACTATCATTTTTTAAATAATAAAAAACATATGTACATTGGAAAATTAAATAAAAACTTTAGGCAAACATACTTAGGAAACTAAAACATACTTAACAAAAAAGAAACTATTTTTTTGTTATGTAAAGTGTACACTTTTATGTCAAATTTTGTGATGTACGGTATTACACAAAATGTAAAAAGAAACACAATGCGGTCATGTTAGTGTGTGACTAATTTTCATGAGAAAAGTTATAATAGGCCGCAAAGGCGTCACTCTTTTGTTGAACAAGTTTACCAGAATGTTATACATGCAATTTTTAAACATTGTGCCAAAAATCGTAAGGGTTACAGTTAAACCCGACCAATCGGAAACATTTGGTGAGTGTCGGGTTATTAGAAACCCATCGTTTCCCCTGTTCCGTCAACGTTGTCCAAGCACTGAAACATGCAGCTTTTGCATTTCACAACACCTTTTAGACAACGCGGTAGTGCCAGCACGGACGGTATTTTCAAATAACTACTACCTAAATATGTCTCCCCGCTGGAAATTGAACCGGCGACTTCTGGCTTCGAAGATCAAAGCTCTGTTTACTGCGCCACGGGAAGACGATCCGATATCCAAAACATGCCAATGGGCCTTATAGTTCCGTGACTGTAACTGTAACGGATTTTTGTCTGACAAAAAGATTACGCGTTTGCCCAGTCCGGCACATGAAACATTTGACATTGACAGGCTAAGTTAAAGCGACGCTTCCATATACATTCGGTGGTATAAATATATTCTTGATAGACTCGTCAAAAGGAACCCCCTAAAAAGGTTTTAAAAGTGTTCTTATCATGAAGTATATTTCATTACTGGCCCTTGGACTAGTAAACTTTATTTAAATGAATATCTTGTACTGTTCTTCATAAAAATGCATTTTATATGCAGGTATAATAGCATTCCTTATGTAATAAAAATATATACAGTGCATTTCAATAAAAACGAGCAATCTCCTATAATTACGTTATTTATACACTTGAGCAAAATCCTGAAACAGGTCAATTTTTACTTTTTAGGTGGACACTTTTTGTGTCATAATTTACTTACTTATAAGATTTTTCCCACCAACACAAACGTCAAAAAGCCCAAATGGGAAAGAGGGTAAAGGGCACCTTATTTTAAAGGGTTTTAAAATCTTTAAAAGACTTCGTTTTGTTTTTCAAAATCGGTTCCGAAGTTTTCGAGAAAGTGAACTTTAAATTCCAAGTGCCTTTAGCCCTATAACTTTTTTATTTTTTAAAATATCAAAATAAAATTTGGTTCTAAGTTTAGTACGTAAATGTGCACAATTTTATGGATTTGGTTATTTTTTGTTACTTGCGGTTTAGCCGGAACAACCTTAACTTTATTATTTAAAATGAAGCACCCGGTCAGGGGGTCACAGAAAAATAGATGTAACTATTTATGTTGTCGTGACTACTTGGTTTAAAATTTAAAGTTTTATTACATATATTGGATATTATACTTTGGATTAAAAATTAAAAACTTAAAATATTTGGAGGTTAGGTGTCAAAAGTAGCGAACGAATTGTCATTGTACTCGAAATGGTGATTCCCATTCAAATAAAATAAAAAAATACCGGATGTCACATTTTAAATATTAAGGTTAAGATCGTTTTCGGCTAAACCGAAAGTAATAAAAAAATAACTGAATCCATGAAATACTACACAGTTAGGTAATATACCTACGTACCAAATTTAATTTTTATATTCTAACAAATAAAAAAGTTACAGGGGTTAAGGCACCAGGTATTTAAAGTTTATTTTTCCGGAAACTACTAAAATGATTTTGAAAAACTAAACTCTGTTGTAAAGAATTTAAAACCCTTTAAGATAAGGTATCACTTGACGCCCTTTTTTATTTTAAATTTTTTGACGTTTATATTGGTAGGGGAGGGGATAACCTTATACAAATAAATTTTGACACAAAACGAGTCCCTCTTAAAATGAAAGTGACGTGTTTCAGGATTTTTATACGTGTACAAATAAACGAATTATAGGGGTTGACCCGTTTTAATTGGAATGCACTGTATGTATTTTTTAAGAAATTTATGCTAAAATTATTTAAAAAGTGTTTATAAGTCCCTTGACTTTTGTAATATACATAAACGACTGCCTCTTAACTTGTTTGTGATCATATTTTATTGCTTTTCTATAAAATGTACATATGAAACGCCAGTATGTCTATAGTGGTTAGAACCGTAATTTAATATGGAACGCGACTGTATGTATATTCATTCAATGAAATTTAAAATGCTAAATATTGTTTAAAAAAGTGTTCATAAGTCCCTTGACTTTTGTAATATACATAAACACTGTTTTAACTTTTTTTTTATCATATTTTATTGCTTTTCTTAAAAAAAAATTACATATGAAACGCCAGTATGTCTGTATTTAAAATGCAATTTTATGAAACACGGTACGAGATATCGATATAAATATAGTATACCTTCATAAATCAAATGGGTAAAGCAAAATGTTAAATATTGTTTTAAAAATGCACACAGTAAAAGAAAAATAATCGTAGTAGATGCTTTGGGCCGTTTCTAAGCCACCCAATTTTGGAGGATTTGGAGGATGATGTTTACCATTTATGCAAATTAGGTATGATTCACGTTGTTTATCAGTTACTAAAAATAGAATGAGTCAACTTGTTTATCCTGTATGTAAATTCAGCATGAGTCATCTAATTGGCACCCTTAACCTTGAGAGGATGTGTCACCTTGTTTACCAATTACGCAAATGAGGATGAATCATAGACGTGAGTCACCTTGTTTACCAATTATTCAGATATGAGTCACCTTGTTTACCAATTATGCAAATTAGTAATGAGTCACCTTGGTTACCGTTTAGGCCTGTGTCACCTTGTTTATGCCCTTTGGGAAGATTATATTCTAAGCCACCCAAATTAGGAGGAATTTCGGAAGATTGGGAGGATAGCGGAGAAATGGGAGGATGATGTTTACCATTTATGCAAATTAGGCGTGAGTCACCTTGTTTACCAATTATTCAGTATGAGTCACCTTGTTTACCAATTATGTAAATTAGACATGAGTCACCTTGATTAATAATTATGCAAATGAGGATGAGTCATAGTTATGAGTCACCTTGTTTACCATTTATGCAAATTAGGTATGATTCACGTTGTTTATCAGGTATTAAAAATAGAATGAGTCACCTTGTTTATCCTGTATGTAAATTAAGCATGAGTCATCTAATTGACACCCTTAATCTTGAGAGGATGAGTAACCTTGTTTACCAATTACGCAAATGAGGATGAATCATAGGCGTGAGTCACCTTGTTTACCAATTAAACAACATGTAAAATAATTATGCTATTTTGCTAAACATTTTGCACGCACCTTTTACCTTATAATTAAAATTAGTAAATCCCAATATAAATCCGAGAATCGCATCCCACTAACAGACTGCAAAAGTAACAGTAATATGTGTAATTTCATAGGATCTTGGACATGCCATTTAAACACATGTAAATTTTGTAGTCAAACATGGACAAAGAAGTAACCTATGGACAATTAAGTATATATTGGACAAAATCTCATAGCGTTTATATGGGAATTTTGTTAAAGATAATGGACTAAGTCTGATATGGACAGGGGAAATTTCTGGCAAGAAAACAATATGTTTATTTTAACGTACATTATTTATTCTACTAATTCTTAAATTACAAGAGACTAATAAGTTTTACAATTGATTCTCTTTGTAATTCAGCTTTTTATTTAGTCCTAACTCTAACAGTTGTTTAATTAATCGTTGCTTTTCAATTTGTTTTTCTTTGTACATTTTCCTGATGGAAAGTCCTTTTTCTGTTTTGTAAAATTCTCTTCGTTTTTCATTAGCTTGTTGCCTTTTTCTAACACCTTCATCGCCTCTGGCACAACGGCAAGTGGATTTTTCATGAAGTTCGTAGGGTGATGTGTATTTTGAAATATCTGAAACTCCATTTGAAGCAATTATTGATATTTCATCTCGAACAGCGCCACATCGTTTTCCTCGTGAATGTAACCAATCTTCGTTAAAACATTTTCTAGAGTAATGAGCATGAGGAGTTCCTTGTAAACCATCAAGATCTCGTCTTAGAGGTTTTTGACCATCTGCACAGGCAATGTATCGTAGTACGCCAATTGCATGATCCAAACACAAGATTTTCTTAAATGTTGTTTTGGAATGAAGTCTTTTTCCAAGTCTTTGTAGTCGTTTTTCAATGCTAAGACTGTTTTTCCATTCGTAAAGTGAATTAAGGCGTGAAAATGCTCATGCGCGGTACTTCCATCATCAGCTACAAGATGACATCGACACAATGAATACCATTTTAGATCAGGCAAACCTATCATTAAACCAAAATCAACTTCGTTTAGTAGTAAATGATACCATTCTTGATTGCTTTGCTCGTAATCCTCGGCAACTTTACTTGAGACAAAGGATTTACTTCGTTGATGTTTAGGAGTGTGAGAAATCTGTATTAGATACAACAGACATTTTAGGATAGATTTAATGATTTTTAAACTAAGCATCAATGCTTTGAAATACAGGGTTGCTTTAGTTAGGTGTGTTTTAACGCGCGTTAAAACACACCTAACCTAAAACAGCCCTGTATTTCCAAAAACTGCCCTGTATTTCCAAAAACAGCCCTGTATTTCCAAAAACAGCCCTGTATTTCCAAAAACAGCCCTGTATTTCCAAAAACAGCCCTGTATTTCCATAAACAGCCCTGTATTTCCAAAAACAGCCCTGTATTTCCAAAAACAGCCCTGTTCAGCTGTTTATTTTGCTGTTCTTGTATAGACTTTTGCGCAGGCGTCATAATTGTAAATACATATATATTAGATAAGTCCAGAGAGACTTGATCAGTCTGTCGTAGACATTCAAAGTGAAACATTGTGCTTAGTTTAAAAATCATTAAATCTATCCTAAAATGTCTGTTGTATCTAATACAGATTTCTACACACTCCTAAACATCAACGAAGTAAATCCTTTGTCTCCAAGTAAAGTTGCCGAGGATTACGAGCAAAGCAATCAAGAATGGTATCATTTACTACTAAACGAAGTTGATTTTGGTTTAATGATAGGTTTGCCTGATCTAAAATGGTATTCATTGTGTCGATGTCATCTTGTAGCTGATGATGGAAGTACCGCGCATGAGCATTTTCACGCCTTAATTCACTTTACGAATGGAAAAACAGTCTTAGCATTGAAAAACGACTACAAAGACTTGGAAAAGACTTCATTCCAAAACAACATTTAAGAAAATCTTGTGTTTGGATCATGCAATCGGCGTACTACGATACATTGCTTGTGCAGATGGTCAAAAACCTCTAAGACGAGATCTCGATGGTTTACAAGGAACTCCTCATGCTCATTACTCTAGAAAATGTTTTAACGAAGATTGGTTACATTCACGAGGAAAACGATGTGGCGCTGTTCGAGATGAAATATCAATAATTGCTTCAAATGGAGTTTCAGATATTTCAAAATACACATCACCCTACGAACTTCATGAAAAATCCACTTGCCGTTGTGCCAGAGGCGATGAAGGTGTTAGAAAAAGGCAACAAGCTAATGAAAAACGAAGAGAATTTTACAAAACAGAAAAAGGACTTTCCATCAGGAAAATGTACAAAGAAAAACAAATTGAAAAGCAACGATTAATTAAACAACTGTTAGAGTTAGGACTAAATAAAAAGCTGAATTACAAAGAGAATCAATTGTAAAACTTATTAGTCTCTTGTAATTTAAGAATTAGTAGAATAAATAATGTACGTTAAAATAAACATATTGTTTTCTTGCCGAAATTTCCCCTGTCCATATCAGACTTAGTCCATTATCTTTAACAAAATTCCCATATAAACGCTATGAGATTTTGTCCAATATATACTTAATTGTCCATAGGTTACTTCTTTGTCCATGTTTGACTACAAAATTTACATGTGTTTAAATGGCATGTCCAAGATCCTATGCAATTAGCGTGAGTCACCTTGTTTACCAATTATCTGAATAATTGGTAAACAAGGTGACTCACGCCTAATTTGCATAAATGGTAAACATCATCCTCCCATTTCTCCGCTATCCTCCCAATCTTCCGAAATTCCTCCTAATTTGGGTGGCTTAGAATATAATCTTCCCAAAGGGCATAAACAAGGTGACACAGGCCTAAACGGTAACCAAGATGACTCATACCTAATTTTCATAAATGGTAAACAAGGTGACTCATATCTGAATAATTGGTAAACAAGGTGACTCACGTCTATGATTCATCCTCATTTGCGTAATTGGTAAACAAGGTGACACATCCTCTCAAGGTTAAGGGTGCCAATTAGATGACTCATGCTGAATTTACATACAGGATAAACAAGTTGACTCATTCTATTTTTAGTAACTGATAAACAACGTGAATCATACCTAATTTGCATAAATGGTAAACATCATCCTCCAAATCCTCCAAAATTGGGTGATCTAGAAATGGTGAAAACACTTTACTAATCGTCTCACTCTGTATAATCCCGACGTACCGAAAAGCCGTTAACCTATAGAAAGAAGCATTAGTATAAAGTAATTGAGTTGCTTAAATATCATTGTTACTGTAGTAACAAACTAACATTATAAATTTAAAAAAAAGACATTTTTTTATTATAACTTTAAAGATCAATAACTCCCTAATGCAGCTCTTAGCACTTTTTATATAAAGTACTAACAATACTTCGGCTTACTTTATTACTCATATCATTTACGACCTCATCTTTCCGGGCACCTTGTATATTTTGGCACCGGGGTAACTACGGGAGGGACATGGGGGGCCCAGAGGCGGCCAGGCCCCACCTAGGAAAAACGAATCATATAGGGAAATACGTATATATAATGTTTCTGGTTACCTTCTCCCCCCCTCGCAGTGTTGGAAAGGCCCTTCCTAGAACAAAATTAATGTTAAATGTATAGATAAAGGTGTGTGTGCGTTACTAGAAAATGAATGTGTGTAGTAGTTAGTATTTGTTTTTTCTTAAGGATTTTTTTCTCATGTGTTTGTCGGACCCCCCTAGGTTCCCAGCTTCGATGGCTGGTTACGGTTATAAAAGATTGCCATAAATATTTGTTTTTATATATTTTCCCGGCTTGCGAATTTATGTTTTTTATTTATTTATTATCACTGTATATGAATTTTTAGTACTTGCTAAGAAATAAAAAAGATGCTTATAAGTCCTTTGTATAATAAGGTACTATTTTTGTACCAAATTTTATTTAAAAGGACTTTGGTATTGTAATAACAAAGTAGGTAATAGATTTCTCAATATTAAATAAATGTTTATTTTTTCAGTTGTATCAATCTAGCATTTTGTATTGTTACAGACATTCAAAAATGTGTTTAGGTTATAGAATTTTAGAGAGTTAGGATCATTTAATTTAGTTTGTTAATTTATTTAAATAATTTACCTTAATTTTTCCAAGTTCTTTCATCACTTTCGAAGGTTTCCGAAAATGCCCGAATTATCCATTAAGAACTTTTATGCCATCCTGTACTATGGAATTTTCACGGTATTTCTCGAATATTCTAGATCATTCTTTACTCTTCCACCATACTATAAAAGGGCGACGGGAAACCTCCGATCAGTTAGTATAGATTCGACTTTTGTGGTGTAAAGTTCGAGACATTGACAAGAGAAGATTTTGTCGTTGTTGTAACCATAGTTACGATCCATTGTTAATAAAGGTATAAAAACGAAGACACGTGTTTTTATACGAGGTGATACAGAACATTTGGTGTCAGAAGCGGAACGAGATTACCTGAGGAAGCCGAAGTGGTTAAGAAGAGTGAATGCCAGTTGAGACAAGACAATACACAGCAAGTATGGAGGAGATAAGTACGCTAATTAGAAAAATGATGGAAGAAATGAAGAGCAGTCAGAAATCCCTGAAAGAAGACATGAAGAGCAGTCAAGAATCCTTGAAAGAAGACATTAAGATCAGTCAAGAATATCTAGAAGAAGACATTAAAAATGAAATGAAGACCAATTTAGAAGAAATGAAGAACAATCTAAAAGAAATGAAGCGGGAAATTAAAACAAGTCAAACAGAAACAAGACAGCATATCGAAAAAATTCAAAAGGATATAAAAAAAGCCAAAAACAAATGAAACAAGAGCTAAAAGAAAAGATGGTAAAGATTCGAGAACATTTAAGGGGAGAATTTCAACAAAATCAAGAAGAAATGAGGCAACAAATGTTACTCGAATTAAAACTCACAAAGG
This sequence comes from Listronotus bonariensis, assembly GCA_014170235.1. Classification (NCBI taxonomy): domain Eukaryota; kingdom Metazoa; phylum Arthropoda; class Insecta; order Coleoptera; family Curculionidae; genus Listronotus; species Listronotus bonariensis. Next base: position 174,198 of record JACEGR010001187.1, read on the forward strand.
AAGATGTTAAAGAAGAGATGCAAGAAATTCAACAAGAAGTACAGCGACAGATTAAAAAAATATCTAATACTGATGTCGTTACAGAATGTGGTACTTCATTAGCCGTCATGAAACCACCCACATTTGATGGTAAAGTACCATGGGTTACGTATTTCCGACCGTTTGAAGCAGCTGCCAATGGCAATAATTGGAGTCCATCAGAAAAGGCACGAGCTCTTGTACTTGCTCTTCGAGGTGAAGCCATGGAGGTTTTAAGAAACATTCCGGAAGAAAAGCAATCCGACTATCAATCTATTGTGATGTTTCTTGAAATGAGATATGGCGAAGCACATCTACAAGAAGTCTATAAGGCGCAGCTCCAGGGACGAAGACAAAAATACAACGAAAGCCTCCAGGAGTATGAAGCAGATATTGTACGTCTAATTAACCTGACATATCCAGCCTACCCGGAAGAAATAAAACAAGAACTAGCTGTGAGCAGTTTCATTGAACGTCTACGTGATTCAGATATGAATCAAGCTTTAAGAATGGCCAGAATTAAAAAAATGCCTGAAGCTCTTGCCTATGCACTTCAATTTGAGACAGCTAAGCAAACATCCAGGAATCAGCCAAGACTTAGAAGAACGAATTTTGTACCACAAGACGCCAATTCAAATGACGAATTGACCAGATTAATAAAAGAATTACAAGAAATCGTACGTAAAAAGCAAACCGATGGGGATAACAGTATGACCTTCCGACGAAAAAATGGCATCCTATGCTGGAAGTGTGGCAAAGAGGGGCATATTCAAAGAAATTGTACCAGGTCAAATGTCCCTGTTAGCGATCCGGAAAACTCCCAGTAGCCAGCTTCAAGGGGCGAAAGCTGGCTAGGTGCTACCAAGCCCCATCAACAACAATAATTAGAGTATCCCGGCTGCAGAACAATGGCTCCAGCTTGGTAGTACCTGGAAACGTATGCGGTCGGGAAGGTGAGATGGTACTAGACACTGGTTCCACACATACCATCGTGAGGCCGAACATCGTTGCTCACTGTAAAATATTCCGCCCTGAAAAGAATTACCTCTTGGAAACTGCTAATGGAGAAGTTATACCAATTAAAGGCATACATGAAGCCAGAATAACCCTAGGAACAACAACATTTATCCATGTCGTGTTTGTTGCCGACATCCTGGACGAAGTTATCCTTGGCCTTGACATTATGGAGAATCAGAAGTTTGTACTAGACCTTCCACAACGGGTACTGCGAACAAATAATGAAGAGATCGTAATGAGATTACCACGGAGTAGTGAAGCTTCGATTCGAGAAGTTATCCTCACAGAAGATGTCATTCTACCGCCAAACTCAGAAAGCATCATACAAGCAAGGTTTGAAGACTCAGAAGAAGGTGAAATCGTTTTAGTCGAACCAGTAGAAAATTGTCCGTTATACGCTAAAGGAATTCTACCAGCAAGAACTTTGGCGCAAACCAAAGGAAATATGGTATTTGTGAGAATGATGAACCTGAAAGATTTCCCTCAACAGGTTAAAATGGGTGACAAAATCGGTACCTGTCAACCTGCTGCTATGATAGTTACCTATCCCTGTACCACACCTGCAGGAGTCTCCACACGTAAACTACCTGATGCTCTACAAGACCTGGTGATTTCATCAAAATCCTTGTTAGACCCAGTCCAAGTATCTATGCTGGAAGAACTTTTAAGAAGAAATCAAGATGTTTTCTCTTTATCCGAAAAAGATTTGGGTAAAACCAGTGTAGTTCAACATCGAATAAACACTGGAGACGCATCACCGATAAAACAACCACCCAGAAGAATTCCTTTAGCCAAGAAAGAAGAAGTTGAAAAGTTACTTGAAGACATGCAAAATCAAGGCATCGTAGAACCATCCCAGAGCCCATGGTCATCTCCAGTAGTCCTAGTTAAGAAGAAAGATGGTTCCACCAGATTCTGTGTTGATTTCCGAAGACTGAATGACGTCACGAAGAAGGACAGTTTTCCACTACCAAGAATTGATGATACCCTGGACACACTTACGGGGTCAAAATGGTTTTCCACATTAGACTTAAAAAGTGGCTATTGGCAAGTAGAGCTTCATCCGGAAGACAAGGAAAAATCCGCTTTCTCGACCGGGACCGGACTGTGGCAATTTAATGTTATGCCCTTTGGACTATGCAATGCCCCTGCTACATTTGAACGTTTGATGGAGTTTACACTACGGGGACTAACTTGGAAAACATGCTTAGTATACCTGGATGACATAATAATTCTTGGAAAAACATTTGATGACCACCTGAAAAACGTTGAAGAGGTTTTTCAAAAGCTTAGATCCGCCCAGCTGAAGCTTAGCCCAAAGAAATGTCACCTGTTCCAGAAAGAAGTCAAGTACCTGGGGCATATAATTACAGAAGATGGAGTAAGAACCGATCCAGAGAAGACCGAAGCTATCCAGAACTGGCCTATACCAAAGAATAAGCATGAAATTAGAAGTTTTCTGGGATTGTGTACCTACTACAGACGGTTCATACAGGGGTTTGCCGATATTGCGAGACCATTACATCGTCTTACGGAAAATAACAACAACTATGAATGGACTGAACATTGTCAAACAGCTTTCATACATCTAAAGAAAGCCCTTTGCAATCCTCCGGTGTTGTCATATCCACAACCAAATCAAACATTTATTGTGGACACTGATGCAAGCAACACTGCTATTGGTGGAATTTTGTCACAGATTCAAGATGGCCAAGAAAAAGTTATAGCCTATTTTAGCAAAGTTCTGTCCAAACCTGAAAGAAATTATTGTGTCACTAGAAAAGAACTTTTAGCTATTGTCAAATCTTTGGAGCATTTTCATAAATACCTGTATGGCCAGAAATTCCACCTAAGAACGGATCATGCATCACTTAAATGGTTGCTTCAGTTCAAGAACCCTGAAGGTCAGATAGCCCGATGGCTGCAACGTATTCAAGAATACGACTTTAAAATCGAACATCGAAAAGGACTGAACCATAAGAATGCTGACGCTCTATCAAGACGACCCTGCCCGGACGAATGCAAACACTGCAGCAGACGAGAAGAGCAAGAAGATCCCGATGAATTCCACTGCCGAAGAACACGCATCCAGTGCTCTCAAGAATGGGACCCTAAGATCTTGGCAAAAGAACAACTAGAAGATCCAGATTTTGGAGACATTGTCAAACTTAAGACAGAAAATGTGAAAAGGCCACCATATCAGCAAATAGCTTCAAAGTCTCCAAGACATAAAGGGTACTGGGCCATATGGGACTCTTTGGTTATTAAAGATGGCCTATTACAAAGGGTCTGGGAAAGTTCTGACGGCAAAATCCATAAACATCAGATAATCCTACCAACCAAAAGGATTCCTGAAGTATTGCAAGCCTTGCATAATGGTGTAGGAGGTGGCCATTTCGGAGTTATGAAGACTCTTGAAAAGGTTCGAGAAAGGTTCTACTGGCTGGGAAGTCGTGCAGACGTAAAAGACTGGTGCAGAATGTATAAGGACTGCGCTTCCAGCAAGGGACCGAAAACACGAAGCCATGGCAAGATGAAGCAATACAATGTAGGGGCACCTTTTGAAAGAATTGCCATAGACATAGCAGGGCCATTTCCAGTTAGTAAATCAGGGAATCGCTATATATTGGTAGCGATGGATTACTTCAGTAAATGGCCAGAAGTCTACCCAATCCCAAATCAAGAAGCTATCACTGTTGCCGATGTATTATTTCAACACTGGATTTGTCGCTATGGAGTTCCTAGAGAAATACATTCCGATCAAGGCAGAAACTTTGAGTCCGATCTTTTCAAGAACCTTTGTAATCTCCTGGGAATCCATAAAACAAGAACAACACCTCTTCATCCCCAGTCCGATGGTATGGTAGAGCGGTTTAACAGAACACTTGATAACTACCTGAAAATTAAAGTAAATGACCAACAAAGTGACTGGGATAACTGCATATAGCCGTTTTTATTAGCATACCGCTCCGCAATTCACGAAACTACTGGCGAAACACCTGCTAAAGTCATTTTCGGAGCGGAAATATGCCTTCCAGTTGACTTGCTTACAGGACGACCTCCCACCAATGAAGAACCAGCAGAAGACTATGTAAGTCTACTAAGTAAACAGCTACAGAGGATACATGAAGAGGTGCGTACCAAGTTACAAAAAGGAAGTGACCGTATGAAATCCCGCTATGACTTGAAAGCTAACCATCAGGGATTTGTCGTCGGTGAAAAAGTTCGGTTATACAATCCAAGAAGAACCAAGGGGCGTTCACCGAAACTACAGAAGTCATGGGAGGGACCATATAAAGTGGTAACACGGCTTAATGATCTGGTGTACCGTATACAGAAGAGTCCACAGGCAAAGATGAAAGTAGTACATCTAGAAAGGCTAAGCCGTTATCAAGACAGTGAAGTTACTTGATCGAGACGATCAAAACTTGGAAGGGGGCAATGTTACAGACTTTCAAAAATGTGTTTAGGTTATAGAATTTTAGAGAGTTAGGATCATTTAATTTAGTTTGTTAATTTATTTAAATAATTTACCTTAATTTTTCCAAGTTCTTTCACTTTCGAAGGTTTCCGAAAATGTCCGAATTATCCATTAAGAACTTTTATGCCATACTGTACTATGGAATTTTCACGATATTTCTCGAATATTCTAGATCATTCTTTACTCTTCCACCATACTATAAAAGGGCGACGGGAAACCTCCGATCAGTTAGTATAGATTCGACATTTGTGGTGTAAAGTTCGAGACATTGACAAGAGAAGATTTTGTCGTTGTTGTAACCATAGTTACGTTCCATTGTTAATAAAGGTATAAAAACGAAGACACGTGTTTTTATACGAGGTGATACGGTACAGTATTATGTGTAAAATGTCTAAAGATAAAAATATAATTTAAAAATTTCCGTATAATATTAATAATATATCTGTATATTTTCAATCAAGTTAAAGTATATTTCAATAAAATTAAATAAAAACTATATGTATATAATTAAAATTTAATATAGATAAAAAATCAGTTACAAAATTAAACTAAAGATATTACAAGCAAATTGCAAGCATTCCAAATAGCAAATAGTTTCCTAGTAACTGTGAACAGCCTCGTAGCTTTAACAACACTGCTTAGTTTATACCGCTGTTTGCGTACGTATATCAGCTCGATGGACGTCCGCTTTGAAATTTTTCAAAAGCGGGCGTCTAGGCCCATTACTATAAAAATTACATTGATATCTGGGGGAAGAATGATCCAAAATATCACCAGAATATTGTAAAAAATTGGTGAGGTGGATGCCAAATCGCTTTAAAAAGTTTCTAAAAAACAAGTATTTTGAAAAAATACCTATTAAACCATTTAAAAGTAGTTATGCTTATGGAGTCAATAAAATCTTTTTCACAGTTTATGAATTTCTTTTTAAGGTTGAAATTAGACTAATTTTGTTTTTTTTTAATAGTCCGAGATCAGAAGAGGAGGCGACGTTCATCCATCTGTTAACCGGATAAAAACTGTTTTATATTAAAGATAATAGAGAAATATTGCACAGTAAAAGGCCAGGGCACTAATAAAGCCGGCGTCTCATGTGCGTAAAATCAGAACGGAACTGTCAAATTTCTTAAATTTGATTGGTTTATTTAGTTACATGAGTTTTTAAAGATTTAAATAGGCCACTTAAATGAAAGAAATTTAAAACTTACGTTCCGCTTTTCCGCACATGGGACACCAGCTTAATACCGGCCTTATTTTGACATCTGAGCTTGTGCATTCATAACATTTTATTGGTAAAAACATGCAAATAAAAATTAGGTCAAACAAAATGTTTATTATGTATTTTGGAGCGAATAAAAATAAAATGATGGTAAAATTAGCTACGTTAATGTCGACCGAAGGTGACCGCTTTGTGCATTTGTTTTCTACGTGGTTTTCTAGCTTTTTAGTTTCTTTTTAAAGAAAAGAGTTTTTTAAAAGACATAATTAAATGTATTCATTACCTAATAAGTGTGTGTTGTGTGATTAATTGGTGATGGCTAGCCGAGAAGGCAAGATATTCAAGTATACTGTTAGGAGCTGTAAACATTTTGTTTAAAACCTTATGAAAAGTTTTAAAGACGTGTTAATAAAAAATATTATATATATTTAATAGTTTTTTGACATACCGATAGATGGCGTAATGGACAATAACTACAACGTTTCTGCAATATCTTCGCTTTTTATCGTCTAAACCGTATATACCCATTAGACTAAAATAATTCGAGAGCGGTCTGCGGTAGGTGATCTCACTTAGCTTTGAAAGAAATATCTTCGGCTAGTGTAAAAATCTGCATCTCCAAGTTGGACAGTGTTCCGAGACATGATATAAAGATAAAGAAGATATGTTTTATGGCGAGCTTAAATTTGTCTGGTTCGCGCAGTGACGTCATGTGGTGACGAATTTTTATTTACGCAGCAGTAATACATATCTTTCGTCGGTGATGTTAGATTCTCACACTGTTTAATTTATTTTTAGTTGGTATATTATAGAGATTACTTATTTCTTTCTTTATAGATTAAAGTCGTTAATGTGTACTTCTAATTTCTCGTTTCTGTTTAAAATAAAACTTTTTGTTGAATGTTAAATTATATTTACATTCTTAGGAGAAAATGTTTACCGACTGTTGGATGGAACATTCATCAAACTATCAGTCTATTAACTATCATACAATAAATAAATATTGGGAAAAAACTGAAGGAAAGTATAGAAAATTAATAATTCTAATATATACAGTGTGTCCGCGCCTAAGTTGTGTACATACATATGGGCAACTTTTTTATTATTAATTTTACGAAAAAAATTATTCCCCATAAAAAGTTCTGCAAACCTAAAATGCAAGCAACAATTATGAATTTTTTTGAGTGGTATACGAGGTATCTCAAAAAATATGAATTTTCTTCAGGAGAAAAGTACTGTTATTTTTGACAATATTGAAAAATATTTTAAAGAAAAAATGTTTAGTACTAAAAATATTATTCAAATATGCAAACTCGTTCATTGACAAGAAAAAACTTTTTCTTTAAATTTTTATGTTATATGTTATAACGAGTGATTCTGTTTGCTATTGAGTTGTAAAAATTTACCATATTTTTTATTTTTGAATTCTTAAAAATAAAAGTTACACTAAAGAAGGCTTTCAATAATTTTATTTAAAAAATATATATACAATCAACTAAACACATAACATTATGACTACTACAATTACTTCATAGTAATTCATTGGAAATAACCATAAAATCAAATTGTAAGTCTACAGTACATACGTACACGGATGGACTTTACAATGGGACAAATGGAACAAAAATTTAAATGCTCAAGAAAGTCGTGTATACAACTGCTCTTGCTTCTTAAAAAAAAGATTCACATTGAGAAGTTTGTTTTGCTTTGTAGAGGGGCTCCAAAAACTACAAAAATTTGAAAAGGGATCAAGAAAGCTGCCTTTAGTTTTAATATTTTACCAAAATGTAAAATAAAAAAGTTTTTTAGATTTGAATAAGAATCCCATATCTAAAATGTAATATAAAATGAACTTAATTTTTATTTAAGCATCATATTTTTTCGTGTTTTACACCTTTTTTACGTGATTTACCTGGTTTTACGTTTTTTATTTAAATATATGTGTACGTAAAAAATGTGTAAAACATTAATAAAAAAATATGATACTAAATAAAAATTTTGCTAATTTTATGTAAACATTGAGATAACGGATCCTCATTTTATTCTTTTTTTTTATTTAAAATTTTGCTGAATTATTAAAAATAAAGTTAGTTCTGGTTAGTGAATTTGGTTTTTTAAGAAGCAAAAGCATCAGTTGCCATACACAAATTTCTTGAACATTTAAATTATGGGTCCATTTGAATCCTCTGGAAAATGTTTAGAACAAACGCGTGCATATTTAACGTTTATACTGTCTTTTCGTTTGCAAACGTTCACCCACATTTTCTGAAGACTTTCATCTTTTGGAAATCTAAAGAACATTATGTCCTTGTAACTTTTGTTTTGATTATTTGTATTACACATCGTCACTAACAACGCATTTTGGAAAAAATATTTATAAAACCAGATTAAACCGTTTGCAATACACAAATCTTTCAACAAATCGCACTTTCATCCGCACGTTTGAACCAGGTTTAACCTAAATTCGTCACCAGATGACGTAGCAAAAGCACAGCGAAGCTCCGCCCACCTGCGCAAGATCATATCTTCTTATTTCTGTGTATCCTGGTTCCGAGAGACAGTACTTTGCATTGCAACGAAATTGCATGCAGTAAGGAGTTTTTTCCTATTTTAATTTTCAAATAAAATATCGCATCACTTTAGCTTTAAAAAAAGTATATGCGACAATTTTCGTCAATAAGACGTCAGCTTGCTGCTTGGGAGTATCTGCATTTGCCCACTTTCGTGTCTTTTTGTTATCTTTTTGCCAATAACTTATTAATGATGCCATCATCTTAAACGCATTTTTTGCCAATAACTTATTAATGACGGATGCCATCACATTATCTGCAACACGTGGCCTAATAACGGCCAATTGCCCACTTTCGCGTCTTTTTGATACCTTTTGCCAATGCCTTGCCATTAAAGAGTGTTAGCAATGCCAGTAAATTAAATGTACAACGCCGGCAAAAAATGTTATATGGGACAGAATGTACCAAAAACAATATTTTTAAGCGTGAAATTTAAAAATTTACCACAGCTTTATTTATAAAATCGAAGAAACAAAATGTACTAATATATTAGTACTGTCATGTACAATAAAAAATAAAAAATGACATTATACAGGGTCACTCAAAAATTTTAAAACTTACTTTTTTAATTGGTCATAGCCTTGACCTAATTTTTTAGGCAACCCCATGGCAATACCTTTGTTTAAAAACTATCTTTAATATAAAACAGTTTTTATCCGGTAAACAGATGGGTGAAGGTCGCTTCCTATTCGGATCTTAAACTATAAGTAAGCACATTGCGCGGTTTTTTTCACCTTAGTATAAAGTTACATTTTGAGTATTTCAGTTTCCGCAAATTTGTGATGCGTCAAAAAATAAACAACAAAATTTAGGTATATGATAGTTTCACTTTGACCAACTGTATTTATTATAGATCAACAAACAAAAATGAAATCGGGAGACACACACCTACGAAAATTTTAATAGGTATTCAAAAGAAGAATGTTTTTAAAAGGAGAAGCCAGGAGTATTTTAGCGGGAAAAACTGATCGTTTCATAGAACCAAAATTAAAGTAGGAGAGAGGTTGGAGCATTCGGCTGGGTGGAGGTTTCGGCTACCGTTTAAAAATCCCGTGGTTTTTGAATTTCCCGCGAAATAATGTATACTCCGTTGAGCGCCATAGATACAGCGCCATTGTACTATTTAAAGGTGGTCTAATGCCAAGAACTGTACACAAGAGGATAGCTTATTCCCATAAGAGCAACGTTAGCCAGTCGAGCCGTCAAGGACGACCGCTCGTGACGTAGTCATCAGTGCAGATTTGGCGGCGCCTAGTGTGTTTACATGTAATTTTATGCATTTTCTCGTCGTTATTTAGTGACCATTTTCGATTTTGTTAGTGTTTTTTACATTTTGGGTGTGATAATTAACTTGTAAAGACCTTATACAAACAATAATTTTGTTTTTTAAACTGTATTTTGTTAGTGTTTATAGTTTTTTGTCCAGGCGTGTGTATAATATTTGACTTGACATTTAAACCAGAGACAAGAACTTTAAACGTTGTACATCGTTTTTTAACTACTTTAAACAGTGTTTGGTAAGTTTTCGGAATAAAATTTAGAATAAATATGTTCTTTAATGTTTATTTGTTGTTTTAGATAGAAATATGCCTGGGCAGATTTGTGCTATTGCTTCATGCAAAAGCAATAGGTTAACACTAAAGAAAGAAGGTGTTAACTTAGTATTTCATTCATTTCCAAAGGCAATTAATTTAGTTTCATCCACACTTATAAAAGAATGGATAAATAGGCGTAAACGAGAAGACACATTTAACCAGGAGACTTCTGTAATTTGGTCCTTACTTTTACATCAAATGATTATGAAAGAGATCTCCAAAATGAACTGTTAGGTA
>JACEGR010001188.1:0-184316 GCA_014170235.1 Listronotus bonariensis
AATATTGGCTCTTCTATTGACTTTTTAACAAAATTGTATTAGACTTTTTTTTTTGAAGACGAAGATCAAGCTCAGACACTAAATTTCGTCATTATTTTCTTATTCAGCTAATTAAATGTTACTTAAGAAAAACTAATTTAGTAAAAATTGTGCGGTGTGTAAGCTCATCTTATCAATGTCTTTAAAATAACTCAATGCAATACTAATTTTAGTAGTGAAAATCAATAGCGATGAACACATCCGGTAGAGGCATTGGCCCAAAATACCTATTCATTTCTTTTGTGAATTTTGAGGTATTGAAGCTGTGCAGAGTTAATGTGGAAAAAGCTGCCTTGGGAAGCTGATTTATGGCATTTCGAGAACTGATTACTCAGCTGCCATAGCTGAAGTGTTGGGCAGCTGATATAGCGCGAATAAATGCGCAGCCGGCGCAGTTCGTGGGGTAAGATAGCTCATTTTCCTTCATTTTGAAGCTGGGCACAATCGATTCTTTCTGGTTTTAAATAAAGAAATTGACAGGTTTTCTTTAAGGAGTCTCGAAAGTAAAAGAGGGTAATTTTCTGCAGAAACCTGCACGGCAACTCCGATTTTGACAGAAATTTGGTATACGAGGTTTTTTGAGGCGCATGATCACGGATCTGAGAGGAATTTTTTGGCGGAAGCGTTTCAGTTCTTGAGATATTCATCATCAGAATTCAAATTTAAACTAATCCTATTTTACCATATTCCCCTTCTTTTTTGCACACAATTCCTGATTTAAAGCTAAAGTGGCACACAATATTTGATTTTTACCTTTTGAAACCCGTTTTCACGTATTTTACATTATTTTTGCATTAAATTGCATAGCTTACTTCCGAATCATTTCAATCAGTGTGCCATGAGCCCTATGTGTATGTATGGTTGCCACATTATCAAGAAAAGCCACACAATTCCAACGCAAAAGTAATGTAAGAAACGTAAGAAAAACAGGGTTTTAAAGGTGAAAATCAAATATCTTTGTGACACTTTAGCTTTAAATCAGAAATTGTGTTGCAAAGGGGGAATATAGAGAAAATAAGCTTAAGTTCAAATTTGAACTTTAATGATGAATATCTCGAAAAACGAACGTTTCCGCCAAAAAAATCTCTTTCAGATTCGTGATCAGCGCTACAAAAAAAAATACTCCGTACTGCAAATTTGGTCGGAGATCAGGTGTACCATGGTTTTCTAGAAAGATTACCATGTTTCCCAAGGAAGAGATATGTTATTTGCATATTTACCCTAGATATTTGGTGGCAATGGTTTTAACAGTGAATACCCTGTGGAGAAACTTATGAGAGATGCCAAAATTTTCCAAATCTACGAAGGAACATCCCAAATTCAAAGGCTAATTATTTCCAGACAATTATTGGAGAGAGCAAAGACTCTTGTTTAATGAAATTTATTTTTACGAGTTATTATATTAAGTATATTTTTATATTTTTTAAGGAATAGGTGTAATAGGTCTCCGAAATATATATATATTTTATTAAATATTGTATATCCAGCGTTAAAAAGTAACACAATGGTGAAATGTTGTAAAATAGTTTTTTTACTACATAATGATATGAAATTTAAATGAATTTTAATAATAAAAGAGATTATCTTGTTGTCACACTTTTACATTTAAACCCTATTCTTTTGGAAAAGTTTTTTTTATAGCTCAATTTTTACATACATAATAAAATTAAAGGACGATAAGCCACATTGCCACAGAAATCTGTTTTATTCTCTAATATATTTTATGTTTTACCCATCTATTATCGATCTGTAATACCTTAGAAAGGAAAATGTTATGGTAGCAATAATATCTGCTATCACACCTAGGGCATTATAAGCGGACATTATGATAATGCCCGCTTATAATGCCCTAATGCGCTAATATGGAAATTTCATTGCTTATCCAATTTTATTTCTCTCACAATAAAGATCAAGTTTATACAAACATATGTTTTAAAATAAAATCAATAACTTACCAGTTCCTGAAAATATGCCATTAAAACGGTTTCGGTTATTTGAAGAATTGCGTTCGCATCTTTCCAAATACCAAATATGCCATACTCCCGATCATACTGTTGCCTTGATTTAACTGGCAAAAGATTTTCGGTCGCTTTTATGGCCTTTTCTCTTATATTTTGTGGAATTTCTTCCATTTTGAGCAAATCGTTAAATAAAAAATGCCAACTGACTAACTTATAGAAACATCAAAGTCAAACTTAACACCAGTCATTATCTACTTACGTATACAGGTACAGGTGCAACTTATTTTTTATATTGCTAATAAATAATGTAATTAGTCATTGAAAAACTCTTTTTGAGTAAAACATAAAGCATTGTATGCATCACGGGCTTTACTGGACTATAATGCCCATCAGGTCGAAATCTAGCCTCGGGCCAGAGGCCCTCGAGGCTATTTCGACCTTCAGGGGCATTATAGTCCTAGTAGCACCCTTGATACATAAATAGCTATAATTTATAATATCATAAGCGACAATAAAACAGTTTTAAGGATTGTTCTTGGAGTTAATTAATTCATTAACAAATATTTAAGTTTATTTTTAATAAAAGTTAATTTAACCCACTTTATTTTAAACTGAAAAAATGTAATATATATAGCTTTGTATTTTATGAATGTGACTTATCGTGTTTTTACAATAAGCCCTTCAATTGTTTACAATACTTTATACTTTCACATATATTTTTAATTGTGTATTCATGTGTAGAAAATACTTTTTCAAATAAATACTTAGTTTTTGTTAGGTTTGTTTTTTCATTTATTAACCCGGATTTATTGTATTAAGCAAGGTAATAATTGATTTTAAATGACAGTACTTGGTGATAATTTTGACATAAATCATATGAAATAAATCTCATAACCACAGAAAACCATATTCACCTAAATGCAGTGGTAAGCACCGATTTCTTTTTAAATCCTTTTGGGACACTATGATATATCTTAGTCATATTATACAGGGTGATTCAAAAATCGATCACGAAACTTAAGCGGGTGATTCTACTTGATAAAATAAGGGTAGAGCTTCATATAGATTTTAATCAAAATGTCATTCGTTTTCGAGTTAACAAGCCGTCAAAGTTCAATTTTTATTTTGGTTTTTCGCCATATTGCATTTATTTTTAAACAATCCAGTTGATATTTGGCACACAAATCGAGCTTTGCAGATTCTAAAATTTTAAGACAAAAGTACTTTTTTAAATACCGCCAGAGGCACTTTACTTAAAACTTAAAATTTATTTACATCATAACTTTTTATTTTGACAGATATCGCAAAAGCTGGGGCGCCATTTTATAGACAATCAAAAACTTAAAAAATAAGGTACTCTTTATTAAAGTCGATAAACCTCACCGTTTAGACACCAATAGACATTAAAGTTTTCATCAATTTACAAATTACCCTACATACAGGGTGTACTAGTAACTCAACAAGAAACGTCTATTGGTGCCTAAACGGTGATGTTTATCGACTTTAATAAAGAGTACCTTATTTTTAAGTTTTTGATTGTCTATAAAATGGCGCCCCCAGCTTTGCGATATCTGTCAAAATAAAAAGTTATGATGTAAATAAATTTTAAGTTTTAGGTAAAGTGCCGTCTGGCGGTATTTAAAAAAGTACTTTTGTCTTAATATTTTAGAATCTGCAAAGCTCGATTTGTGTGCCAAATATCAACTGGATTGGTTAAAAAATAAATGCAATATGGCGAAAAATCCAAAATAAAAATTGAACTTTGACGGTTTGTTAACTCAAAAACGAATGACATTTTGATTAAAATTTATATGAAGCTCTACCCTTATTTTGTTAAGTAGAATCACCCCTTAAGTTTCGTGATCGATTTTTGAATCACCCTGTATTTTGACAATGAATTAAATAAATAACTGGACAAGCACGTCGATTTGGCAATTGTCAAAAAGTGGGGCTAAGGACGAATGCTGTGAAAGGGTATGCTATTTTTTTAGGTTATTAAAGTCTCATAAGCAAGAGAGAGACAAAAGACGTAATAATTAAAAAAGTTGTCTCATTAGTAAGAATGAGTGGAAAAAAGGTTGATATCCCTCGCACCGCAGCGGCACTTGGCCTCACTTTCTGCTTATACCGTTCGCGTTCCAATGTTTATATCCATTTCATTTTTCATTGTAAAAAGTCAGTCTACAATTGTATTAAGTGTTATATTAGTTGTTATCATGAATTTTGTTACAAATACATAAAAGAAAAAGTCCAAAGTCGGTTTTGTTGTGTCTGCAATTCAAGTCCAAATTTTCCAGAACTTACGCATGGTTTTATATAAAATTATTTGGAACGCTGACTGTTAACCATTCTTTGTTTTATTTAGGTTTTTGGACGATGATGCCTAATTTATTTTCTGCCGTGGCCTAATATTCTTTCTAAAATTTAATGCCTTGTTTTTAAACTTGGTTGTTTCTAGCCACGACCCAAACCAAAAATAAATAAAACTCCCGAACACGAACTCATTATATTTGTCTCTCATTAAAAAGTCTGAGAAACCATTAGATGATAAAAACATAATTTGTATGGCTTCTTGTTTTAAACAAAATATTTTACTTTAAAAAACTAAATGTTGTTGCCAGCAAATAAGGGCACTTGCCCCTCTCTTCCTGCCTTGCCTGAAGTAAGAGAGAGAAAAATACTGCTAGTACCGTAAGCCATTCCGTTGTTTAATTAAAGAAAGGGTTAGCTGTTCGCACGACATAGCGGCAAAGCAGCTTCTGGTATGTATGCTCTAAGGTTCGACAAAGAATAATTGTACCGGAATATTTATTTTTAATAGCTCCGACAAGCGAGCATTTAATCAGAGCTATATTATAAAAACGTAACATTTTTTTGCATGTAAATGTGTAGATAAAATTGTGTTGAATTAGTAAGGAAACATAAATTTTATTTTAGTCTAAGAAAGCATAAAATATTTCAATTTATGAAAAATTACGCCCGCTTTAATTTAAAACCCGAACTGCAACTGCGCATTTAGATATAAAGTCAAACGACATTCTGAATTCATTTACTTTAAATATCTCCCAAATATAATATAAGTTTAAGCTCCCTCCTTACAAAAATTATACGTGTTCGCAATGCAGGACTATAAAAAAGTGAATTTTAAATTATGCAATCTAGCCTAGACGCGCTTACTACGTGACCTACTTTTCTATGAGAAAGTTGGTTAGTAGTAAAAGCAACTTCAATTTACTTGATTATTAAATAATTAAGGATAGTTTTGTATAGATTCCTAATAAAACGGATTGTTTTTGGTATACTGTTTGATATTTTTGCGAGAAAATAAAAAAATGTTAGTTTAAGGTTATGAAACCAGTTGATCAATTGACTAATAAGACACATGTCTACTGTCATAAGTTACTGCAAAGTGTAAGAGAAGTGGCCTAGAGACCTACATTTTCCAAAACGTCGTGATTTTGCATAGTTAAAGAAATAGAAATTAGTGAAACCTTGGCGCGAATTTGAAGGTCAGAGCTCCTCAAGGCTCTGGGGCGTGATTTTTCGGTTATCATTGCGGGATAAGTGGGAAATCGGGTAAACAATATGCACGACGAGACGCAAAGCGTTCCGGGCTCTGTTGCCGTTTCTACGATTGCACAGGAAGAAAATAGCTCGACGCCAACCCTTTCTGTCGTTACTTCCGAGGCAGAATTAGAAATAAATACAGACTGTGAACTTGTTGAAATACCAGTGCCTTTTTCAGAAATCCCAACAAATAATGCAGGTACAGAAATTAACCTACTCACTTTCAGGTTATAAAATGTTAAAAACCAGTTTTTGTTGCTAATTGAGTTCATAGATTCACTTTTATTCCAATGGTCTAGTCGCCAGCGAAAGCAAACAATTGAAAGCGAAATTATTTAAATTCAATTTGTTGCTTTGAATTGAAAATGTTACGTGATTTCAGATTCACTGGGCATAAATTTTATTGTGGCAGGTTACGCCCGTTTATTTTTCTGTATTAGACAACAGTTTTTAAATTATGCTTTATTTATCTTCACATAGTATTCGTGAGCAAATAAGGAATCCCACGAAAACGACCTAAAATCGATGGTTGACCCAGAAATTATTCAAGGAAATAGGTGTTTAGAACTGGGCATTCCTAGACAAGAAATAGATAAATAGGCAAGCATGTCTAGCATAATAGGTCAGGTTCAAGTGTACAGGTGCAATAAGATAGAAAAGGACAGTCTATTTTGTTTTATAACGCCTTTATGGTCGCGCGCATGTTCTTTATAGAATAAAGAATGTAAAGTTGGTTATAAAAGTAATGAGATTTGCTTTCAGTTGTTTTTTTCGAAAAACAAGTTTTATGGTGACTTGACGTTAATGTTATTTAAGATATTATTTTTATAAAAATAATAATAATTACACATTACATAATTATGTTTTGAGAGAGAATCAATCTCTAATCCGAAATCTGACACAACTTGTCTTGTCTTCGTGTACACCACGCCGATTTTAATGACTTGTGGCACACGGGGGTTTTTGGGTCGCTGATTACGAATCTAAACGAATTTTTAGTCGGTAACGTTTCGTTTTTGAGATATTCATCATCAGACTTGATAACCAAAACTAACCTAGATTTATTATTTCCCCCCTTCGTTTTGCAAACAATTCTTGATTGAAAGCTAAGTTGGTACTCAATATTTGATTTTCGCTATTAAAAACCCCATTTTTTTATTTATTCTACCCGTTTTTCCATAAAATTGCAAAGCTTCACTGTCAATCATTTTAATCGCAGTAGCCTTGGCGCCGCCAAGGCTACTGCGATGAAATAAACCTTTACAATTTTATGAAAAAAGGGGTAAAATAAATGGAAAAATGGGTTTTTAGGAGGTGGAAATGAAATTTTATGTGCAAATTCAGCTTTTAATCAATAGTGAATTCAGGTTAGTTTTGGTTATCAAATCTGATGATGAATATCTCAAAAACGAAACGTTGCCGACTAAAAATTATTTCAGATTAGTAATAAACGACCCGAAAAAATCATCAAAATCGGCGTGGTGTCCGATAAGTAAATAATTACCTATTAGAATATTGGCGTTAAAGATCATCAAATCTTCATATATTACCAGCACATTTGAGGGATATTTCCAGAGTTTAGCTCTAACCAATAGGAAATATGGTAATTTTCTAGAAAGTTGCTGCAATTCCGATTTTAACGAAATTTGGTATAGTTACCGGGTTACTATTGGGACGCCGATCACGAATCTGAACGGCGGAAACGAAAACGTTTCGTTCTAGAGATGTGCATCATCAAAGTCGCAATTTAAACTTATTTTTACTATAGGTATTCCCCCTTTTTTTGCGCACAATTCTTGGTTTAAAGCTAAACTGCCCCACAGTTTCTGATTTTCACCTTTTAAATCCCCGTTTTTCTTTGTAATTCTCTAGAAAGTTGTGGCAACTCTGATTTTAATGAAAAATATTTTATACGGAGTTTTTTAGGGCGCTGATTACGAATCTAAAAGATTTTCTTGGTGGAAACGTTTCGTTCTTGAGATATCCATTAGTTAAAATTTAAACTAATTTAATTTTTACATCTTCTTTTTGCATACAATTCTTCATCAATTCATCAGTTGGCACTCAATAAACGATTTCTACCTCTTCAGCCATTTTTAATTTTTATTTTACTCCTTTTTCTATAAAATTGTTTTACTTTTAATCGCAATAGCCGTGGAGGCGCGACGCTTTGCAAATTTGTGAGAAAAAAATTGTAAAATAAATAGAAAAATGGGTTTTTAAGAGGTGTAAATTAAATATTAAGTACCAATTTAGAGAAAAATCATTTCCGGTTAAACCAAACGTGACTGGAAGGTAAAAAGTATGCTAAAAATCTTTTTCTTACTTTAAATTTTCGTATACCAAGTATATCTAATACATCAGGAGTTATGGCTTGTCAAATATATTCGTCGACACCCGGTATTTTTCGACGAATAGACCATTCCAACATCTAGAAGGCCATTGGCGTTGCGTGGACTAATATAGACGTGGGCGAAGTCGCATCAGCGAGCCCCTATTTTATCATTCAAAAACACTGTTCTGAATACAAAATCCCGAATACTGGCCAAAAAGTATTCTGCCGAATACCCAATACCAAACACACAGATGTATTCGAATACCAGCCCAATGTATTCTGAATACGATTCAAAATACTATCCAACTGTTTGACATGATGTACATATTCATGATAGTGAAAAAGAATAAATGCGCGGTGGGGTTATTTTTTAGGGTTGGCAAAATAAAGAAGCCACCTAAAAAAGGCACTGGCTTTTTGTGGGAAAAACCACTATAATTTTAAACAAAAAGCCACCACACAAAAATCCATATCAAAAGTCCAGTAAACAAACTATTTTTAACGGAAATACAATATTTATTAAAAACATAAAAATAAAACAGTACTTATTCTAGAATACTGAAATAACATAGATAATGATAATACCCAATAATTTTACAAGTTTGGGAACTCTCTCTGGATGAAGCCTGTTTTTTAAGTCATTCCAGACAAATCTATAAGTATTAAATATTGTCTACAAAAAAGCAAATGTTGCAGGACAACTATGGAGATGTAAAAAAATCTGTCATTTTAAATAAATTATTATCTTTTTTTATTAAATAATTAAATTTAGATTTGACAGTTTGTTACCACTTACTATATGTTGGAATACTGTTTAATACAGAAGTTTCAAACAATGATTTTGGAATACAGTTCAGTGGCATCGCATGTGGGCGTGAGCCCACGCTAGGAACGCCACTGTAGAAGGTAATTGAGAAAAATACTAAAAATAGGATATTATGAAGTTTATTGTTGCCATATTAAAAAAAAATAGTATAAAATAATAAAAATAAAAAAGGCCCAAATTAATCGAAAAAGCCAACAAAAAAAAATCATTTCCTTAAAAGAAATCGAATATTTCTATACAACAAATGATTTTATTTTGGTAGTAAAAAAAGAAAGGATTCGCTTAATCTTCTTGAGCTTAAAAATATGATTTATCTGTTAAACGGCTCCTACTCATAAATAACATCATTGTCTGCAAAAATAGACATAAAAATAAAAACAGATCAGTTAACTCTGTACTCCGCATATAAAAGTATCATCGCCCACTAAAATTCTCCTTTCTCGTTACCGTCCGAATACGAGAAATATTTACTTTACCCAGCGGCGACGGGCTAATTTATCTTTATATTCGAGAAGTGCTTTTTTAGAGGCAGGAACGCCCGTTACGTTTCGGAAATAAATGTTTCGTCAAGCGTTTTGGCGCGTCTGAGGAGTTTCGGGTGGTCCTGCGACAAAGTAAGTGTACCGAGTGTCGAATTAAACGTGTAAACCACCCCTTCCCCATCTGAAGTTCTTTATTTGTTATCGTATAAAATAATTGCTTACTGAAAAGCTTCCTTCTTTTGCCCATCGCCGAGCCGTAGCGGATCTATCGCTTTTTAACACGCTTTTATTAACTTGGGTTGTAACTATCTATCTGGCTGCCTATGTAACGGAATCTTTGAGCCTAATTTTAACCAACTTCCAGCTATTCGATTTCTTTGAAACTTTGCACACGTATTAAGGACCCATGACAATGCAATAATCTGCAAACAGTATCCCTTTATCTTTTTTTAATCGCCAGGAAAAAAAATTCCATTATATTATAAAAACAACACCTAGGATGCCATCTGTTGGAAAAATTTCAAACTTTGCTATTAAATGAAGAAGAAATTTTTTAGTGGATTGCAAAATGTTGGCAACAGTCCAAACATTGCCTGGATTGCCATCTGTTGGCAAAATTTGAAACTTTGCTACTTAATGAAGAAGAAATTTTTTAGTGAGTTGCAATCTTTTGCAAATTTTAAAATTTGCTACCATTGTCATTTCATAGGGGGCTGGTTATTTTCTTTTTGCTGCTTAATTAAATAGTATGTTCTAATTTACTGTTATATTAAAATTTTGTGCAATATAACGAACTAAAAAATGAAAAATAATTAATAGTTTAAAAAAACTAAAAAACACGCTTTTATATGCAACCGAACTAAAAATTAAAAAATAATTTTTCATTAAAAAAATATTTTCACTTCATAGTAAAAAGCGTGGGGTGCATTTTACTATTTTTCATAACTTTTCCATCATAGATATTGGCAAATATAATAATTATAACATTTAATATATTAAGCACCCCACGCTTTTTACTATGAAGTGAAAATATTTTTTTAATGAAAAATTATTTTTTAATTTTTAGTTCGGTTGCATATAAAAGCGTGTTTTTGAGTTTTTAAACTATTAATTATTATAGGTACTTTCACGAGTTTTGCTCCAAAGAATTGTCCTGTACAATGAAAAGCTTCCTTCTTTGCCCATCGTCGGGCTGTAGCGGATCTATCGCTTTTTATAGGTACTTTCACGGGTTTTGCTCCAAAGAATTGTCCTGTACAATGAAAAGCTTCCTTCTTTTGCCCATCGTCGGGCTGTAGGGGATCTATCGCTTTTTTAGGTACTTTCACCGGTTTTGCTCCGAAGAATTGTCCTGTACAATGAAAAGCTTCCTTCTTTTGCCCATCGTCGGGCTGTAGGGGATCTATCGCTTTTTTAAAGGTACTTTCACCGGTTTTGCTCCGAACAATTGTCCCGTACAATGAAAAGCTTCCTTCTTTTGCCCATCGTCGGGCTGTAGGGGATCTATCGCTTTTTAAAGGTACTTTCACCGGTTTTGCTCTGAAGAATTGTCCAGTACAATGAAAAGCTTCCTTCTTTTGCCCATCGTCGGGCTGTAGGGGATCTATCGCTTTTTTATAGGTACTTTCACGGGTTTTGCTCCGAAGAATTGTCCAGTACAATGAAGAGCTTCCTTCTTTTGCCCATCGTCGGGCTGTAGGGGATCTATCGCTTTTTTTAGGTACTTTCACGGGTTTTCTCCGAAGAATTGTCCAGTACAATGAAGAGCTTCCTTCTTTTGCCCATCGTCGGGCTGTAGGGGATCTATCGCTTTTTTATAGGTTTTTTCACGAGTTTTGCTCCAAAAATTGTCCAGTACAATGAAAAGCTTCCTTCTTTTGCCCATCGTCGGGCTGTAGGGGATCTATCGCTTTTTTTTGGGTACTTTCACGGGTTTTGCTCCGAAGAATTTTCCAGTACATTTTACTCTACTAGTTTCTATTAGAGTACCTTGTAGTGCCACTCGTATGCTTCCCTATATGGTGCAACTGGACATCAAGCAGGACATACTGCAAACTTTTCATTCGTTCGTCCTTTTTTATATCCAGAATTCCTAAAATGTGGATCTTCCTTTCCTCTTTGATTCTTTCAAGTATTAAAGTCCCGTTGTTACAAACTCCATCTTACCTCACTTGGGCATACGGTCAGTCAGACCTTCGATCCTACCTGAACTGAAAGGAGGCTTGCGAGTAAGGGCGTGTATACTGAACTGACGGCGCGTTCCAATGTAAATTTATAGGATCTTCGTCTTACTCGCAGGGACTTGCCTTCCTACCTGGATCCTGCAGCTCGCGGAGGTCTTCCTTTCCTCTCCGATTCTTTCCAAGTATTAAAGTCCCGTGTTAACAAACTCCACCTTACCTCACTTGGGCATATACTCGGTCAGTCAGACCTTCGATCCCTACCTGAACTGAAGGAGGCTTGCGAGTAAGTGCGTGTATACTGAACTGACGGCGTGTTTCAATGTAAATTTATAGGATCTTGGTCTTACTCGCAGACTTGCCTTCCTACCTGGATCCTGCAGCCCGCGGAGGTCTTTCTTTCTATCGATTCTTTCAAGTATTAAGTCGTGTTAAGAAACTCCATCTTACCTCACTTGGGCATATACTCGGTCAGTCAGACCTTCGATCCTACCTGAACTAATAGGAGGCTTGCGAGTAAGTGCGTGTATACTGAACGGCGGCGCGTTTCAATGTAAATTTATAGGATCTTCGTCTTACTCGCAGACTTGCCTTCCTACCTGGATCTGCAGCCCGCGGAGTCTTTCTTTCCTCTCCGATTCTTTCATGTATTAAAGACCCGTGTTAACAAACTCCATCTTATCTTACTTTGGCATACACACAGTCAGTAGACCTTCGAAAGTTACCTGAACTGAAAGAGGCGTGCGAGTAAGTGCGTGTATACTGATCTGACGGCGCGTTCCAATGTAAATTCATAGTATCTTCGTCTTACTCATAGACTTGCCTTCCTACCTACCTTCAGGTAGGTACGAAGAAATGTCTCACCGTGTGTATGTCTATAAACACATCTAACGGCACGTTGATATTTAGGGTTTCAGCCTTCGTAGATTTATCCAAAGATTTAAAAAAATAATAATAAAAATGGTATTGTACGAGATCTGAATGAAAGCGACCTTTACTCATTTGTAACAGATGGAAACTATGTTTTATTAAATACAGTATAAAAAAATAGGTTGTCTGCAAAGTCGGTTTACTGACGATAGTAGAACGTGACAACGTCGAAAGAATCATTACCTTTATCGTCGCAATTATCGTTGCTATAAACAATTGACACTACATTCACTTGTCACTGTACGCTCACTCAAGTAGGAGAGAAACAGCTGTCGAACGCTGCCGAACACGGAGATTGTGCCTCTTTGTCGGTCGTTCCGCGCTCTTGCACTTCAAGCCTTAAATGGAACGCGAGAGGTAACGCCGCATGAGTCACGTTTTTAGTGCTTGCAGCCGGGTCCATCGAATTATAAGACGTTGTATCGCTTGAATGGGCAGTCTAAAAAATTATGGTCAAGATAAATATATAAAAAATGGATCATTTTATTCGGGTGCGACGAAATAACAGAAAGTACTCGTAAGTATTGTAATAAAACGTAGAAGAACTATCAGTTAAAAAACAAGTCCTAGGTACCTACAAAAAATCTATTTAAATAAAATATCTTATAACAAAACAAAAATCTTTCGCTCAATAATATACCTATTTTTGTTGTTTTCACTTATTTGTTGTATTCACCATTTTGTCCAGAATCATTAGGCAAGTGAAATAAAATTTCTTTATCTGTGCAAATAAAACAATTGTACTGTTTAAAACTAAATTATTCTTTGTTCTGCAGAATTTGGCAGCTTACAATACAGTATAAAAAGTGTCTGATATTTTTGCAACAGCAAATATGGCTAAGGAACGGCTACGATACCAAGCTTCAGCGGCCAGCGAGCGACAAGCGTGCGATTTTCGGGAAGCGATTTTTCGCATTGCAAAGGTTGTTAATTTTTGCACGCTCGCTGGGTGTTGTGGCCACTTGCATTTACGCATTAAGCCTCGTTCAGACTTGTAACAATTCGCCAAACATCCGTCCAAACTAAACAACCTGTTTGAGCGCTCCTTTGACGTCAAAAAACCGACCAGCTTTGAATCACCGGCGAATCGCAACGCGTGGAAACGACGTGAATTCGTCCACACACGTCCGCGCTTTGAGGCGCAATATGCGGCGTGGAGCGGCACGGCGAATTGTTGCAAGTCTGGACGCTGCTGAAGGTTTTTGAAAAAAATCGCTTGGCAATTTAACATGCAGCCTTCTCTGCACTGCTAAAAATCACTCCACCGAAAATCGCTTTACGCTTGTCGCTTATCACTCTTCAGTCTGGGTCCTAATTCCTCAAGCATAAGAGCAGAGACAATGAGACGAGCAACTAAATGTAAATAAATTATCCGAGAGAGAGATAGCTGCTCGACCTTCCTTGTCTGTTCTCCCAAGGAAGGCAAACGGCAGATGGCGCGTGAGTCGACTTGTATCGTTTGCCCGCCAAATTCAAAATATATAGCTGTGCTATTTTTGCCCTTAATGTTAGGTACTTGTTTTTGTTTTCTATTAATATAAAATATTGGGGTTTGGTTCAATAATTACACACACCTAATTAAAAATGTCATTTATTTGGTTTTTATAAAGATTTTTTCTTACAGATAACCATGTCAATATTACCTTAAATTATCTGTTGAAAAGCACAAATTTAATATATACACTGTGATCACTAATAAAAGTCAATATTCAAAAGTCCAATTAAAGGTAAAAAACCACGAAACACACAATAAATCACAGAAAATGTAAATAAACTGTCCAAACAAATCGGCCATTGAAAAATATCAAACACAAATATCAAATATTTTTTTATAACATTTCAACGTGACTGCCTGCGGCAACGTTTGTCAAGTTAAAAATATGCGATTCATGGAATATTTTCTTTCTCTTAATTAGATGTGAGCCAAAAAGGACATTAAAGTTTACATGCAAACATTGTAAACAACTTGGCAACCAGGGCAAAGCGATGATTGCTCCATCTACGATAGCCTGCCATGATGAAAGAAAAATACATATTTATTGGAACTTGCGTTAAACCAGAAAGAGATAAATACAATGGACAAATTGTTAGGACCAGTTACTCGTCTCATTGTTGTCTCTGATAAGAGAACGGACTCGATCACATTGCCAATATGATCGTTCACTTCCCGGGCTGTTTTCCTTAACCGGGGTGTACACGGTCATGCAAACCTGAAACGCACTTGCATGAAAGCAAATGTCAAATGAAGCTTTTGATACACACGATTCAGATGTACCTGTCAGTTCAGCGTCAGTTTTGGCAGCTGGTGGTGTGATCAACTTGAGCATAAGCGTAATTTAGCGAAAAGATTTTTTTATTTTTGTCAATGTATTCATTACCTTTAACTTTCCAAAAGCATGGATAACCTTGGTACATATCTATAAAATCACGCAATACATCTTCCTGGCGCCAAAAAGCCTTTTTGTTAACTCAAAACCAACAATATTACTCCGTAAACGACGTTCCTAAACTGAAACGTTAACTGACGTGTCCTACACATGCACAGGTTTGCACGACGCGCGCCTCTAAAAATTAAACTCGGACATCGAGTCGCATGCCAAGCCAGATGTGGCAGTTTTTTAATACACACGGTCAAATTTGCGCGCGAGCTTTGGCTTTTTTGACAGATGTGACAGTTTTGCATGACCGTGTGTACCTCGGGTTACATAGTCGCGTGATGGGAGCAGTCGTTTGCGTTAAAGAATACCTATTTAAAGTTTTTCGAGAGAACTCCGCCCACTTTTCTTATGATAACGCCGTTCCCAGTATCAAAGAATACCAATCCATAGAACCACACAAGTGAGATTTCAGCGTACCCTAAAAATTTTAGTACCTACCCCTTCAACAGATGGCGAAAGTAGTACGATGTCGCTTTGCTAATACGATTACCATCAGAAATTGATAGCAGTCGCTGACGAGCAGTCGGCCCGATCAGTTAGAGTGAGGATATACGCAAAATTTAATAAAAATAAAATCCCTGATAAATGGTAGTATCCATAAGATTATTAAATTTATGATTTCAGAATAGGATATATCGATGGGTTTTTGACAAAACATCGTAAGCGACATTCGTCAGTTTTACGGGAAACGGTTTTTTTTCATTGGCTTTATATCAGATGAAGATATGTTCTGTATTGGTTCGGCGGTTCAGTTAATTAATGGTAGTTATTTGGGTACACGCCAAAAAATAAATTAATAGTACCAAAAAACCAAAAAAAATAAAGCAAGTAAATAGAGAACTAAAAATCGACGTTTTGGTGGCAAGTCTGCCACCGTTGTCAAGATAAATTAAATAAAAATAAAAAAATTAAAAATTAACTATTATTTAGGTTTAGAATTTTAAAATTTTTAGCTTTTTTTTAGGAGATTCTGAAAATTTTGACATTAAATGTTAAATATGTTTGTTTTGTAATTCAAATTAAGAAGAAATCTAAAATAAAAACATTCAGATCTCGGTTTTTCTTTAAAAATAACGTGATGGGAAGAAAAATCGTTTCCCGTAAAATTGGCGAATGTCGCTTACGATGTTTTCTAAAAACGCATCGATATATCCTATTCTGAAATAATAAATTTAATAATCTTATGGATACTGGGTCCATTTATCGGGGATTTTATTTTTATAAAATTTTGCGTATATCCTCACTCTAACTGATCGGGCCGACTGCTCGTCAGCGACTGCTATCA
Source organism: Listronotus bonariensis (assembly GCA_014170235.1). Lineage (NCBI taxonomy): Eukaryota > Metazoa > Arthropoda > Insecta > Coleoptera > Curculionidae > Listronotus > Listronotus bonariensis. The sequence continues at coordinate 16,044 of JACEGR010001188.1, forward strand.
ATTTCTGATGGTAATCGTATTAGCAAAGCGACATCGTACTACTTTCGCCATCTGTTGGTCGCGGTAGGTACTAAAAATTTTTAGGGTACGCTGAAATATCACTTGTGGGGTTCTATGGGTTGGTATTCTTTGCCAGTATCAAGAATAAGAACCCTGTTCGTTCCCTTAGAGTTCTGTCTTTGAGTTCAGAATTCGTATGTTTAAGTCAGTTTGAATACTCTGTTATGGATGTAGTCATGGCCTAAAATGATTTAAGTAAATTCAGCCCTGAAAAATACCACTATTGGGACATTTATCTCATTTTTGTAGTAATTAAGTTAGATGGAGACTGTCCACTTCGGAATTAGGTCCTTCAGTTGTGAAAACTGGTTAATATTATTGTGAAACATATTTATTGAATCTAAAGAAAAACGTCCGTGTTGTTATAAAACTCTTTGTCTACAACTTATTTCCTTTTAATAATTCGCGAATTTTAACCAGCCAAACGATCTTTGAGCAGTCGTATAGGTGTAGACCGAGTTGATATTTTTAACTCAAGGATAAATACTTACGGAACGGGATCGAACTGCTTTTAGCCGTAGGCGAGTCCTTGTTTTTAGTGCATTTTCGATGAATAACGAGCCGTTCAACTTGGAAATACTATTTTACTACACACGGTTCTGTTAGTTTGTTGGCTTTGTTTTCCACATTAGGATTGTAGGCTAAGATCCAAATAGGAAGCAAAGAAAATTTTGAGGGTATTTTTTAATTTAAATACAGCGTGTCTTCGGAAGTTCTTACAAATGGGAAACTTTTTAATTATTAACCTTTTACGAAAATAAGTTTCTCTTTCTAAAAGTCCTACTTGATTGAGAGAAAAATAAAGCCATTTTTTTTTGTTGTTACGGTTCAAAAACATTTTAAAACATTACATTTTCCTAAGGCAAACGGTGACGTCATATACGTCAGCCGTATTTAACCGTAACCAAAGGGTCTATATAGGGTCGCGACATTCGGCCATACGTTTCTGACGTGCTATGACGTCACATCTCCCATTTTTCGGCCATGTTGTAGTGCCGGAGATATATCACGAATAACAAGTGCATCTTATAAAGAAAAACTTTTGTTGTTCGACGGTAGGATATAATCGTACCGTTGATACTGTACTGAAAAGCATCATTTAGTGAATACTATATTAGAGAAATGGGTTCTTCGACATAGAGGTTAAAATTTGGTATAGGTTCTCAAAATAAGAACCTATACCAAATTATTTCAAATAAAATTGATAAATATTTTAATAGAAACATTAAATTTCTTTTGTTTAAAATATTAAAACTTATATTTAAGATATTTAAGAGCTTAAATCATAAATCTTTGTGTTTTCATTTATTGATTGTAGATGTTCTTAAAATAATATTAATGATATTTTAATTAAAAAGAAATATTTTAAATTAAAGACATAAATTAAAGTATTTTTTTCTCCCAGTTTAAGAGCCACTATTATTTTAAAGTAAGAAGTGAATACCACATCACTTCCAAAACAATGCAAAAATGAAATGCGCAAATTCCTCAATTTCTCACTGATTGATCATCAGCTTTGATTTTACCCAGCTCTGCCACCCCTACCCGTGGGAGTGCAGCCATTCTTGCTGGTCCCACGGCTCGGAACCGCCCTAAAGCTTATTACGTTTCTTGCTCGCAACCGGTGCAGCCGTCAACCGACCCTGACTGTAACCGATTATAACCATGTAAGTAATGGCAACTCTGACATATGGTACATTGCTTCAAACGTCGCCATGTAACCGATTGGTAATACATGCCTTAGAATTGTTTCGCCTAAAACTGATGTAAGACATAATCATCAATTTTAGGCGAAGTACCAATTCTAAACGGATACCAATCGGTTATGTTGACGTTTAAACAATGTGTTATATGTCAAAGTTGTCACCAATTATTACCGCGGTTATAATTGGTTGAACGCCTAAAATTGATGCGTGTTTAGAATACATCTCGGATAATGGCTTAAAACAATATGGTTATCCTTGTCAGGCGGGCATATGCATTCATGAAAACTTCTTTGTTTCTGCAAAGACAATTATTGTAGTTTCACTGAGGAGACACCCTGAGCAATGCTAAATTTTTTGGTCATCAGGCCTGGACGTTTCCTCGCTTCTTGTGGGATTTATGATGCGGGTATCCATCGAAGTACACATCACGTTAACGAGTACGTATTATTTGCCGCTTCATAAATTAAGCCAAGCCAGCGTCCAAACTAATGACCAAAAATTTAACGCATTGTTCTGGGAGTATACCGGGCGATGCATCGCCGGGCGGGACATAGGAAATCCCATGTAATTTTAATGGGGTCAATTATTGGCTCCCTAATTATTTTAGAGAAAAATTCTATTGAAGTTTATTGAAGAGCATGCAAATCTACGTCCATGGTAAAAACTTTAGATTTTTCGGTTAACCCGTTTGCTAGTTAGATGCTAATATATTTTTAAAAATTGTTACATTATTATCGCCTCATATTTATGAACAACAATAAAAATACCAGTTAGCGTGACATAACGTTGTCATTTTGAAATTTAGTGCTTTATTATTATCAAAAAATCGTACAGTGAAAAGATTAAAGTTGTATTTATACAAACGAATTAAGTTAAGTTAAACTAAACTAGAGTAACAAATTTCAAGAACTTATGACATTTATAATATTTACATGCTTCAATAAATTATTAATATTATTACAATAATTAATATGTTGGAAATAAACTTAAGATTTAAGAAAATTTTCAAATATTCCTCCATTGACTGCTAGACAATAACCCAGACGTTCATAAAATTGTCTTCTTACATTGGCTAACTGGTAAATTGAAATTTTATTGCATTCTGCAGAAATAGCATTTTTTAACTCATCTAGATTAGAGTAATTTTTATCCTTGTATATCATGCTTTTTAAATGGCCCCAGAGGAAGAAGTCATTTGGCGAAATATCAGGAGACCTGGCTGGCCAATTTATGGTGTGATGTAGGCCAATAACATTTCCATTAAAAGCATTGTGTAAATATTCCCGAACAGCCAGGGTATTATGTGCCGGGCAGCCATCCATTTGGTACCAAATTTCCTGATTTTCCCTGGATACATCATTTAAAGCGGGTAAAATTAGTTCTTCGAGTAGTTCCAAATAAAATTCTGCATTCAAATTTTGATTAAGAAAAATGGTCCAATAATATGTTGTCCGAAAATCCCCGCCCAAACATTTACTTTCTGTGGATATTGCGTCCTCGTTTCGACAAATCTGTGTTGGTTTTCTTTGCTCCAGTATCGGTAATTTTGATGGTTGGGTTCATTGTTTAACGTAAATGTGCACTCATCAGTAAAACAAATAATTTTGCTTTAACTTCAAATTTAGACATAAAATTTAATTCTCTTACATATTTACTTATACAATTTTGTTTTATTTTTAAAAATAAAAGTAGTTAGCTCTTGGACATTTTTCATATTTTGAGGTACAATTCGCGCTATATTATACCAACTGGAGTAATTTTTTATTTATTAGTTTTGTACCATGCCACCAGTTTTCCAAAATTTCGTTTAAAAATTCAAAAATTGTTGGTCCATTTGTTCTCTTGTAATACCTATCCTGGGATACACTGTACATCCATTACACATTCATAAACACGTCGTTGTTAAGTGCCGCCGATTCTAAACATCATAAACCATCACACGTGTTTCAAAAGATAGAATACATACATTATATCTTTTCTTCTCCCCGGCATTCCCGACCGACCAGCTTCTTTGTCAGGAACCCTATTTATAATTCCCCGGTTCCCCTTTGTTCCTTGTTTTCGAGTCCCGAACGAACATAATGTGCCTGTAAATTTAAAAGGCCTTTAGCGGAACAACCTCGTCGCTTAATCTAAATTCGCGGGAAATTCTATATGCGTTTCTTTTAAGACCCGGTATAAATTTAGTTTCGGTGGACTGGGGACAGGCGGAGTTTTTCACTCTTTTGGCACTTTTGATTTTTTCCCGGTTATTTACGATCGAGGTTGATTTATGTCTGGTCCACGTGGTCGTGTGTAGGGGATGGGTAGGTATATCGATAAAGAAATCGATTCGATATCGAATATTATAGTCAGTAGGTAGGTACTAAGCTAGGAGGCTATTACAGAATATTACAAAGAGTTTGTCACTTCAGAGTAAAAGCGTGGGGTGCTTAATATATTAAATGTTATAATTATTCTATTTGCCAATATCTATGAGGGAAAAGTTATGAAAAAATAGTAAAATGCACCCCACGCTTTTTACTCTGAAGTGACAAACTCTTTGTAATGAAAAATTATTTTCTAATTTTTAGTTCGGTTGCATATAAAAGCGTGTTTTTTTAGTTTTTTAAACTATTATTTATTTTTCATTTTTTAGTTCGATATATCAATTAGTTAAATGCTCCAGTTTATTCACTAAAAAATTCCTTCGCCATTTTGTCAAGAGACACATATGATCTGTAAAGGAATTTTTTATCCTGACGGTCCTAATCAGGATAACGGGATACTGTTTGCAGATTATTGCATTGTCATGGGTCCTTGATACGTGTGCAAAGTTTCAAAGAAATCGAATCGCTGGAAGTTGGTAAAAATTAGGCTCAAAGATTCCGTTACATTGATACAACCCAGGCTAATAAAAGCGTAAGTTAAAAATATAATAATAAATAGTTTAAAAAAACTAAAAACACACGCTTTTATATGCAACCGAGACTAAAAATTAAGAATATTTTTCATTACAAGTATTGTCACTTCAGAGTAAAAAGCGTGGGGCATTTTACTATTTTTTCTTAACTTTTCCCTCATAGATATTGGCAACATAGAATAATTATAACATTTTAATATGTCAAGCACCCCACGCTTTTTACTATGAAATGACAATATTTTTTTAATGAAAAATTATTTTCTAATTTTTAGTTCGGTTGCATATAAAAGCGTGTTTTTTAGTTTTTAAACTATTAATTATTTTTCATTTTTTAGTTCGTTATATCAATTAACTTTGCTACTCTTAACAAAATGGCGAAAAAATTTTTTTAGTGAACAAGAGTAGCAAAGTTTGGAATGTTGCCAACAGATGGCAACCCACTAAAAAATTTTTCGCCATTGATAGCAAAGTTTTAAATGTTGCCAACAGATGGCAACCCAGGTGTTGTTTTTATAATATAATGGAATTTCTTTTTCCTGGCGATCCAAAGCAGGATAACGGGATACTGTTTGCAGATTATTGCATTGTCATGGGTCCCTAATACGTTGTTTGCAAAGTTTCAAAGAAATCGAATAGCTGGAAGTTGGTTAAAATTAGGCTCAAAGATTCCGTTACATAGATAGCCAGATGGATAGATAGATTGATAGTTACAACCCAAGTTAATAAAAGATGGGCCCGCCAAGTCCACTTGCTCTCGAGATACAAGGTGTTAAACTTGTGAATAAAAACGTTTTTTATTACTTAATATCCTTGCAATTTGGTTAAACTTGGCAATGTTATTTATGACATTAAGAGGGTAATTTACCACTAACCTAAATACATTTAATAAGTCCAATGTCGTGTCCAGCGGCAACTGAAGGAATATTTCCACCAAAAAATTGCACGCCACTGACTGTAAATGTGTGTAAAATTTTTTGCATTCTTCTAGATTAAGCCAATAAAAATACAGCTTTTATGTGTCCTCCACTAAATTGCATAATTGCAGAGCCCAAAAATATATGAAGGCCTAAAGAACTCTCCTGGCATAACAGATTATTCCACACACGCTACGACATCCGGTTGGTAGACCTGAACAAGTTACTTGGGAAGGTTTACCTTAGGTCTTTGTTTGACCTCCGGACAGTGCGGACGTCGTAGAGGACTACAAAGTTCTTCCCGGCGTGGCGGCTAGGAGGTGTCGTACGAGCGTTTCTTACCTTTCGGGGATCAAGGAAAGATTCACGCTAAATTGACGGCATCTTTCTTCTGGATCTAAGCGCTGTGGAGCGAAGATTCCTATAAGCTGATGGTATCCTGTTTGGTGGGTGAGACACGATGTATTTCTCAAATGGCGGGAAATAGATGGGCGTGCCATGGGAACTGTCAGTAGTGAAAGTGAAGGTTATACGTAACACGAGTAGCAGATCTTGGTTTGACAGCCGACAATTTATGCATTGCATCGATTTTTGAATTGTTTGTTTTCTTTTGGAATTTCTGGGAGCTACGAGCTCGATTATCCAGATTTTCCGCCGACGAAGCCCTGGAAAGCATAGTCCGGAAGGGGAAGAGTGGTGGATTGGACCTGGAGGGACCAAAACCAAGAAAAAAAATAGAGAGAGAGAGAGAAGGTTTACCTTAGAGTGTATGACGGACATTAGAATATTAAATATAGTAGCTTGTTTATCTGGTCGCGGGAGCAAAAGAAAAATAAAAAAATTACAAACTGGTGCAACAAAATTGATAAAGGCTTCGAAAATATACATCAATAGGATTAATCTAAAAGAGAAATTATAAATAAGCAATATAGCTGAAATTGCTGAAAGAAGAAGGTCCATTTAGGCCGGTAATTAAGTGATATTTATGTCGGTAATACACTTTGAAAGTCGTAAAGAGAGACATTAAAACTGTCTGAGCGTTTTTTTGTCACGGATCGCTTTCTTAAAATACAGACGAAATTGGTAAATCGTGTGCAGTCACAGGAAAATCCAAGGGTCTCAGGTCTGGCCAGCGAAACGGCGCGCGGCGCTACGTTTATGAAAGTTTTATATGGATAAATAAAAATTTTGTAGGTTTGTAAAAGGGATTTAAACATTGCAATAGTCTGGTATTTAACTGTAAAAACAGCTTTTGGAAATATCAACAAGGTATACGAGGAGGTTTAAAAACTGAGCTGGAGTTTGTTTCCCATGACCAAATAAATGGTCCTAACCTTGATCGGGAAAAATGCGTTTCCGATCATGGTTACGGGGTGTTTAAGAAGTGTGAATGATATAAGTGGTTTTAAGAACAAAAAGAGCCTATTTCCTAAATGTCTTAATTTTTGAGATACAGGGTAGTAAAGGTGAAAAAAATATATCATTTTTCTTTATCATATGTGTGATACCACAATACGTGTACATTGTACATTTTATTTTACTATATGAATTACGAAGCATTTTCTAATGCACACCATATATTTTGTGGTGGCGTTCAAACGATATTTAATCCAAATATTTTTAAAGAAAATTTTGGTACACCCCTGCTTTTTCTAGAAGAAAAAATATATTTAAAGTCTTCTTTAATTCTTCTTATTTTAATGTCACTAAATTTTAAAAAATATATTTAAAATTGTCCTATGAAATTTAAAATCATGAAATGTATTGCACTAGCAAAAATACAGATACTTTACTCTTGAGCATAAATTATATTTTTGGCCAAACCTCGTAGATGACTGTTAAACGTTGATAGCTGATGGTTGCTTTTTAGGTTTTGGACCATGCAGAACTTTTCATAAAGAATAACTTTTTTTCGTAAAAGTAAGAATAAATAAGTTTCCCATATGACGCCAACTACGTACGTTAAGTTTGCAACAAGTAACTATTTACCAACCCCGTAGCGAATATTTTCCCACAACTTCAATTACCCACCTATTTATCCAGCGTATGTTTTCCAAGGATTTCTGGCGTACCCAATTACATTAATTCGACGTGATCAAAAACAATGGTCGTAAATTGTAATCCTCTCCTCCCCCCACCGACCGCCTCCCTTTTCACCCCCGCACACCCCTTTGCGCACTTGTCGAATCGGAAAGTGCTTTCCCGTCGACCCACTGACCTGGATTCCACAGCACGCTTTATGTGAACAATGGCGTAATTTTCTTTGACCGAGTTTTCCGGCAGGTTTTCTCTTGGTACACCCACGCGATGTTTCTTCCAGTTTGGCGAAAGATTATGGATGAATTTGATAATGAAATTTGAGTTATGATTCGATTTTGTCGGTGTGGACGTTAATGAACAATCTTTATGCAGAGAAAGCCCATATCGAATCGACGATTAGTATATTACTCCGTCGAGCGGGACATAGGGAATCCTCATGTAAATTTTGAAGTGGTCCAATATTGGCTCCTAATTATTTTAGAAGAAAATATTATAAGGATTTTTTAAAGAGCACGAAAAGTTGTAACCAGTGTACAAATTCCAGCTCTTCTCAGTACGCCAGCTAAAAAGATAAATGCTAAAATAAGTTACGAATCTCCTATCTTCTTACGCGCCCTGTATTATTAGAAGTTTATAATAAAATACCAGAAAAATTATTTAACCTTGTACTCTCAAGTTGTCAAAACAATGTCACATCATTTTTAAATAATGAACTACTTAAATCAAGAAAAAATCACTATTATAAAAATGGTTTTATTAGGAAAATATTTATCGAAGAGTAGCGGACATGTTTGCAGCCTATTTTCCTAATAGGCCAATACCAAGTAAATCAACAATAGAACGGACGATAAAAAAATTGAAACTACAGGCACAGTAATCAATAATTGCAAATGTAAAGAAAATCGACGTGAAAATCAGAGACAAATTGTACAAAACGAGAGGGATTTAGAAGTGATACTTTGTGTAGAGGAGGCCGAAGGAAACATTATCACGAGAAAACTGGAGGACATTACTGGACAAGACCACACCACCAACCTTGCTCGTGAAAATCAAGAGATTTGGTATTAAATGGATGGCTGCCCAGCACACAGTACCAGAGCTGTGCGCGAATACTTGAACAACGCATTTAATAACGACATCATAGGCCCGAACCACGCAATATCTTGGCCAGCCAGGTCTCCGGATCTTTCGCCAAACGATTTTTTCTATGGGGACATTTAGAAACTAAGCTTTATACCAATAAAAAATATGAAAATTTAGACCAGCTAAGGAATGCTATTTCCGCTGAATGTGCCAGAATATCGATGTACCAACTAGCCAACGTAAGAAATGAGTTTTATAATCATTTGGGTTATTGTCTGGCAGTTAATGGAGGAATATTTGAGCATTTGATTAAATCCTGATATTTTCGTCATAAACTGATTTCTAAATGTAGACAAATTTGTTTTATTGTCTTGCGTAACTGTGAGTGCATGTGTTGGAATTAGCTGTAAACTAAAATGAAATGCGAGGATTCTTTTGAAATTCCCGTATAAAATTGTTCAGTTTTGGCAATGACATTATAAATAAATTGTCACTGATAAATCGATATGGTGTTTTTATTATTGATTTCTAGAGTACAGGGTGCATAATGAGATACTACGTTTCAGAAGTATTTAAGCAGTTTACTCTTTACTGGTTGGTTGAAAAATGCTCAAATTTTCATTTTAAGTGGAACTTATTGTGCTCTTCAATAAATCCTAATAGCATTTTTTTCTAAAATAATTAGGTGAGCCAATATTTGACTACTTCAAAATTTACATGGGATTCCCTATGTCCCGCTCGGCGGATAAACTCTGCTCTTGGCTCTCCAGTTATCTTTCTAATCGACGTATATGAGTCATTGTTTATGGCCACTCTTCAAGCTTTCACAGAAATTAATGCTGGAGTGCCTCAGGGTTCAGTACTAGCACCAACTTTGTTTCTTCTTCACATCAACGACCTTCTTTCTTCCACAACCAATCCCATTCATAGTTATGCTGACGATAGTACCCTTCACTCCACTTTTCAGGTTCCCAAGCCAATCTCTCAACCCGACTTGGAAGGCAAACGCAGGGCGATGCAGATATCTCTTTCACAGGATCTCAATTTGATATTGGATTGGGGCGCCAAAAATCTCGTTCAATTTAATGCATCAAAACACAATCATGTTCCTTGTCGCGAAAAAATCATCAAACACTCACCCTTTGCTTATGAGTGGCCAGGTTTTGCAGAGCGGGGACACATTTAACCTTGTGGGCGTCACATTTGAAAATAACCTTAACTGGCATAAACACATTGTATCTATAGCCACCGCGGCGTCAAAAAGCTTGGATTTCTTTTCCGAGCCAAAAGTATTTTTCCCCTTCCAATTTATACACTTTGTATGTGTCCCAAATTCGACCCTCTCTGGAATATTGTTCTCATGTCTGGAGAATGGCATCCCCTACAACCCTCAGCATTCTTGATGCCATTCAAAGAAGGGCTGTTCGTCTTATTAATGATCCTTTACTTACTCAAAGACTTCCTTCTCTTGCCCATCGTCGAGCTGTGGAGATCTATCGCTCTTCTATAGATACTTTTACGGCTTCTGCTCCGACGAATTATCCAGTATAGTCCCTCCTCTTGTGAAGTCCTTGCCAGGAGCTTTAAAAAAGAGTCACATAATCCTTTTTTCCATTTAACTTTTCTTCCCAATATGGCGCCTAGCTGTCGCATTGACATTAAAAGTTGTCATTCATATGTCAGGGAATATGAAGATACTCTCGCTGAGTATACAAATGTTCCCAAAATTTTTTTCTCATCTGGACATGGTACAGATTTTTAAGAAGGGGGCGGAGCCTGAAATTAAAGTTCTCACTAGGTTTGTTCCAGCAGAATGTTGAAAACATGTTAGCAACAATCGTAAAACGCAGAAATTGTTACAAACATTAGTCAGAAATGTTGGCAACAGTTTTCTGCTGGAACGAAAAAATAAACAAGGCGTGCATACTGCTTATACGTCAATACAAGAAAGGTTATGTTAAAAATTGTCAGTAATGTTTGAAGAAGAGTTTGCAAACTTTTCAAACAGTTTCAACATGTTTCCAACATCTTAAAACTACTGCTGGAACAACAAACAATTGTATAATGTTACAAACATGGCACTGCTGGAACGACAAATTTGACGTGCGCAGAATCCGAACGGTTGCAAACATTTCCGACAGCCTGCTGGAACAAACCTACTGTATACTAGATGTCTGACGGCTCAGGGGATATTTTGTGTCCGCCACTGTATGTTGAACAATTTTCTTAGACGCGTCTAGCACGAGCGCCAACCGCCATCTTAGTATTCACTGTCAGTGGGTTAGTGTGTGCACGAGAGCGAATCTGATTAAGTGGATGCAAATGATGCCAAGGCCGTCGCCATAACAAAACATATATTTGTGTTATCATCATTGTATTTTAATGATGTTTATTAATGGGCTGGATTGGTTGGTACTTGGATACGAATTGTATCATATTTGTTCAAGCGCTTTTTATTTTCACTTTCTGTTTTTCTTACTTCTTTTTAAATTTATTTTTCAACTTTGCAAATTAAATAGTAATAGGGAAAAATACAGGTAGTCAGGAATTCTACCGGACACGGTCTGTAGCTGGATAACCATGGGGTTTTAAAAAAGTAAATACTGGAACATATACAGGTCGGATAAGACCACAGTATAAAAATTATTTTAGTCTATACAGGGTGTCTCAAAAAGTGTGACGTATCAAAGTTATATTTTTAAATGGAACACCCTATATTTTATAACGGTTTTAGATTCTACTTTAAAAAATAACTCAAGTTTGTTTATAGTACTAAGTGTCTAATTTTATTCGTTTTTGTGATATTTAATTTTTTGAAAAATGCAGAGGTAAAATTAAATTGATTTTACTTTAACACTTTTAACACTTTAAACTTTAAAATGTGTAACAAGATTAGAAAAAAGTCTGCCATATCATACGTAGGTCAAATCAAGATCAAATATTGTACAGGGTGATCAAAAAATAATTTCAATTTTCAGAAAATCAAATAGCCATATCTCTCTTATTTTAAATGGAACACCCTGTATTTTTTTACGTCACATGATGACAAATAAAATACTCTTTCAAATGGTGTATAGAGTTGCCTATACCTATCTTTTGTGCTTTTAGTAAAATCTGTTTTTACAAATTTTTAGTCCAAATGTTTATTTAAATTAAAGTTGGCTGTGACATAGCAGCCATTAATATTATTCTTATAGAAAATAACAACGACCATTTATTGATTACTAGTGTTTTAGTCAGTTTAAAAAGAAATTTCAATGATTTTAAATAAAAACCCTTCTTCTACAACAACAAGATGATATAATACTGGTAGGATGTGAAAAAATGGTTTACTTTAGTCTAGAGTTAATCCTGAAAAATATTCCAGGAGAAACCATCTGATAACCTTAATAGTTGCTTTAAAAAATTTGCACACAGTGATTATGGATAATGGAAGAAACGAGTTATAGGTCACAGAATGTCGTCATAACTGACCAGAGGCGTTATTAGGATTGTTTAAAAACACAAGTTTTATCATTACCACATTCAGCTGAAATAAGTGTTATTGGAAGTAGCATTATAAGCAACTAATGAATTTTTCTGTGAATATTTAAAAATAGTGGCAGATAATACAAAATCTTTTAATTTTGTGCTTTTTCCAACAAATTTACATTTTGCAATAACGGCTTAGTAAATAGGCATAGCTATATCACAGCCTACTTACATTTAAATAGACATTTGGAATAAAAATATGTTTAAACGGAATTTACTTAAAAAGTATAAAAGATAGAGTATAGGCAACCTATACACCATTTGAAAGAGCATTTGGTTTGTCATCATGCTGGTGATATAAAAAATACAGGGTGTTCCATTTAAAATAAGAGAGATATTGCTATTTGACTTTCTAAAAAATTGAAATTATTTTTTGATCACCCTGTATAATCCTGATGATCTCGATATGACCTACGTATGATAAGGCAGACTTTTCCTAATCTTGTAACAAATTTTAAAGTTTAAGGAGTTTATATTGTTAAAATTAGGTTGATTTAATTGCACCCCTGCATTTTGAAAAAAAATCCAAATATCACAAAGACGAATAAATGGTTAGACACTTGGTACTATTAACAAACTAATTTTTTTTATGTAGAATCTAAAACCGTCATAAAATATAGGGTGTTCCATTTAAAAAATATAACTTTGATACGTCACACTTTTTTGAGACATCCTCGACCGTTAAAAAAATGCTGTTTTATTAATCGTTAACATAAAGGTAAAGTAATCCAGTCAGTAAACTACATAAAGTGTTAAAAAAGTGTCCTTTTTTTAACACTTCGAAGCTTTCTTTCACACTTTGAATTAGTGTTTTGTTTCAATGCCTACTACAATAAACTTAAATATCAATTTATGCAATGTAACAGTAAACGCGACATCAACTAAACCAAACGGTCAAGTTGCCTTTGATTTCGTCATTATTTCTTTTTAGTTCATGTGTCACTAGTTTTAAAATTTGACAGTTTGCAAATACAATTTAATAGAAATTATTGAAAATTAATAGTAATAATGAATTTGGATGACTAAGAAATTGAAAAGGAATTTATACTGTTTTAGTATTATTTCTACAAAAGTAAGTACATACAATTTTGTAAAATTAAATAATAAATGCATAGTCATGAAGTTATTAAGGAGGCTATGATTTTTGTTGCAATAGAATGGCTGTGCTGCCAAAATTTAAATTAATAAGTTTAGATAAATAAAACATGTATAAAATGGTATTTTAGGAAATTTTTATACGGTCAGTGGAAAAAATATAGTATGTAACACATGCATAAAGTGTCTTTTTTACTCATAGGGATTGCCGCACCCAGGTTTAAAAAATGAAATAATAAAGATACAGTTTCGGGAGTTGGGACTTTTGATTGTAAACTTTCTCCTCTTTAAGGACTTTTGGGACCTCTTTTAAAATTTATTAAATGTCGGTATTTTCAAAGTTTTTAAACTAAGCAGCTAGTTTTTATATGCCTATCAGCCCAGCAAAAACGCAATTTTCACAGATGTCATTCCAAATCAAATGAGGCTATCGCACATATTTTTAGTAGCTTTATTTCTATTTTGACGTTTCTAAACGTCTTGACTAACCAGAACCAACACAATGACCTTTAAACTAGGGCTGGCAAAAACCGGAAAAAAACAAAACCGGTTAACCGAATATTTAAAAACCGGTATTAAAAACCGGTATTAAAAACCGGTTTTAAAACCGAAAAACCGAAAACGGTTTTCAAAACCGATACACCGAAATCGGTTTTTAAAACCGAAAACGGTCTTTAAAACCGAAAACGGTTCTCAAAACCGAAAAAGGCTTTTCTAAACCACAGTTAACAGAAAATCGGAAAGTAATTATTCTCTATTAATCGTTTTTGCGTTGATTACGGATTTGCCCATGAGCTGTGGTGTTAAGTGATAATCATTATTCATCCTAGAATATTCTTCAAAAGAAATTGGTTAAATATAAATAAGAATAAAAATATAACATCCCTGTTAATAAAATGCAAGATTCTAAAGGTGATGTAAAAATTCCATCGAAAAATACGGCCAAAACGCATTCTGGTCACTAACCTATTACCAAAGTCCGAAAAATCGCTTTCCGGCCGTTTATTATAGACCAGAATGCGTTTTGGATCTTTTAAAATTGCCAGAACGCGTCGAGCATACAAACAAACCGTCCAGAAAGCGATTTTGTACGTGTCTCAACTTGTAATTCGTAATCGATGTAGGTTGGTTAGTTCTGGTTAGTTCTAACCAGAACTAGAACCAGAACCAGAACTAACCAGAATGCTTTCAGGCTAACTGCGAAAAGTCAATACGCATTCTGGCAATTTCAAAAGATCCAGAACGCGTTCTGGTATACATTAAATAGCCGGAAAGCGATATTTCGGACATTGGCAATATGGTGGGGGGCAGAACGCGTTTTGGCCGTATTTTTCGACCATTGGCCGAAATGCGAACCCGTAATTATTGAGACACCCTGTATATCAATAAGGACACCAGTTTAACGCTGTATATTAATTTATATTGCCAATTCCACGAATACTCACGTTTTGCCAGTTCTTGCGAACAATAATAAACGCGGACTTAATTTTTTTAAACGCTATGAGACAGTAGTTGGTTTTTTAATTATAATCAAGTAGGCCAGGGTAACTACGCGCAACCTTGAACATCGCCCATTACTTGAGAAACGTCGACGTCAAGCGTTGAATTATTTTATTTATTTCGATTTTATACAGGGTGTTCCCTACACTACTGTACGAAACTTGGGGATGTGAATTCTTATGTCTTTTTATGAAGAAAAGTTGCCGTGAACATACCGGGTGTTCGCTCGACGGCGGGACATAGGGAATCCCATGTAAATTTTGAAGTAGTCAAATATTGGCTCCCTAATTATTTTAGAAAAAATGCTATTAGGATTTATTGAAGAGCACAGTAAGTTCCACCCAAAATGAAAATTTGAGCATTTTTCAACCAACCAGTAAAGAGTAAACTGCTTAATACTTCTGCAACGTAGTATCTCATTATGCACCCTGTACTCTAGAAATCAACAATAAAAACACCATATCGATTTATCAGTGACAATTTAGATCATTAATTTATAATGTCATTGCCAAAACTGAACAATTTTATACGGGAATTTCAAAAAGAATCCTCGCATTTCATTTTAGTTTACAGCTAATTCCAACACATGCACTCACAGTTACGCAAGACAATAAAACAAATTTTTCTACATTTAGAAATCAATTTATGACGAAAATATCAGGATTTAATCAAATGCTCAAATATTCCTCCATTAACTGCCAGACAATAACCCAAACGATTATAAAACTCATTTCTTACGTTGGCTAGTTGGTACATCGATATTCTGGCACATTCAGCGGAAATAGCATTCCTTAGCTGGACTAAATTTTCATATTTTTTATTGGTAGCTTAGTTTTTAAATGTCCCCATAGAAAAAATCGTTTGGCGAAAGAATCACGTCGATTTTCTTTCACATTTGCAATTATTGATTACTGTGCCTGTAGTTTCAAATTTTTTATCGTCCGTTCTATTGTCGATTTACTTGGTATTGGCCTATTGGGAAAATAGGCTGCAAACATGTCCGCTACTCTTCGATAACTATCTCCTGGTAAAACCATTTTATAATAGTGATTTTTTCTTGATTTAAGTAGTTCATTATTTAAAAATGATGTGACATTGATCTGACAACTTGAGAGTAAGAGGTTAAATAATTTTTCTAGTATTTTATTATAAACTTCTAATAATACAAGGCGCGTAAGAAGATAGGAGATTCGTAACTTATTTTAGCATTTATCTCTTAGCTGGCGGACTGAGAAGAGCTGAAATTTGTACACTAGGTACAACTTTTCATGCTCTTTAAAAATCCTAATAATATTTTCTTCTAAAATAATTAGGGGAGCCAATATTGGACCACTTCAAAATTTACATGGGATTCCCTATGTCCCGCTCGACGGAGCAACACCCGGTATGTCCGGACTTGCTTCATTTCTGAAATACAGGGTGTTAAAGATTTTAAAAAAGTCTGTTTTTTTTAAATATCCTAAAAACACTTTAATAGATTTGGATGAAATTTGGTACACCTATTTATTGTAATAAGGCGCTTGTAAAGCTCTACCTAGATTAGGATTTTGAGTTCAGTGGCGTCTCAGTGGGCAGCACAGCCTAATATTATCGAGAAAAAATGTACTCCACTGATTTTTTTAGAGTTTTTATGTTTTTTTTCTGATAAGGCAATTAAAAACAACTTTTTAGTTCCTTGTATTTTCTTCGTATCTTGCTTTGTTTTCTAGAAAAAGAATTGAAACTACTTTGTGTGATAGTAAAAATATCCAGAAACAGCATAAAATAATATCCAAAATTTAAAAATAAACAATTATTACTTTAGTAAATAAGAAAATTGACGATTTTCGATAAAATACACTGCTCATTTATTTTACGACAAATAATTGCTTATTTTTATTATTGTTTTTTGACCATGTTGTTTACGGGTAGTTTTTAGAAGAAATTGTGTAGATTTAATTTTTTTCTCGAAACGAAGTTGGATAGACAGCAAATTTATTAGACTGAAAAGTTGCGTTTTTAATTGTTATGGTAAAAACAGATCATCGCTATCGCGAAGCGTTTCAGAATACAGGGTGATTCTCGATTTATTCACTTTTCAAAGGCCCTGTGCTTTGTTGTTATTACAGACAGAAAACTAATTGCACATTATAAAGACACTTTTTCCGTAGAGATCAGTAGCGTAGCAAGAAATAATTTTTGAGCTGTCATTTTTGACATATGACCCAAGCATTTTTTTTTTATTAGGGACAACCTATAAATGATTAGGTAATTAAATTGATTTTTTTCTGATTAAAATAATATATCATAGTAGGTGGTTTAATAAATTTTTACGTCAAATATTGGAAAAATTATGATTTTAAAGACGCATTGCAGCTTTATTCTGTTTTTTAAATTGTTTTATATTTTTGTCTTAAAAAGAATCTGTCATCCCATAGCTCAGGAGACATTTCCGTAAAAAAAAATAAAAAAAAAAAAATATTTTTTTTTATTAATTAATTACTTCAAAGAAGATTTTATATTTTCCGATTACATAATTAAAACGCAACTTTTCAGTCGTTGCTGTCTATCCAACTGTTTCAAAAGAAAAATTAAATCTTTCTTTGAGTAGTGAGTAATAAAAAAATATTTTTATTTTTTTTACGAAATGTCTCCTGAGCTAAGGGATGACAGATTCTTTTTAAGACAAAAATATAAAACAATTTAAAAAACAGAATAAAGCTGCAATGCGTCTTTAAAATCATAATTTTTCCAATATTTGACGTAAAAATTTATTAAACCACCTACTATGATATATTATTTTAATCAGAAAAAAATCAATTTAATTACCTAATCATTTATAGGTTGTCCCTAATAAAAAAAAAATGTTTGGGTCATATGTCAAAAATGACAGCTCAAAAAATTATTTTTGCTACGCTACTGGATTCTACGGAAAAAGTGTCTTTATAATGTGCAATTAGTTTTCTCGTCTGTAATAACAACAAAGCTACAGGGCCTTTTGAAAAAGTGAATAAATCGAGAATCACCCTGTATCTCTGAAACGCTTCGCGATAGCGATGATCTGTTTTTACCATAAATGTTTTCTCCAAAAAAAGAGCTCGAGGATGGGGTATTAGATTTTTAATATTTCTTATCGTTTCCAAGTTTCCCATAAGGGACAACCAAAATGGGACACCCTGTATATGCTACCTATGCTGGATGTTTGAACAATCAAGGTAGTAAATGTAATGTCAAAATATTTTTATTTGTCATGTTGTTGTCATTTAGCCAATAGTTCATATTTTTATTTTTCTTTGTGTCATTGCGTGTATTTTATTTTTTCTCGGTTAGGTGTTCCCGTTTATACCCAACTTAGAGGTACCTCTTAGGGGTAGCATTGCCGTGTTGTGCAAAGAGGTACTAGTACTGTTTTTAGTGTACGGTCACCAATGAAATATTAATAATAAGAAACTAAAAATAATAAATAAATAGTAAAAAACTAAACCGGCTTCAAAATATTTTGGAAGTTGGTATAATTTTGTTTTTTAAATATTTATTATCACAATGACGGAATACTCTATTGATGCGATGATTACTTTAAACTTAGGTGAACGACGCCACTGGATGACTGATTACGATAAAGACAATGATACAAAATAACTAAATGGAATTAAGTGATATCATGCACGCGGCTCGGCGTTGTGCAATCACAAAACGAAAATAAAAGTGGTGCCAATGTCATTGGGTAAGTGGGTCAGTGGGACACGGCGAAACGACGACGCCTCGCGCCGCGCAGCCCACGCCGCCGTATGAATCGTAAAAATACAATTAATTTATTGTAGGACAACAATAAAATGATAAATTTTTCTGACACTGACAATAACACCGTTTGTATACAGTGTGTCCCGCTTTTCATGAATACACCCTAATATCTCAGTTATGAATAATGCGATTTTCTTCAAATTTTGGTGGTAATTGTATGTTAGAGAAATGAAGTATTTGGCATAGTGAAAACTTTTATTCACCATTGGCGTGCGGTCTTGGTGGGTAAAAAATACTTTATTTTTTAGGAAAAGGATATTAGGGCTTATTCAAATTTTTTTTTCTGTCAGATTTAGAATCAGCATCCCCAAAAACCCTTTAATTCATATTTTCAAAATCTCAAGAGCTGATTTTAACAGAAAAAAATATTTATTTTAATTAACTTTTTAAGAGGTTATTTATTCCTAACTTTTTGGTAATGTAAACTTTCCTATGAAGTGGATAGGTAGAAATTCTCCGTTAGAACCATGGCCCCCAGATCGCCGGATATTACCCCTTGTGACTTTTTCTCTGGGGATACTTGAAGAATAAAGTGTATGCTACTAGGCCGCGAAATAGACAGGAACTTTGCATTAGAATCAGGCAAGCGTGCCAGGAAATTACTCCCCAAACTTTAAGAAAAGTGAATTTACATTTAAGAAGAATTGTTGAAAAGTGTATTGTTTTAGAAGGTAGTTATGTTGAAAATACAGAAATCTAAAATGATGCAATTAGTAATTTTGATATCACAGTTTTGAATAAAGGACTTATTAAAAAGGTTACTTAAAATTATTTATTTGCTAAAATCAATTCTTGAGATTTTTAAAATATGAATTAAGGGGTTTTTGGGGATGCTGATTCTAAATCTGACAGAAAAAAATTTTTTGAATAAGCCCTAATATCCTTTTCCTAAAAAATCAAGTCTTTTTAGCCACCAAGACCGCACGCCAATGGTGAATGAAAGTTTTCACTATGCCAAATACTTCATTTCTCTAACATACAATCACCACCAAAATTTGAAGAAAATCGCGTTATTCATAACTGAGATATCAGGGTGTATTCATGAAAAGCGGGACACATTGTATATCTTAATTCGCTGTTATGGCGTTCATGGACCTAAGTTAATAAAAAGTTAAAGGGAGCTCTGATAAATATCACCTTACACTGAAAAAAAAGAATCTTAAAACAAAAGCCTTAGATTTAATTTGAGAGAATTGTGACTTTCAAATGTGTAAAGAAATAGAATCTCAAACAGAAAAAATATGTTTTCAGCTTTGCGTACTAAATTCAAAAGAAGGCGCTTTTGTAATAAAAATAACCTTATTTTATTTAGTGATCCCAATAGGTCTACATTAAAGAACGATTTATTCCGTTAAAAACATCGAGCGCTTTCCCACTGAGAGATTATTTCTTTAAGACAAGATAGTAAATAACACAGACTAAAATAAAATTTAATTCAATTAAGATAATTATATTAAATAAACAACTAGTTCTCTTTTTGATAGTTAAGAGAGGAATTCCTGCTTATCATGTCATTCACCGAGACCTCTTTTCTGCATCGATGATGCGTTTTGCCGAACCTCATAGGACTTATCAAACTGGCTGTCCCGGGTCCAAGTTGAATAATACGAGTAACAAGTGTATCTTATAAAAAAAAAACTTTCGTTGTTCGACGGTAGGATATAATCGTACCGTTGATACCGCACTAAAAAGCATAATTCAGTGAATAGGTTCTTTGACATAAAGGTTAAAGATTTTGGTATAGGTTCTTAAAATAAGAACCTATTATTTTAAAGAAAATTCATTAATATTTTGATAGAAACATTTAATATTTCTTTTGTTTAAAATCTTTAAACTTATATTTAAGATATTAAAGAGCTTAAATCATAAATCTTTAGGTCCTTATTTCTTGATTCTGATATTCTTAAAATAATACTAAGGATATTTTAATTTAAAGAATTTCTTTTACATTAAAGACGTAAATTAAAGTATTTTTTCTCCCAGTTTAAGAACCACTATTATTTTAAAGTAAGAAATAAATCTTGGTTTAAAAGCACAACTATTCAAAAAGAATGCATATTTTTAAAACCTTGTATTTGCTTAAAACAAGACATTTTTTTCTGTGTGTACAAAAAAACCATTTGAGATGTGAAAATGGCTTAGAGGTATTTTTATCTTCTAAACAGAAATCCCGGGCGATCAGGTAACAATTTTTGTTTGCTCAAAAAACCGGGAAAAACAGTAATTTTGACGATTTTTTGCATTTAAATCAAAATTCCTAAAATAACTCTGGATATATGTTCGAATTTACGAGCTCCAGTTATGGTAGGGGAGCCCATGAGGGGAATTTTGTGATTTACTACAGCGAGGCAGATTAATAATTCGGTACCCTTTGAAAATAATACAAAAAACATAAAAAAGGCCGCCTGTAATCGGACTATTTTATACAAAGGCGCCGCTATCCTTTACAGCGACGCGCCGATACACTATGGGATAGAAATCCATTATTTTGGCCAAAAAGCAACTTTAAAATTTTAATGGCTCGTGCTGTGTATTTCAAAGTAGATACTCCAAACTACATGTACGCAAAATTATAAAAGGATATGACGACTTCTATTGGGGTAATAAGAAACTTGAAAATGTATTTTAAGTAAACATAAATATACAACATTTAATTTCCTTAGTTTATTATTACCCTTGATTACTAAAAAAAGTAAAAGAGTTTAAATAATAAGGGCTATTGTTGTGTTTCCGATGCAGTCTCGCGAAGTCTCGCTACTTTTGTCAAAGATTTTTTACCATTTTCTTTATCAGTTTTTGTACTTACAATTGCTTTCCTACTTTTTACTACTTCTGAGTGTAAGGACAGATACAAGATTTTTTTATAATTTACAAGGTTTTCCATTTTAAAATTTAATATGTTTTGTCCTACACTGTATATCCTAAAAGATAAAAGCATTTTGATGAAAGATATGGATTCTACAGAATCTACCCAACAAAACAGTGTTATTATTTATTTTATACGTTAAAAAATAAAAAAGTTGGGAAGATGTATCTCTATTTACGCTTCTAAGAATAATTTAAAATTATTTTTCAGATTTGGATGGTCATATTTCCGAAACTAATTGAGATGGACACATCAAACGTAGTATTTTTTTAAAGCATTTTAAAAGATTTTTTTGGTGGTGATATAATATTCAGCGTATTTCATTTAAAAAATCATCTATTGTCGTACCCTGTATGTCATATGAGATAATAATCATCGGATTACTGATTAGAATACTACCGAATTAACCAAACAAACTGACATTTTAGTTTATTTTGTACAATAAAAAATAATAATGTTAAGGGGGTGTAAATTTATAATATCATATAATAAGTTTTAGGTTTCCAAAAAGCATTTGTAATAATTTATAATATTTTTCCAGTAAAAAACACCTCATTTTAAGTTAGATTGGTAAGTTTCAGAATTTTGTCCAAAAAATTAATTTCTATCCCATAGTGCGATGACCACCTGCATCAACCGGCATATCATAAAAGAAATATAGATTTATTTGCTTTAAACTTTTTGTGATTTTTTTTCTTATCAAAGAGCACCGAATTTACATTTTTAAACTGTTCCTTCTATACTTATTATAGTTTTTTAAGACCTCAGAAATAATAATTAAATCTGAAAGAACCTGTTTAAATATTGATATAAAAGAAAAGCAGTATTTTTGTTTGTTTATGTGCATATATTTAATTTATAAATTTTTCACCATTCTAACACACACCAGCATACTTCTGTCATATTAGGTTCAGTTTGATTGACATATATGGGGCGTGAAATTGTGGGTTATTAAATTGCAAATTTCTTGAAATCAGGTTGAAAAATGTTTGTAGAAAAATCGTTGAAATATTTTTATCATTAGATGCATTGTTACACTTCAATTATAGATTAGATTAGATTAGATTAGATTAGGAGGTGGATTGCATATCCTCTAACACTGCAACCTGCTCAGGTTTATTGTGTGTCCTCCGTCCATAGGTTAGAGCACGCTATCCAAGCCGGTCTGTTTAATCAGACTCCACAAGCTTGAAACTGGCCCCTTGGTATATCTTGCCGCTTTAGGTTTTTCTTCACCCAGCCTTGCAAACCGCAGACGACAAAGGGCTTCGCAGTAGCACCATACGTGTTCTGCGGTTTCTTCCTCCTCCTGGCAGAACCTACATAGGTTTTCTTCTGCCAGGCCCATAGTTTCCATGTGTTTATTCAGTCTGCAATGACCTGTCAGTTGACCCACTATTATTCTTACTGCCTTCCGGTTATAATTCAGAAGGTCTTTTGTAAATTCTGGCGAGTAAGCCTTGATGAACACTTTCGCCTGACGCTGTCCTGGTGTTCTCCTCCACCAGTCTTGTGATTCCCTCATAATCCATGATCTAATGGATGACCTTACCTGGCATGATGGAATACCACAGTAGGGCTCAGGACCTACCATTGTCCTACCAGCCCCCTCCTTTGCCAATTTATCGGCTTCTTCATTGCCTTCGTGGCCTTCGTGTCCTGGTACCCAGGCAATGGTTAGCTTGTTGGACGCACCCACCTCTTCCAGGGCAATTACGCAGTCCCGCACCAGCTTGGAGCTGATTTTGCATGAACTGAGTGCCCTGATGGCTGCCTGGCTGTCCGAATAGATTACTATGGTTTTATCCTCATAGCTCCTTCTGATGATTTCCTAGCACATTGTTCTATGGCTACAATTTCGGCCTGGAACACAGTAGGGTATTGTCCGAGACCCAAGTTTATTTTCGTCCTTGGTTTGTCCCCATATATGTATACCTGCTCCAACTCCTTGGTCTGTTTTGGAGCCGTCTGTATACCAGATTAGGTCGGCTTTAATGGGAGGCCCTGCCACCCAGTCCTTTCTGTCTGGTATTAAAGTTTGAAAACCTTTGTTTAGCCAGTAGCTTGGTACCATTTTGTCTGAAGGCATCTCACACACTGAGTTGACTTCTTGGTCCTCCTTGAATCTCCATTGTATGGCCCTTTCCTGTCTTATGATAGGACTCTGGCCTTGTTTGAGACGGTATTGTACCGCTTTCACTTCACCCTGTATGTACATGTGAAGTGGCGGTAGATTAAGCAGCGCTTCCAGTGCTGCAGTAGGGGTCGATTTCATGGCCCCCGTAATACATAGACAAGCGAGTCTCTGTATACTTTGTAATTGCCTTATTGCCGTCTTTTGTAGCGTCTTTGCACCCCAGGCAATTGACCCGTAGGTTATCATTGGTCTGACGACCATTTTGTATAACCATAGGTTCATCTTCGGACTGAGTCCCCAATTCTTTCCGCAAAGTCTTCGGCATCTACCCAGGGTAGTTCTTGCCTTCTCAATTATAGATACAGTTATATGAAAGCGAATTTACCTTTAACGGTAAAAATACTCGGTTTAATAACATATAAATACTTTTTTTCCCGACTGTTAAAAAATGCTGTTTTTTAATTGTTATCATGAAGATAAAACACTCCAATATGGTATACTTCATACAGTGTTAAAAAAGTTACTTTTTTGCCATTACTTTTAGTTCATATGTCACCAAATTTAAAAATTTACTGTTTGCGGATTTTAATAAAAATAATTTTAATTTTAATTTTAAAAAACAATCATAATGAATTCGGATGACTGTAGAATCCATATCTTTCATCAGAATACTTTTATCTTTTAGGATATACAGTGTAGAACAAAACATATTAAATTTTAAAATGAGAAACCTTGTAAATTATAAAAAAACTTGTATCTGTCCTTACACTTAAAAGTAGCAAAAAGTAGGAAGGCAATTGTAAGTACAAAAACTGATAAAGAAAAAGGTAAAAATATCTTTGACGAAAGTAGCGAGACTTCGCGAGACTGCATCGGAAACACAACAATAGCTCTTATTATTTAAACTCTTTTACTTTTTTAGTAAACAAGGCTAATAATAAACTAAGTAGATTAAATGTTGTATATTTATGTTTACTTAAAATACATTTTCAAGTTTCCTATTACCCCAATAGAAGTCGTCATATCCATTTATAATTTTGCGTACATGTAGTTTGGAGTATCTACTTTGAAATACACAGCATGAGCCATTAAAATTTCAAAATTGCTTTTAGGCCAAAATAATGGATTTCTATCCCATAGTGTATCGGCGCGTTGCTGTAAAGGATAGCGGCGCCTTTTTAAAAAATAGTCCGATTGCAGGCGGCCTTTTTTATGTTTTTTGTATTATTTTCAAAGAGTACCGAATTTGCGCTTTTAAAATGTTCTTACTTGTTTGAGTTTTTATTTTTCTCTTATTTGATTCTAACGAATATACACGCCTGGCCGCTTCAAAAATTCATGCAAAATGTTTGCTAATGCGTGAAAAGAAGATGGTCTAAAGCAAGTGAGCCCATGCAAGAATAATTTGTCGAATCGCTACTTAGGGATGTGTGGCAAAAATTCCTATGAACCTTTTAAAAGTGGCCTATCATGAAAAGTAATGTAAAACAAGACTTTTGTACATAAGTAAATAAATATTATGTAGCATTCTTTTAGTTTTAATTCACATCAAACGTATAAACTGACCTATCTATGTAACCTCAGCTTAAAATATCAGTGATTTTTCTGAAATCCCACAAACATCTCGATATAATTGCACATATAAATGTGTTATGTTGGCACACTAACCCACTGACAATGGTACCATTTTATGTCTGATGACATTTGTGTCAAGGATGGCGCGAAAAAACAAACCCATTTTAATTCGGATCATGTTTAAAATCGAATGATATGAAACAGCTGCGATTATTTTAATTTACTGAGACACTTCAAAGATGGATTTATTAATCTGGGTTAATAAAATGTTTTTTAAAAATTGGATCCAAAATAAATTAATCAAAGTAACTGCAAATTTTATTTATTTGCAGTATGTATATCTTACGTAGGGTAGGGCGGGGCTAGTTAAGCAATTTTTCACTTGATCGGTTATAGCTCCTCAAAAATAAGTCTTAATGGCTTATAATGCATACTGATGGATTAGCAATTTA
The DNA here is from genome assembly GCA_014170235.1 of Listronotus bonariensis. NCBI lineage: Eukaryota > Metazoa > Arthropoda > Insecta > Coleoptera > Curculionidae > Listronotus > Listronotus bonariensis. Next base: position 41,685 of record JACEGR010001188.1, read on the forward strand.
TCCCTTATTAATAGTGTCCATAGTAATTTCTTTCTAATAAGTCTAATTTAGGAGCTACATCTATTTTAATGTAGATAGTCAAGTATGCCCAACGTACCCCATAGGTGAGGTAAGTTGAGCAAGGGTATGGGGCTAGTGGAGCAGTTAAAAAGTATAGTCAAATCAGGGCTTGAATGTTAGATACGTTTACAATAAAAATACATTTTGACAATTTGCTTTTTATATTTATAATCTTATAGTAACAAAACAACAAATCTCATTGATAAAACAGCAACGTAGCTAGCTTTGCTTAACTATTGGATTTAATATCTATCAATTCATCTTCGTTTTTAATTTTTTAACCAGTTTTATTTTACTTCTCTTGTAATGCCTTCTTGCAGCTTTTCTCTATCTTCTGTTTGATTTGGCTCCTTTTCTTGGACCAGCCTTTGGGTATGGTCGAACTATTTCTAGAGAAAATTTATAAGCTAAATAGGTCAGCTCGTTTTCTTTGTTGCTTGTACTAAGTTCGGGTTGCAGCCTCTTTTTAATCTTAAGGAGACTCTAGTAGTCTTACTGTTATAAGTCCGTATCCTAAAAAATTAAAAAAAAACATTTTATACTTAAAACCATGGGGTTAGTTGGGCAACTGTAGCTCAACTAACCCCAACCTGAAATTTAAAGGAAAAGTACATTTATTAAAAAACTGGTTAGAATTATATCCAAAATCTTTATACATATTAAAACTGCAATTAATTTACTTAAGATTAACACTTACCTGATTGAGAACGGAATACATTTAACTATCACAGATTAAATTTTCCGGCTTGCAATTATTTTACTTTTTAATCACAAAATAAACAATGCGCACGGATACTTTTTTCGATCGCCGCATCACCACTAGTGGTCGCACAACAAGTTCCCCTCGTGCAACCCCTTCTTTACGCTATTTGATGCTTTCGCGTGCGGTCAATAGTTTTTGAGATATTTTGATTGCCCAACTTACCTCTATGCTCAACTAGCCCCGCCCTACCCTACACATGCATCTTCTTGATATAATAATATACCAAAGCGTAGTAGCTTATTATTTTTTTCTCTGAATTTAGGATGATTTCAAACTTTTAATTGAACAAGTTTAAATTTAAAGTTTAAGGTCTGAGAGTGCCTGCAGTGGCGGCGCTAGATCATAAGTTTATGTGGGCAAAATACATTTTGCGAGGTCCTCTGGGCACGTTGTCGACAATCGTGGGACAAAAAGGAAAAAAGAGGAGCAAAAAAAGGGCCTAACCTTTCCTTTATTATTAAACTTTTATTCATGCAAAATTTATGGCGCGAGGCACCTCGGACCGCGAGACCTCCGCCGCCTCTGAGTGTCTGGGTTAGCAATAAATGGATTTTATGATCAGAATCCTTTTACAACCTTTTTAGGGAGGGGTTCCTTTTTACGAGTCCACCACGAATATTTATACCGCTATAAATATATGAAAGCGGCGCGGCGCTTTAACCCAGCCTGTCAATTTTAACATGTTTGGGGTGACGGACTGGCCGAACGCGTTACTTTTTTGTCTGACAAGTTTACCACCATGTGTTACATGCAATTTTTAAACATTGTACTAATAATGCACTTCCATATCTGGCGGTATAAATATTCGTGGTAGACTCGTAAAAACCCTTAATAGGTTTTAAAAGAGTCAAGAAGTCCATTCATTGCTGGTCCAGGTACTATGTATTAAGACATCCAGGTACTATGTATTTAGACAAAAATACAGCATGGCCCTTCTACGCACTAATGCTAAATTGTGGATTTTAGCGCATGCTGACTGGAATAATTGGTCGACCGGCAAACCATACGTACAGTGTATGCAGGGTTAGTAAAAAGTACCTCAACTCTAAAATTTCTTTAAAGCCACTAAAGCTACATTTACCAAATTTCGTATTTAAAATGTTTTGGGCATGTAAAATCGTATAGTGATATTTGTTCTATAAGAATACTCTTGGGTTCTGTGTTATTCACCATGGACCCGGTACCGCCACATTGATAAGTTCCTGTGAAGCAGGCAAAACGTGTCAGGGGAGAGGGTCCTGGTAAATAACCTGACAAGGAGGGCTTCTGCTCTCAACTGTCCAAAGACGGATATTTCGTGAGAGACAAGATTCTTAAAATAAACTTCCAACCTTTTGTTCTACATAAAACCTTACTCAACATTATGCAACGTTTGCAAATAAATCCAAAAAACCAGATTTTTGCATTACAAATATCGAAACCGAAAGTGTTTAAATAAATACAATGAGTTTCTCCCAACATTACCAGATTTGGTTGGTCTTGTCTCGTTCGCAGAGTGCAATCCATCCCTACTAACTCTGACCTAAAAACGCCCGACCATGACACACTGACCACTACTTCTACTTTCGTTTCAGACCACAACCAGAATCGTTAAAATATATTGAGATGTCGCAAACGATGGGTTATTTTTGGGCATGCTTATTACTCCGAATTCGATTTATTATTGTTCAATAGTCCCAGCAAATCGTCCAAATTATTGGATTGGGCAACATAACGTGACTTGTACTTTAGAATGTTAAATAATATCAAAGACACTTTTATTTTCAGCATCGACACACAAACAATGGTTAATTTTTGGTCATAGATTTGGGCGCCAGTTTACTGGGATTACTAGAGCGGGGCGTCCCATCCATACTATATGAGCAAGCAGTTTTTAGTATATCGGCCAGTAATAGAATAACAAAACAAGTCACGCATTTAGTTAGATTGTCTCTTTTTCCTTACATTGTCTATGTGTTATGTTAGTTAGCTCAACCGGTATACCTAACATGGTGTGTTAGCTATTTGTAGGTACTGCAATTTTTAAATAATATCTTGATTGCAATAAATCGTAAAAATATTTAAAAAATACTAACCACAACAACAGCAACCAAATACGACAAAGAAAAATGTCATACTGCTCCGTTAGGGGATTTTCTACTTTTAGGTGGGCTGGGCGCAGTCCCGTCTTAACCATTAGGCTGACTAGGCTACAGCCTAGGGCACCATGAAAAAATAGGAGCCAGATAGGGGAGTAATAGGCGTTAGAAAGGGGAGTTTTTAAAAAAGTTTAGGTCGGGTGTGGATTTTTGGTGACTAATTTATCTGTGAATAAGGTGCTTTGGAATGAAATAGGCGCAAAAGGAGGGAATGACCTTTTTTTTTTGGTCATCAAATTTTATTTCGGGTGGTGAAGTAAGGCGCCTGGCACTGAAAATAGGCGCGGAGGAAAGGACCTTTTTTTGCTCTTCTATATTTTTTTGTGGAAAATAGGCGCTCCGAGAATTTTAGCCTAGGGCGCCTTAAACAGTTAATAAGGCCCTGGCTGGGCGCCATCTTGGGATAAAATACTTGGATAGGGGGTCTTGTGGCATTATCATTTTTAAGCTCCTCACGAATACTTTATAACCTTAAAATATAAAATTAAAACGTTGTACTCAAAGCTATACTTAAATTTAAAAAATCACCACAAAATTTGGGACACACCCTGTATAATGGCAACCACGATTTTTTTAAAAACCTTTAAGGCTAGTTAATAAAATAGGTATGTTTATAAAATACCATTCAGTATTATTTCGAATTAGTACCAAAAATTATAAAAAAATTTAAAAAATTGAAATTTATTTAATCAATTTTCCATATTTTTATTAAAAAAATTGAAAAAAAATTAGTGTGCGTTTAGTACCGTCATGTAGAGTAAAAAATAATTGACATTATACAGGGTCGAGTCAAAAATTTTGAGGATATTTTTAAATTAAATATAGCTTTCACCATAATATTTTAGACAGCACTTGTAGCAATACCCTTGTTTGAATCATAATAAAATATATACCAATATTATGAAGAGGTTAAGTTTGTAACTTTGTTTGCTTGTTTGTAAGGGCTCATCTTCGAAACTACTGAACCGATCATAAAAATTTCATTACAATCAGACAGCTACACTATTCAGGAGTGATAAAGGGTATATTTTATTATAATTGAACAAAACGCTCAGAAAAAAATATAATTAACGCCCAACGAATTGGCCATGGGTCGCTTTCTATTCGGATCTTAGACTATTAGATTTTGTAGTAGGTGAAGATATTAACTTTATATTTATGGGATAGTGCCACAAGACCTCTATTTCCAATAATTTTGTTTCCAATATGGCGCTCAGCAGCCATCTTGAATTTTTATTTATAAATTTTACTCTTAAATATAGTACTTACGCTTCAATTTACTTTTTTAACGTTTTAAATTGATCCGTTCAAAAAATGAAAGGGGAAGACATGAAATCATTCATGGACAATTTTAGCCTTTGCGCGGAAAGAGGACTGTCTAAAGCGAGACTGACGCGTCAACGTATCACGAAAGGTGTCAATGCAGGCGTTCTTCGTTCAATTTCTACCTGCAAGTGTTCAACAGAAGAAAAATTAAAATCATCAAGTTGGTACGACGTGCATATAGAAGGAACAGTTTAAAAATGTAAATTCGGTGCTCTTTGATAAGAAAAAAATCACAAAAAGTTTAAAGCAAATAAATCGGCATGCTTGTCTTCGCGGCCGCCTTTGCTATATTTCTTTTATGATATGCCGGTTGATGCAACTGGTCATCGCACTATGGGATAGAAATTAATTTGTTTGGTCAAAATTCTGAAACTTACCAATCTAACTTAAAATGAGGTGCTTTTTACTGGAAAAATATTATAAATTATTACAAATGCTTTTTGGAAACCTAAAACTTATTATATGTTATTATAAATTTACACCCCCTAACATTTTATTATTTTTTATTGTACAAAATAAACTAAAATGTCAGCTTGTTTGGTTAATTTGGTAGTATTCTAATCAGTAATCCGATAATTATTATCTCATATGATATACAGGGTACGACAATAGGTATGATTTTTTTAAATGGAATACCCTGAATATTATATCACCACCAAAAAATCTTTTAAAATGCTTTAAAAAATACTACATTTGATGTGTCTTTCTCAATTAGTTTTGGAAATATGACCATCCAAATCTGAAAAATAATTTTAAATTATTCTTAGAAGCGTAATAGAGATACATCTTCCCAACTTTTTTATTTTTTAACGCATAAAATAAATAAAAACACTGTTTTGTTGGGTAGATTCTGTAGAATCCATATCTTTCATCAGAATGCTTTTATCTTTTAGGATATACAGTGTAGGACAAAACATATATTAAATTTTAAAATGGAAAACCTTGTAAATTATAAAAAATCTTGTATCTGTCCTTACACTCAGAAGTAGCGAAAAGTAGGTAGGCAATTGTAACTACAAAAACTGATAAAGAAAAAGGTAAAAAATCTTTGACAAATGTAGCGAGACTGCATCGGAAACACAACAATAGCTCTTATTATTTAAACTCTTTTACTTTTTTTAGTAAACAAGGCTAATAATAAACTAAGTAGATTAAATGTTGTATGTTTATGTTTACTTAAAATACATTTTCAAGTTTCCTATTACCCCAATAGAAGTCGTCATATCCTTTTATAATTTTGCGTACATGTAGTTTGGAGTATCTACTTTGAAATACACAGCATGAGCCATTAAAATTTCAAAGTTGCTTTTTGGCCAAAATAATGGATTTCTATCCCATAGTGTATCGGCGCGTGGCTGTAAAGGATAGCGGCGCCTTTGTATAAAATACTCCGATTGCAGGCGGCCTTTTTTATGTTTTTTGTATTAATTTCAAAGGGTACCGAATTTGCGCTTTTAAAATGTTCTTACTATACATATTAAACACCAGTTAAAATATTCTCATCGCAAAGAACCTTGACGGGAACCCAAAAAAAACCCGACCACCAAAAATTAGGTGGGCAATTAACACAGATAATAATTATGTGTATGTAATAGTATGGATGTGTGCCGTATGGAAAACGAATATTATTTAATGAGGTAGGTTCGGTATGTTTGCCAGCGTTATCTTTTATGGTATATATCTCATCGAAAGTAAAAGTGGTCAGTGTGTCACGGTCGTAGCCGTTTTCAGAATATCTAGGTTATATTTTTAACGCATATTTTCTCAAGTTTTATTTATATGGTTTAAGATGAAATAATCAAGTGCATGTGTTTACAAGAATTAAGAATATAAAAGTATTGTACCCTAAGATATGTTGTATGGCAGGAATTGCGAACCAATGGCACGCGTGCCAATGATGGCACGCGACAGAATATTCAATATGCACAAAAAAAGTGTGAAGGCAGTGCCGGATTAAGCGTGAAATATCCACACCACTGTTTTTGGACCAATCAAATGTGTAGTTTTGGTTGCATTACCATGACAACACAAGTATTTATCGGATTATTTTTCCTGTCTGGGTAGGTACCCTGGAGCGAATTATAGTGGAAATTTTTTGACATAATCAATGAATTTGTTTTAACGTCATGTCTGTCATTCACATACATAATTAAAGAAAATGGTATTTTGTACCAGTTGTAGTATTTCAGACATAACATATTATATAAATAATGTAAGGTTTTAAGACCCTAAATGACAATTTTATACAACTACAGTTAGTAAAATAATATCATAAGACTGAAGTACTAGACATAAGTAAAGAAGCAAACGAAAGCAAGGTATGGATCTAAAAAATTAAACTAAACTATTTTATCCAACTGTAGTAAACATAAAGTATACATAATATAAAAGAATAAGCAATGATAAGCTCTAAAATTACATATATTTGCAACTACAATTGGTGAAATGGAACCGTATTTTACACTTAAAATCCCCCTCTCCAACTTAATTAAATCGCCCGTAATTTATTTTTGTTATATTTTCTATCTTTTACAATGGGTTTTATCCCAACTATAATTTTTCTTGTATGGGACTGAAAAAATAGGCATAATTGTAATGAGGCGGATCGACCCATTAAAATTAGGGGCTTATTGTTGCCGTGTATTCTGTGGAGGGGCCTAGCAACCAATTTTTCAAATTAAAAATAGTCATTTTTTTACCCACCGTAATGTACAAGATTGCAGTCATGTTCTATCTAATATTTTTTCATCCTGTCATAGTTTTTGTCATAATCCTAAAAACAAATCGGTAAAAGAAATTCGCAAATATAAACGGTTTACTGCGATTTACTAATTATAATACTTTTATTCGTAGTTAAAATACCATAAATAACTAAAACGGATAATCTTGCTAATTACAACAATAAAACTTTTGTCAATTACCTAACCGAAATATCGTCGAACGGGCGTCCATGGACGCCATCTTTGAAAGTAGGTCTAGTGCACATGGTATCTGGGTCAGCGAGTCGCAATAGTTCTTTTCGATACAGGTTGCAAAATAGTTGTGTTTGTCAAACGAGGCCGCAGGTCTCCTACCTACAGCTGAATTTTAATTAAAAATAAAAATAAATATATCGACTTTAAAAGAAGTTAAGTCAAAAATGTATGGGATAAATGTTTGCTTTAAAATTAAGGCGACGTCGCATTGCATCCTGCGCCCTCATCGACAACTTTTTGAACCTTTTTGGGGCACTATGACATTTTTTGTCATACATCGCTTGCTCTGCGTACTATTATTTTTTTTTTGAAAAATTAAATACAAATCTTGTTGGAACGTCACTGGTGAAATAAAAAAAAAATATGTAATGTAATAAGAAGTGTACCAAATTTTGTAAAAATATCTGGAGTGGTAGGAAAGTTAGGATAAAAACTTTCTTAAAACTTTAACACCCTGTATATTTTTATTGATAATGTGTCCCAAAAACTTTTGTAGATACCTTGATACGTTTCTCCACGGGCAGAGGAAAACAAACTATATAATTAATATAATTAAATGTGATATTCCATAATTACATTAAAGCAGTCAGCGGGTTTTGCATGTATTCGCTCTTTGTCTAATCGCTATCCTGCTAGTGTTCAACACATTGAACGTAAATATAAAAGAGTTGGCACGACTTGTGTATCACATTACTGAGTTAGATTTTTTTGTCGAGTGTTGCTGTTGGCCTCTATTTTTTGGAACGAATTTTCGACAACTAACCAAAAAAAGTCCTTCTCTGAAAATGAGGCCCCCTTACAACATAACATGGTATTATTGGATGGTCTTTTTGTTGGGTACACGCCTGGAAAGAATGGGACCGCTTCGGTCCTGGTCCCGGAGTGTCGAGCTGACCCTGTTCAGCCCTATTGACCCCTATGAACTGGCCGGTCGCCTGAAACAAAATAAAGAAAAACCCCCCAAAAACGCAAAATCTAATTAAAAACGACGTTTCGGTGCAAGTTGCCACCGTTGTCAAGTTAAAAAATAAAAATAAATAAAATTAACTAATATTTAAATTAGAAATGATTAACATGTTATGCTTTTTAATATCGCAAACTGAAAATAGTTTGACATGTGTGTCATGAGTGACATAAATAACTGGTGTATTTATTATTTGTAAGACAAAAAGGTGATGAGTTAGTTGATTTTTAGTTTTCCTGAAGATTCTTCAGTATTGAGCAAAGGCAACCAAGTATTATTTAAATTAACTGAAATTGATGCTACACAATTATTATCTTTATTTAATATCATATATACGCACTTTCTTTAATTTTGCGTTTTTTAGAACAAATTTCTTTTGCTAAAATACCCGAAGCATCCCACTTTATTTCAGTTTCAGAAATTTGTTTTAAAAACGCAAAATCAAAGAAAGTGCCTATATATTATTAAATAAAGATAATTGTGTAGCATCAATTTCAGTTAATTTAAATAATACTTGGTTGCCTTTGCTCAATACTGAAGAATCTTCAGGAAAACTAAAAATCAATTAACTCATCACCTTTTTGTTTTACAAATAATAAATACACCAGTTATTTATGTCACTCATGACACATATGTCAAACTATTTCAGTTTGGGACTTTAAAAGGCATAAAATTTTGATCATTTCTAATTTCAATATCAGTTAATTTTTTATTTTTTTAACTTTATTTTTAACTTGATAACGGTGGCAGATTTCCACCGAAACGCCGTTTTTAATAAGAATTTTTTGGGTTTTGTGGGGGTTTTTCTTTATTTTGTTTCAGGCGACCGGCCAGTTCATAGGGTCAATAGGGCTGAACAGGGTCAGCTCATATCCCGGGACCAGGACCGAAGCGGTCCAATTTTTTCCAGGCGTGCACCCAACAAAAAGACCATCCAATACATGAATCCGCCTAACCAATATAGAGCATATCTTCAATAATTCGGTATTCTTTATAAGGTAAGGGCCCCCCTTGTTGGAAAAATTTTGGCAAGCAAAAAAACAAAGCTTTTCACCCTCCAAATGAGGCCCCCGGTAATTTTCTAGAAACCTGCGGCAACTCCGATTTTAACGAAATTTGGTATACGGGGGTTTTTGGGGCGCTGATCACGAATCTGAAAGATTTTTTGGCGGAAACGTTTTGTTCTCGAGATATTCATCATCAAAGTTCAAATTTGAACTAAGCTTATTTTCACTATATTCCCCCTTCTTTTTGCACACAATTCTTGATTTAAAGCTAAAGTGTCACACAATATTTGATTTTCACCTTTTAAAACCCCGTTTTTCTACGTTTTTTACATTATTTTTGCATTAAATTGCATGGCTTTTCTTTGATAATGCAGCAACCATACATACACATAGGGCTTCATGGCACACTGGGATTGAAATGATTCAAAGTATAGCTATGCAATTTAATGCAAAAATAATGTAAAATACATAAAAAACGGGGTTTTAAAAGGTGAAAATCAAATATTGTGTGCCACTTTAGCTTTAAATCAAGAATTGTGTGCAAAAAGAAGGGCGAATATTGTAAAAATAGGATTAGTTTAAATTTCAAGTCTGATGATGAATATTTCAAGAACGAAACGTTTCCGCCAAAAATTCTTTCAGATTCGTGATCAGCGCCCCAAAGCCCCCGTATACCAAATTTCGTCAAAATTGGAGTTGCCGCAGGTTTCTAGAAAATTACCCAAAGCTTTCACCCTCCAAATGAGTCCCCCTTGTAAGTTAACAAACTTTAGGAAAAATGCGCCCTATTTTCATTAAATATCTATGTAAATGAAAATTGTAGTATAGCATTGAATTTAACCAGCGTTGCGTGATAATTAGAACCGTAATTATCGATAATACGCCATTTGTCGTTAAATACTAATTTTATCGACCAAGAGCAATTTTTCAAGTGGGTCTAGTTTAATGGGTTACTGGGTCACATTGACCCATTTTCTAATGCGCTAATTTTAAACCTATATGCTTGTGCAACGCCGAGGAAAATTTACATTTATATGTTATTTGTGCGTTGAAAATTGGAATGATACTTACTTTGCATGTCGACTTGGCCTTAATTTCGTATTGAAATTATTTTATTATGCGCTATGTTCCATTTTTTATTTTTTTAATCTTTGAATAATCCACAAAGGCTAAAAGTCTAAATACTAACGTACCGTGGGTGTCTTAAGCAAAGTAAGAGGGAGTTTGTTAACACGGAACTTAAATACTTGAAGATTTGGGGGAGGGAAAGACCTCCGCGGGCAGCAGGTTCCACATTCTAGAAACTTTAGGGATAAAAGGACGAACAAAGCGGGGCCTGTCCAGTTGGATCGTATAGGGATGCATTCCTGCGGCACCACGAGTTTCTCTGTTGGGAACCGTGAGTGGAAGAACTATACTGGACAATTCTTCAGAGCAGAAGCCATAAAAGTATCTATAATAAAGCGATAAATCCCCACATCCCGACTATGGACAAGAAAGGGAAGTCTTTCAGTAAATAAAGGATCAATAATGAGGCGAATGCGACGCCCACACGATTGTAAGTGTCTTTGCTCTGCAAAACTTGGCCGCTCATAAGTAAAGGATGTTTTTGATGACTTTTTTCGCTACAAAGGAACATGATTGTGTTTAATGGACTTGAACAAGATATATACATACCTATGACGGCAAATTTTGTTGCATTTTTGTTTATGGCTTTAGACAACATTAACCAAATTTTAGGCAAGAAATGACAGATTTAAATGTCAACTTGAGAGTTGGGCGTCATTAAAAAAAGAAAAAAATTAAAAGAGAGGTCTTGTGGCACATAATTTTAAAGTTCCTGACGATTACTTTATAACCCTGGAATATAAAGTCAATATCTTCACTAAAACTTTGGGGGCTGCTGACTTTACACACGCACACGCTGACTTTACACACGTACACACACTGCTAAAAATGGTTCAAAACAGGGGCGGTCATATCGACTTTCTGAGGGGGCATAGGCCGAGAAAAGTGTGTGAGGTGCGAACATCTTGGCGCCCCTAGAAACAAACAAAATTTTCAAATTTTTTGAAGAGCAAAAAAAAAAGTACCCTCACCTATTTTTCATTGTTGTTCTTTAATTTATAAAATTACAAAAAAAAAAAACAAAAAAACTCCCACCTATTTCAAAAGCAAAAAACAAGGTCCTTACTTCTCACTTTACAATTCCATGATCACCCTCACCCTCGGACCAGCCCTGAGGAGGGCCATATCATCATTAAATACCCAAAATGCCCATATTTGCCATTACATATGTATGAAATACAAAGGATGTGGCATTAAAGGGGGGCTGGTCCCCATGGCCTCCCTGGTTCAAAAAAATGCTTCTTTTTAAATTCCAGCTGCTTTAACCAGTTTTCTAAACAATATTTACCTAACGAAGTTAGATTTAACCACCCAAAATGTAAATGTCAACGCAATAAATAAATTACCAAAACATGCAACAAAATACTTTTACCATTTAAGTTCTGGTAATTGCCCATAGATGGCGGTAAAAGTACGTGTCTCGCAGTCACAAACGCCACTATGGATTGCGCATAATAAGCTTCAATCGTTATGCAACCCGCCGCCATGTTGGTTTCCTTTTCAGTGGGCTACGGGGGCGACGCAATCCGATTTTATTAGGTCTACCGGACGCGGACAAATCACATGATAGGATTTATTGTTTTATTTAATAGTAAATAGACATAATGACTGATATTGACAAACCGTTTTATGATTAAGTATGTGATTTTTCCAAAAGTCCACTATCTAAAGAAAACATCCTGCTTTTCTTAACTTTTAACTGTCTTTAAAGGGAGTAAAATATTTTGTATAATACACCAAGACAGTAGGGAATTTTTTTCCTTATGCTTTACAATATACATAGCCACCTCCAACAATTGATGCTCGTATTTACTGAATGCGATTTCAGTAGGGCATCAACGTCAGGATTTAATATCCTACCGCTGGACAATGAAACTTGTCTAATAAGTAGACGTTGGTTTTTCTATGCTATTCACCACAACTCGATACAGCCTCACTGATGAGTTCCTGTAAGGCAGGCGAAACCGGTCTGGGGGAGAGCGTCGTGGTGGATAGCATAGAAAAGCAGGATGTTTTCTTTTAACTGTCTTTAAGTAGGAGTAAAATACTTTGTATAATACACCAAGACAGTAGGAAATTTTTTCCTTATGCTTTACTAATATATACAGGGTGTCCGGGAAAATGTGGAATCTCTCTGCACACGTATGGAAACAGATGAAAATAACACGACAAGTTCCTATAAAAATTTTCCGTTTAAGCCCCTGCGGAGATATGATCCCCTAAAGGGGCAGCTAGAAATCGATTTTTCGTGAATAACTTTTTAAAGCGCTCTGTATAATTTGATAATATTTTAGTACGATGCATACTAGTAAAGACCTCTTAAAATAGTGCCCTTGAAACTTATGTCCTGTCTTTAGTTTGCCAGGACGGACTAGTTTTCGCACATTATTGATAATATTTTCTACGCCCTGTATGGTGAAGACACAAAAATATGTTTTTGGCTGGTTTAAACCTTTTGCTAAAAAAAAGGTACTCTTGTTTGACATCGATAAAATGAGCCGTTTTCGAGTAAAAAATTATTTTAACAACATTTGCAACAAATTCCTGACCTGCTACGAGAGGACTTCAATACTGAATCAAAAATTACAAATTACATCGAAAATAAATTATTGTATTATTAAACAAAAATAAACTCTTATTGTTAAAATAATTTTTTACTCGAAAACGGCTCATTTTATCGATGTCAAACAGGAGTACCTTTTTTTAGCAAAAGGTTTAAACTACCCAAAACATATTTTTTGTGTCTTCACCATACAGGGCGTAAAAATATTATCAATAATGTGCGAAAACTAGTCCGTCCCTGGCAAACTAAAGAAGCGACATAAGTTTCAAGGGCACTATTTTAAGAGGTCTTTACTAGTATGCATCGTACTAAAATATTATCAAATTATACAGAGCGCTTTAAAAGTTATTCACGAAAAATCGATTTCTAGCTGCCCCTTTAGGGATCATATCTCCGCAGGGGGGCTTAAACGGAAAAATTTTATAGGAACTTCAGTCAGAGGAAAATTTTGATCCCATCCTAGTATAATTTAAAACAGTGAAAGTCAAATACTCAACTTTAGTTGGATCACAGGTAGAATTATTTTTTTCAGGTAAAAATTAAAAAGAAAAACGATGTTAGGTTAGCAATAGTAATTTCAAGCATTACGATCACTTGTGCAGTTCGTCTCTGCCATTGCGTGGTGAACAAAGGTAGCATAATTGTTTACAAGAGATGTAACACCGTGTACCGAAGTATTATGCTAATGTATGCTAAGAGATGTTCGGTCTTTTTTTTATTAAATTTACATCGTAAGTGGATATCTTTGTAACGGTTGCGGTTTTTCGTAACGGTTTTTTTAAATATCGATGGAAATATACCATTTTTTAATGTTTTAAATTTGCGGTTGTGTATATTTTAACAACATGTATTTATAATTGCTTTTTAATGATTTTAATTCTTTCACTTTCATTAACGACTTTCGTTTTCAGAAAGTATCGGTAAAAGTAAAAAGCTTTACGAAGAATATAAGTTAAAATATTGTATTATTAAAAAATATTAAGAGATCTTTTTTACAGCGCATCCAATTTCCTTTAAAAATAAGTATTGAATTTATTTAAAAATTTATATTTGTAGTAGTAACCAAAATATAAAATTCAAGAAACAAAATTTAAATAAATAATAGTTTAAAAAAACTAAAAACACGCTTTTATATGCAACCGAACTAAAAATTAGAAAATAATTTTTCATTACAAAGAGTTATGAAAAAATAGTAAAATGCACCCCACGCTTTTACTCTGAAGTGAATTATTCTGTTATTATCTTAAATTTTATTATAATTCTATTTTGAAGTATATAATTATGATTCATTGTTTGACCTTTTATTACTGTAATACAAACTCTTTGTAATGAAAAATTATTTTCTAATTTTTAGTTCGGTTGCATATAAAAGCGTGTTTTTTAGTTTTTTTTAAACTATTATTTATTTTTCATTTTTAGTTCTATAATATCAATTAGTTTTCTGCGGGCATGTGATATTGAAATGTTTTACGAAGTATTTCGTAATCTAATCATTTCATTTAAAGCTTCACTGTTGCATGGGGTTTCAGAATGCAACTACTCCAAACAAGTTTTTGTCAGCCTTATGCTGAGAGTACGTCCGAAACTGCACGCATGCGCATTTGAGAAATACCTCGTGTTCACCACCAAACAGGATACCATCAGCTTATAGGAATCTTCGCTCACAGCGCTTAGATCCAGAAGAAAGATGCCGTCAATTTAGCGTGAATCTTTCCTTGATCCCCGAAGGTAAAAACGTTCGTACGACACCTCTAGCCGCCACTCCGGGAATAACTTTGTAGTCCTCTACGCACGTCCGCATTGTCCGGAGGTCAAACAAAATGTCCTCTTGAATGTTGCACATCGGTCGGCCGACTTGTTGCAAATGCCATGGCAACATCGGTGGGCGTTTTCATCCAAGGGATCAGCAAGTCGCCTGTTTTCCATTTAATATGGAAAACTTCGGAGGGTTTGTACGAGCTTTAAAAATAGTACGGACGCGAAACACTTGTATCTGCAAATGTTGGCTAACTTTGTTGCTGAAAAATGTTTTGAAGAAGATACAGTCGGCCGACAATGTTGGCCCGATTGTATCCAAGTCTGTATACATGGCTTAAGTGTTAATTGTAGCAAACGAGCAAGGGACAGCGATAAACTTCGAATTTGAGAAAATTTCGACTTGTGGAGGTTCGACTTATAGAGGTTCGACTGTATAAGTAAAAAATCGTTGCCTAAATTTTTTTGTTTTTTAATATTTTAAAACATCTTCATTTTAATTAAAAGTTATAAGTTAAACAAATATAATTATGTAACTATTATTTTATTGTATATTTAAAAAAACAATAAAAAATAACAAGCTTCTTTTAACCACAAAAGTATAAAACTTGCGTTTGAAATGGTATTTTTTTTAATTTTCTAATTTAATAAAGGACAAATTCTACCCCAGGCTAATTTTTTTCACTTCATCCTTATTCTATAACTATCTAGTTAATTAAAAGAACCGTATGGTTAATTCAATAGTGACTGTACCTACGCAAAATCGATTCTCTGTCCTAAATAATGCAAATACCAAAGTGCAATAATGCAAAATGATAGTTTATGCATGTATTGTTCCCATTATGCCGTAGAAAAAGTGTTTGTGTGTTGGCTCATATGCCATACCGAACCGTTTGGCGGGACTTTTGAAATATTTACGGCGAACATGCCTCGTGCTCATTAACTCTTTTAATGCATGATTTAATATCGGGAGCAGGTTGGGATTAGCTGTTAATAACCGATTTTTCTCGATATGTCGGAACGTATTACGAAATAACATGTTTGCATTTCTGGTTGGACGGAAAATTTCTTGTAAATAAAAGAACAAATAGTGCCTCGGCTAGTGTATATCTAATGAAAAGGACTTCATGGTAATAACACTTTTAAAACCTATTTAGAGGGATTCCTTTTGACGAGTCTACGACGAATATTCATACCACCATACGTTATATGAAAGCAGCGCTTTAACCCAACCTGTCAATGTCTGTTAAATGTTTCGGGTATCGGACTGGGCGAAAGCGACACTTTTTTGTTGGACAAGTTTACCACAATGTCACTTTTGGAAAATTGAAAAAAGCACGGTTTTAGCCCCTCCCCAATCTTCGCGCCCTAGGCTGCAGCCTAATTAGCCTAATGGTTAATTAGGCCCTGGACATAATGGTCACCGCTATTCACCGTTTTTCTAGACGTTTCCGAATTATTGATGTTATTGTCGTGTTTTTTAAAAATTTCTAACAAAAATTGTACATAATATTCTTTTAGTATTATATCTCAACTAGTTATGATTCCCGGCTTCGCTCGGGAGTTGATATTAGATTACGTGGTAGTTAAAATAAAAAATAAACTACGACGTAAAAAGTAAAAAAAACTATAGAAAACACAACACAATCTTTTAAATTGATAATGAATAACTAAAATTATATCGCTTTACACAAAATGTAATAACTTTAGTATAGTAACAAATGTAATTTAAGACTTTATTGAAATTGGAATTTAAAATTTCTCGCCATTACTACACATGCTGCAATTGCTCGCAGCGCCTTTCGAAACGCAACCCAAATAACCGTTGTTCTGAATGAAGTTCAAATACTCGACAACAGATGGCGCCACTACACTTAATTTTCAAGTTGAAGGGTTGGAAAAGTCCTTATATCTTTAAAAATACGCCCTGTAGGGTAAAACGAGAACTTTCTTGTTCGAGGGGGATAAAGGGCTATCACACTATATAAGTCCCTTTATCGTATCGGGACTCCTTTTCATGTTTTATCGGCACGCACATATTATCAACTTAGTTTTATTATATGCTATGTTATGATTCCCGGCTTCGCTCGGGAGTTGATATGATATTACGTGGTAGTTGAAATAAACGCAACCCAAATAACCGTTGTTCTGAATGAAGTAATTAAATACTCGACAACAGATGGCGCCACTACACTTAATTTCCAAGTTGAAGGGTTGGAAGAGTCCTTATATCTTTTAAAAATACGCCCTTTAGGGTAAAACGGAACTTTCTTGTTCGAGGGGGATAAAGGGCTATCACACTATATAAGTCCCTTTATCGTATCGGGACTCTTTCAAGTTTTATCGGCACGCACATTTTATCAACTTAGTTTTTATTATATATAATGAAGATGATAATGATCTACCATTCGGTTTAATAAATAAAATTTTTGACTATGTGTCAGAATGAAAGAAATTTAAGAAAGCAAATTTGCTCAAATGTGAATAATAATTTTTGTTTCTAGCAAAAATACTAGCGCATCATATTTGCTTTTTTATTTTATTTAAATTCCACTCAAACGCCTTTTAAAAAATAAAAAAGAATAATGTGCATCAGAAAATGTTATCTAATGCATAGTGACTGTGTATGTACCATTTTGCCCAAAAAAAATGGGAATCCAAGTAGGGAAGTGTCTCCTAGTTTATAAAAATCTCTTTCCATATATTTAGAAATCTTTTGACATAGCTGTTGCAAAGTTACATTGTTTTGACAACATCAAAACATATTATTCTAATAAATAAAACGGAAGTGAAAACGGACAGAGATAGTACTGTCCGAAACGTTGTGAATAAATGAAATAAAGACAATGTAAGTTCAAAACTCTTCTTTTAATACTAATACTAAAATGCATTGTCTACCACGTTTAGAGACAAAACTAGATTTTGTTGTCCCAGTTTTTTTTTTAGGCATGATGGTACAGGCCAAAATTCTTTTAAATAGTTAGAGTGCTAGTAATATAGATTTTTTTTTTACCTTTACCACCCTGTATCTTAAAAATAAGGACATAATTTAGAACATGGAGTTTACTTGAACTTTCTTCATAAAATCACCTAAGGATTCACACCTTAAGGATCAACATCTTAGTCTAAAACACCCTGTTTAACCTCGGCCAGATATTACATTATTTTGACCTAATTGTTCAAATGCCTTCATCTAAGGAAAATCCATCAAAATCTTCAAAATTCTTATTGCTCTCCCGATGGCGAGCATGATTAGAATTCGAAAAGTAGTTTAAGTTCAGTAGGTCAAGTTGGGGAGGGGTGTTAAGGAGACGCCGCAGCAACGCCGAAATAAGAGCGACGCCGACGTCGTCCGGCGTCGACATTGACTTTCGAGAAACGAAACGGCACGATTTCATCGATTGACCCCGATACGGGAGACACGTGCATGATCCCTTATTGCGAGTTTAAGGGAAATTTGTATCAGATGTTTTTGGATATGGATATAAAACGTCATTCTCGTCGAGATAATAGAGAATTATTGCTAGTTGCCTTATTAAGCTCGGGTATTAGAGACATTTTGCACCCCTTATTTTGCAATTCCGTTGTGTTTAACGCTATTCTGAGACTGCGCAGTAACGCAAACATGAGCCGTTATCGTTATTAACCATACCGGACTCCTTTAATTACGGATGAATACCGAAGAGCTTATCGTTATCGTTATTGTTAAACTGCGTGGTTGCCGGATTGTAGAAATTTTAATATCAATTATTTAAAAGGTTAAAATTTTAATGCCGTATTAATTAAAATATAATTTATACCTAGGCTCTAATTAGCGAAAAATCTATAGCAGTAATAAAAATCAAATAGTGTTAAGAAATTGAAACGGACTTGCACTTTTACGGATATTCTAAATCAGTAATTAATTTAGATGTTACAATCTGTCACACTTGCTTTTTATTCTACTACCAAACCTAACCTTACTTTTTGTGTTTTGCTTATACTGTATTGTTTGCATCTACTTTAAAAACGAAATCAACAGAAGTGTTTGCATATATTTAAATATGAATTTATATCTTATGAAGAATAAAAGTAAATACTAATTTTTCGTTAACTTTAAAATGGGTGAACCACAGGCAAAAATAAGGTTATGTGTCGAAAGCGCAGACGCAAGATATATTTCTTAAAAGAGGCTGCAAAATCTCTGTCTTAAACTGCTGCCATAATCGTTATGTTTAATAACGATAACCATAAGGAGGCCAAAAAACGTCTGTTATTTTAAGAGGTGCAAAATGTCTCTATTATTAAACCGGCCTTATTTAAATAGTGCTTGTACCCATAATTTAGAGTTATTGCAAATTATGTTGACAGTACCGTTAACCTAAAAAAGGGGTAACAATTTTAGTTGTTTTTCTTTATTTTTTTGTGTTGTAGGGTTTTGTTTACACAATTAAAGAAATACATTTAAAAAGCAAGGTTTTAGGTATTTTTACTTCTAAAAACTTTTCGATTTTGTGCTCGGCAGCCGTTCGGTTTATACGAACAGTTACGAAGTTAAAATAAGACCAAAATAAGGCACGACCTAAAACCGACATAAATAAAGCCGAGCACTATCCTTATTAAGGGAGTCCTTATTCTACCATGCATCTGCGCAAGCTCAGATGTCAAAATAAGGCCGGTATTATTAGTGCCTGGTCTTATTTTACTGTAAAATATTTCTCTACTAATAGACCAAGAGTTATTTGGTTTGGGTGAGATGTAACGAGGTCGAAAGCATGATATTTTTGCTGCGAAGCCTCTAGAAAATGTTTTTAAAGGAATTGAGTTATACAGTGTGTCTACGTAAGTTGGCGTCATATGAGAAACTTTTGTATTATTGATTTTACGAAAAAAGAGTCATCTTTATAAAAGTTCTGCATTGTCCAAAACCTAAAACCAACCAACAAACCATCAGATATCAAATTGTATCAGTCCTCTACGAGACTTGACCAAGAATGTTATTTATGCGTAAGAGTAGTCAATTTTCGCAGAAAAAATATTATTTTTTTTTGGAAATAAACAAAATTGCATATTTGGAAGTAATTTTTAAGTTTAAACATTTTTTCTTTATAACAATTTGCGATGGTAGCAAAATAAAGGTACTTTACTCTTAAGCAAAATTAAATTTTTGGCCAAACCTCGTAGATGACTGACACAATTTGATATCTGATGATTGTATTTTAGGTTTTGGACCATGAAGAACTTTTTATAAAGAACTAGCTGACCCGGCAAACGTTGTTTTGCCATATAAATAATTTTAAGTAATTTCTAGCCTAAAAATTAAAAAAATGTTAAGGGTGGACAACCCTTATCACTAAGGGGTATGAAAAATAGATGTTGGCCGATTCTCAGACCTACTCAATATGCTCACAAAATTTCATGAGAATCGGTCAAGCCGTTTCGGAGGAGTACGGGAACGAACATTGTGACACGAGAATTTTATATATAAGATAACTTTTTTTCGTAAAATTAATAATAAAAAGTTTCCTATATAACGTCAACTTACGTAGACATACTGTATGACGATCTAGATGTTTTTCTTTGTTTAAACAAACAATAACAAAACAGGTATTAAAAAATTAAACTCTAAGGAATTGGAACTCGAAAACAAATGAGACTTTTGAATTAACAAATATATGACGTATTTTTGGCGTAGACTCGCTGCCTTAAGTTTTGTGATCGATTTTTGAATCACCCTGTATATTCTGAGAAAAAATAAACAAAATGGCTAATTCATATTATTTTAAATACAAGAAAACCCACAAATATGTCTCCGCTCAATATTAAGGCTTCAGTCAAAGATCTGGTATACTAGTTTCAGTATTCCTTGTATATTTATTTGGGCAGGGTCGAATTCACTCCCAAAATAAGGAATAGTACCTGATGGCGAAAAAGGTGACGGACGAATTCACTCCCGGGTCAGTTTACCTTTATTACCTAAATAATCGAAAACTTCGTTCAAATTGTTAAGCAGCATTGCCAGATTTGAGGAAAATACTGGGAAATAACGAAAGAAACATATTTCATATATTTACATTTATTTATATTAATATTATTTTTTAAACAGCTACCTTACATCTATGGGAAATACATTTTACAAACTCAAAATTACTTATGCTCTTATTTTCTAATTTTGCTAAATATTTATCTAAGAATTGTTTTTTTCGCAGCACTTTACTATCATAGACTTTAACTATTGTATCAATACTTCGTAGTTTAATATATGAATCTAGTTGAAAATCCAAAAGAACATTTAGAAATTGATGAATATTTGGGTGGGGACTGTAAAATGATGAATTATAACGAGAATGAAAAGATTCGCAGGCATTTGTTGTTAACGTTAAAGAAGATGAATTGTCCGCCCAAATATGTGGTGGAAATCTAGATGTTTCTTCTATATAATTCTCAACTAGATAGTCACAAAATTTAAGTACCCTGTTATCACTGGGTTGAACTTCAGCTAAGTCAATGGCAAAACAATCTCCTACATCTTCTGGCTTTAGAAACGGTAACCCAAATATATAAGTTAGATATTTAGTAATTTCATTTTCTGCTTCATCTTTCAATTTATATTCGCTTGAAAGGTGTAACTGTTGTATTTTTCTGTACCATGCTTGACATAAGTGAAATTTGCAGCCTTTAATTTTAGTGTTAGGAAAAACATATAAAATTGCTTTATGTATAGCGGTTTCAAAATCGGCAGTTATAACTTTTGGAACATAACTCTCACCAACTAATGTAAGATATGCTTCTTTGAGATATTCAAAAGCTAATTTATATGACTCGAAATGTTTGTTTGGGAGAAGAAAGAAAATAAGAGGAACATACTGACCGTTTTTGAAACCGTGAACAGTAAACAACTGCAAAAAAATTTTGGACAATACTGAAAAGTTCCATCAACATACAATTCCGATATTTGTCCTAATGCAGATAAGTTAGTTGTACATGAAAACATCACAATATTATTTTGAGGATCGTTTTTTAACATAAAACTTTCACCCTTGTTAGTTTTTATATCTAAAGTACTTAACAAATCGTGAAACTCAAAAACACTAACCGGAAGTTTTGGTAAAATTTTAGATCTTGTTGAATACATATTCTTCCTGATTCGTTCCACGTCATAAATAGTAATAGTATCGCTGTGTGATTCTCTTACTTTTGCTCGAATTAACTTCATTGGTTTCGCAGAAATATCGTTTATAGCAGATTGTTTCACTTCATTACTTATACTTTGCCTATTCAAAAGCTCTTCGGGTGTCTTCTCATGGTTGTGGTCCAAACAAGCTTCTACGATCTCCAGATTCTCTAGTCTGGTTTTTACAAATGCCTTACAAGGGGGTCTTCTGGATGTACAAGCCCATCTTCTTAACGTATCTTTTGCCAACAACTTGTGAAATGAGAATTTAAACCCATCGACAACGATGAGATCTTTGCCCCTTTCACTTTTGATGATTTTAGCTTCCATATTGCTTACAGGATAAACTACCAGAGTATATTTGTAAACTAAACTAAAATTTATTTTACACCACAGGTTATAGCTAATTTTACTACCTACCTGTTATAGCTAATTTTACTACCTACCTGTTATAGCTAATTTTACTACCTACCTGTTAATTAAAAAGGGTCTATTATTCATAATGATACTTGTAATCCGACTTAAAAACATGGTATTTAAATAAGATTATAACATTTAAAGAAGGAATTATATTATAATGATGTATCTGTTTAATTTAGACCTCTAGGTTTCCCTCTTTCATGTTTTAAATCAAAAATTGCGATAACAAATTTTATAGTTCCAAAATTTATTTTTACACGAACATATGGCAACCATGTCTAAATTTTTAAAGAAAACCCTGTTTCTGTTAATAATTAACGCGGAGTGAACTCGACCCATGGCGGGAGTGAATTCGGTTGTCCAGAAAACCTACCTGCTTCAAATGGGAGTGAATTCGTCTCGGCCCATTTATTTAACTTCAAAAACCTTTCTTTTCTTTATATTATGCTTTTTTCTTACAATTTTATGCAACGTAATAAAAAATAATAAACTACCTGTTCGATCAAACGAACATTCTGAAATTACTTTCTAAGAATTTACTTACGTATTTCCAGTCGATATTTCTCAAGGTAAAATCGTAAATTTTAAATTATAACCCAAGTTAGCTGTCTAAACGATATCGTTATAATGTTTAGGACTTCTGTGTTGTCAAAACACTGTCTTTATAGACGACTTTCTCCTTTGATTGTCCACTGTTTGGGGACAATTTGTGTGTCAAAGTTGTTTTCCAAACAAACACAGCGGGCGATGTGTAAAATTAGATTTACAGCTTAAGTATCTTCTTTAAGTAGTTTTTATACAGTAAGATGTATTAAAATACTGAATTTCTAGCAACTTTGGTCATGTGTCTACTTTTCGCACTTGTTTAAGTGCGGAATGTCAATTTTTTCCACACGGAAGTTATCAATTTAAGTCCAACTCGTTAATAGCTTTGACATAAATCATATGAATAAAATGCCATAACCAAAATCAACCTTACCGGCCTAGATCCTGAAAATATTGAAAATTTTACAATAGCTGTTTTTGAAAAAACTCTTCATTTGACTTAGTCTATGCACCAAATATAAGTTATTGCAGCTTTTGCTTAAACAAACACTTTAAAAAACTTGAAATAAAAAATTGAACATGGTTGTAACTCAGAAACCAAAGACAATTAAAAAATATATATCATGTTGTATAATTATTTTATCTAACTAACCACTGAATCTAGCTAACCAGAACCAATGTCTTGAATTTTGTGTATGATTTTTGAATCACCCTGTATGTTCACATTTCAGCTCATTTATTGAAACCTTTGATTTTTGACTATAGAAAATAAAACAGGGGCCGTCACTGCTCGTTTTACCAAACATAATAACAAATAAACATCAAGCCTAATAAAATTTTCATTACGAATTTTACGAAAATCCACAAACGAATACAACGCTCATACATGAAACAATTACGAACGAGGTTTATACTACAAACAACAAATTTAATTTTTATTCACAATGGCTAATATTTCGTCGTGTTCAACAATAACAACAGCCTTGGCACATTTTTCTGTGGAATACATTTTATTTAATGCGGTTGGTTGTTCGGTGCCTACTACATCAGATAATGTATCCGACGTATTATTATGCGTTATGTACAGGGTGGGCCAAATTGGACGCTTTTGATAGGAAACTCATCTTTCTGTATATTTTACAAAACTGACCCCCATTTGCGAGGCTCAAATTTTAAGCCAGATTTACTAGTGAAAACCGCATTTCGCTATCTTGCGTTGTTTACTCATTACAGAGTGTTTCCTAATTTCTTGCGTTTTCTTTAATCCTTGATAACTTTTTTATTTTTAAATATCTTTTAATTGTGTAAAAAACATTTCTTCAGCAACTTTTATGCAGATTTCAGATATAATTTTAGTTTTTTTTAGGGTTGTGCATTTTTTATTTATCTATTTATTTTTAAAAATTTTAAGTGGAACACCCTGTATTTTTTTTCACTATTAAAATGCTTAAAAATTACCTTTTAAAAATGTTCACACTTTATATTTCTTCTCAGCCGTTTCTGAGTATACGGTTTTATAACAGAATATCTGATCCTAGTTATATTGCAATTTTTGTCCTATTTATTAGTTTATATTATTTTATTTATATATTTTATATTATTTTTTAAATTGTATATTGTTTATTTTAAATTGTTGTTTGTTTGTTAGTTTTTTTATGTAGTTTGTTTTTATTATTATTATTATTTTACTCAAAATAACGTACTGATATTAAGCTTTAAGATACCTACTTAGAAATTAGATTTTATTGATTAAAGCTTTGTTAACAAGAATTTTTTTCTATAAAACAATAAAGCGTATTTTGACTTTGACTTTGACTATATGGCTAACTCTATATATTTTTTTGTAATATGTTTGTAAATATATCCGTATCTTGCGCATTTAGAGATATTTAAAGGTTCTATAAGCATCAGTTATTTTGTAAATTAGGAAAAAAACTTACAATCGCCACAATATTAGAAATGACATTGGCTTGTTTTTGCAAAAACCCTATAATTGCTCTCCATCATTTTAATAATAAGTAAATATTAATTTTGTGCCACTAGTTACCCTATTTTTTAGCAAGGTTTCTTAAAGACTAATGCAAAGCTTTTAAAACGGTGCTTTTAATTTAACCCCCCTCCCCACCCCCATTTAATTACCACTAACCACTACTACCACTAAAATTATCTATACGGATGCTGTCAATTAAACATAAAATTAATTATGCTTTTGAACCGTTCAATTTTTAAACTTAAAATACCTTATAATGGATATTCAGTCTTCAAATATCGAATATTGTTGGAACTTGGAAACCAATAAAAAAATTATAAAGCTGTACCCATGATTTTATCATGTAGAATCGTCGTCTTAAATTTAGCAAAATTATTTAAAATCCTTTTCTTAGAAAGACCTCGCACAAAACCAATAACAAACGTTTACATTAAATTGCTTAAAATTTTAAATAAAGATGGTTTTTAGCATGCTGATGTAGTCATAATGGGCCCAAAATCCGAATATGCATAATTTTTTGAGATGTCAAGCCTCAAATTGTGCCCATTTTGACACTTTAAAGCCCGCAAACGAGAATACAAACGACCAACGGATATACTCCCGGAATGATCACTCTACACACACATATATATATATATATATATATATATATATATATATATATATATACATATATATATATATATATATATATATATTATATATATATATATATATATATATATATATATATATATATATATATATATATATATATATAATATATATATATATATTTGTCCATACCTTTTTTCAAGAGGTATATGAATATTCAAATAACTCTATTTTTTGTTCTTTTCTACTAACTTGATTTTGGGTAATTAATGTTTTTTTTTTATTTTCAGGTAAGTTGAATGCAAAAAGAAATAGCTTTTCTCCTAAGATTAGAAATAAAGTAAGTAAATAAAATAACAAAAAAAACAATTTGGTAAAATTAGGGAGAACATGACTTCTAAAAAGACATATATAGAATTTGAAAAATTTATTTAATTTTTTTCACTTTAGAGTAAACGCAAAAAATGTAAAGAAATTTAATACATTTGATTTTATTGCGTCTTTATTTAAAGAAAAAGCGGTATACAAGTTTAAAAATATATTTGAATAGAAACATTTGAAATTTTTAAAACCCTTTGAATAGTTTTACATAAATTTATGTCCTATTTGAAAAGGCTATTTCACTAAGAAATGCCAATTTGGGAGAGTAACTGACATTTACGGGAAGCTGATTAAAAATTAGCCTCTTTCTCGTATGCGGGTATTGGCGTATAATTTTCCTTATTTCTGTATCATAAAATGTAAAAAGTCTTTTGATTTTTTAAATAAGCAAAAATTTACGATAAAAAAACAACTATATTAAATCCCTATATGGGTCCAACTGGACGGGCCCCAAACTTCCCACTTTGTTTGATCTTTTATCCCTAGAGTTTTTAGAATGTAGAACCTGCTGCCCGCGGAGGTCTTTTATTCCCCCAAATCTTCAAGTATTTAAGTCCCGTGTCAACAAACTCCTCTTACCTCGCTTAAGACACCCACGGTACGTGTTAGTATTTAGGCTTTAAGCCTTCGTAGTTTGTCCAAAGATAAAAAAATGTAAACTTTCCTTGTATTGTAGATAAATAAAAAAATCGCCGCACAATACAAACTTTGACAGGCGTCGAATCGAATAAAATAAATCGCATTAAAAATAAAGTCGCATCGCCAAAACGAGCGCGACAATAAATTCATTTTTAAAATAATCAAGCTATCGCACAGAATAACACCATTAACCTATTTACCTTAAAAATAACATTGTAAAAAAGGCCTGTTGGCGTTGGAGATTAGACAATTCGTGTTCAAAGGAAGATTTATATGTGCAATTATTATTTAACATCAAATTAAATTAAATATAGAAAAATAATACGAGATTGCGTTTGTTGGTAATAAAGGTTTTTGGCCTTAAAAGGGAATAAATGTTGCAGCAAAGTGGCTCAAAGTTTTTAGGCGTGAAGAAATAAAAAAGCACAATATTTTAGCTACTTAGGCAACTTTTTACCACTTTTAAGTGAATATAATACAGGGTGATTCTACTTGACAAAATAAGGGTAGAGACTTCATATAAATTTTTTTCAAAATGTCATTCGTTTTCGAGTTGCAAGCCGTCAAAGTTCAATTTTTAATTTTGGTTTTTTTAGCCATATTGCATTTATTTTTAACCAATCCAGTTGATATTTGGCACACAAATCGAGCTTTGCAGATTCTAAAATTTTAAGACAAA
Organism: Listronotus bonariensis; assembly: GCA_014170235.1. NCBI lineage: Eukaryota > Metazoa > Arthropoda > Insecta > Coleoptera > Curculionidae > Listronotus > Listronotus bonariensis. The sequence continues at coordinate 68,766 of JACEGR010001188.1, forward strand.
AGTACTTTTTTTAAATACCGCCAGAGGGCACTTTATCTAAAACTTAAAATTTATTTACATTATAACTTTTCTATTTTGACAGATATCGTAACTCAACCGACAAACTTTACGGGGCGATTCTACAACAGAAAATAAGAAAAAACTTCATATAAACATATGTATGTCCTAACTAAAAACCAAGACGTTTAGGACATATGTTCATATGAATTTTTTTCTTATTTTCTGTTGTAGAATCGCCCTGCAAAGTTTATCGGTTGAGTTACTGGACACCCTATACGTATGTAGGTAATTTGATTGAAATTAATGAAAACTTTGATGTCTATTGGTGCCTAAACGGTGAGGTTTATCGACTTTACCTTATTTTTTAAAGTTTTTGATGATCGCCCAGCTTTGCGATATCTGTCAAAATAAAAAGTTATGATGTAAATAAATTTTAAGTTTTAGGTTAAGTGCCCTCTGGCGGTATTTAAAAAAGTATACATTGGTCTTAAAATTTTAGAATTTGCAAAGCTTGGATTTGTGTGCTAAATATCAACTGGATTGGTTAAAAAAAATGCAATATGGCGAAAAATACAAAATAAAAATTGAACTTTGACGGCTTGTAACTCGAAAACGAATGACATTGTGAAAAAAGTTATATTAAGCTTTCTACCCTTATTTTGTCAAGTAGAATCACCCTCTTAAGTTTCGTGATCGAATTTTGAATCACCCTGTATAACCATTAAATTGATTGTCAATAATTATTATTTTTTAGTAAGTTACAAGAATCAAAACAAAAATGTTATTTTTCTTAAAATTCTTCAATCTTTGACCTAGAATATTTTTTAGTGGTTAGATTTTAAAAAATAATTAAAGGACCCTTTTTTGTAGAACGTTCATTTTTCTACAAAAATTTTTCTATAGTTTTGCGGTATGATTAACGAATGGTGAGATATGATTTTTTTTTTGTATAGAATTGCGAAAAATATGCAAAACTCTAATGATGCGGATATTCTCTGGAGGTACCCAGAAACCAATTTTTTCAGTTTTAGAGAAAACTGAGTTTAAAAAGGTCTGAACGACCTCACAATAGAGGGTTTCATGGATATTTTCTCGTCGTCTGGACTTTTTCAAACGCCGTTTTCTCTAAAACTAGAAAGGATAGGCTATGGGTATATTATAGGTTTTATATCAGAATTAGCTAAAAGGATATAAATCTTAGAAAATATACAGGGTGTTCTATTAAAATTATCAGGGTTATCATACTTAGAAGTTTAAATTTTACAGCACTTCCGGTTAAACAGGAAGTAGTATTATAATGGTCTTTAAAGGTAGAGTCTTTTAAAAGAAATATTTTAAGTATTTTAAATTTTTGCGATATTTGTTTGTTTTTCCATAAAACTGCATCCCCATTTAGCATCGTGGGCCCCCTACTATTATAAAAAGTCCTAAAATACGCAGTGCCGTATTATCTATTAGGCTGACTAGGCTACAGCCTAGGGCGCCATGAAAAAATAGGCGGCAGACAGGGGAGTAATAGGCGCTAGACAGGGGAATTTTTAAAAAAGTTTAGGTCGGGTGGGGATTAGAACTAATTTCTCTGTGGATAAGGTGCTAAGGTAGTTTAAAATAAATAGAATAGGCGCGAAAAGGAGGGAATGACCTTTTGTTTGTTTTTTTGTCATCAAATTTTATTTCGGGTGGTGAAGTAAGGCGTCTGGCACTGAAAATAAGACGCTACGGAGGTAAGGACCTTTTTGATTTTTTTTTCTCTTTAAAAATTTTTTTCGTGCAAAATAGGCGCTCCGGGAATTCTAGCCTAGGGCGCCTCATACAGTTAATACGGCCCTGAAAATACGTAAATTTTTGTTTTTAGGAAAACACATTTTCGTATCAAAATTTACTCGTTAAGGGTCGGTGGGTCGTTTTAATTGAAATACACTGTACATATAGCAAATTATGGTATAAGATGAGAAAGTAAGTAAATATTTTGCGTATGGGTCCCAAAGAAAAGAATAAAATCCTTAGCTTTCGTAACTTTGCGACCGCCACCCAATTTTAAGAGATGCAAGTAAAAATAATTAAAAAAATTAATAATGCCATATTTATTTAGGGTTTCTTCATCATCCTTTGTTTTGAGAGAAAGTATTTTCGGCCGGATAAGAAAATCAGGTCAGCAGACAGAACCACACGTGCTTGAAAGGCGTAAAGTAATCATAAAAGTCTGAGTGATTTAAGTATGGTTCCAGGAAAGTTTCTTTTTTTTATGGCGTCTGGAACACATAGTTTAAAGATGAAATAAACGAGGGACTTCATACCGTGAAGAATATTGCAAAAAATTAATTTTCTACCTTATTAACTATATTTTTGTTTTAAATTACGTAAACAATAGCTTGGATGACGTAATATAAAGGCTGTAAGCATCTAAACTATAGCTGTTATCTGAACTAATGCGGAAAGATGTATTTTCTTGCACGTGTCGGCAACTTGTTATACGACAGATTTGCAGTACGATTTTTTGTCATATGAAGAAATAAAAGAATTCCATTTGCATAAAGTTTTTTTTCGTTTGGACGAAAAGGTACATATTTCCAATAGGTTTTTTTACCTCTAAAATGCAATGTAAAGTCTGAACCACCTATAATTCATTCTTAAAGCAATGCCGCTAAGTGCACAAAAAATGATAAAGTCAACAAACCTTTTCGAAAGCACATAGTAGCTTCTGACCGAGCCTGATTACATATTTTTTTAGATAAATAAAAAACATTGCTAAAACACGTATTACGTCCTTAGAAAACATCGTCTTATTTCGTCTCTGTCCTGCTATTAAAGCTGACCCGTGTCGTAAAGAATTATAAACTCGTCGGGTGTATTATTTATTGATGCAATAAATAATTGTTTACACAAGGGTTTGTTTACATTAGATACTTTGCGGCAACCCGTTCAGAATGTATAAAATCTGGTCCCATCTATACTTTTTCGGCCGCTCACCTTTTCCTATGCTTTCTATAACTTAATATTCACTGATGACGCTGTCAAAGTCAATCAACAAGAGACTGGGCAAAAAAAACAAACATTGTATTTTAAAGTTACTGTAAAAGTATTGTTGACGATAAAAAGAATATCCTGAAATTTTCAGCCCTTAATTTTGACATTAAGAGGTGCATCAATAAAATTGTTGATTTTTCAACAATTGTTGCATTTTTATACAAATCTCAGAATCAGTCAGTCTTGAACCTTCGACCAATTCATATTCTTAAAGGAAATTAAATTATCAAAAAAGCTATCTTAAATTCTTAAAATTTTGTCACTTAGATTCTGGATTTTTAAACTACCATAATTATTAATATCTTTATAAAACAAATAATTATTCTTAAGGGAAATTGTTTGCTCTACAAAAAAGATATCCTGACATTTTTCGATAATTTCATTACTTTCAAAGTTATTCAATGTTGAAATAAATTTTCATGAAAAAATTAAATCGCGCTTTTATTATGAAAAAAAAAAAGAAAAAAGTCAAAACAAAACATGGAGCCACTCATACAATATACGATTCGTCATACATCAAACGCGGTCTTACATAAAATTTTTGGCTGGCCAAACTTTCATGCGATCCAACTATGTCGTACAACTTATTAAACAACAACGTCACCTTTTATGCGATTATCGTTTCATATCGTTAAGTTGTACACCCTGTCGTACAACAAATTACATAGTCTGTGGGCTGCATTAGACCATTATTATTGTGGTAACGTATTTTTTTGACCAAATACGTCACGTATACTTTTCCAAATATATACTTTTTTTATACTAGGTGTTCACATTATTTCTTTTCCTCTAGATGACGCAGTATCTTTTTAAATTTGTAAAAAATTTGGGGTGTCAAATCTGGTCCTAGAGACGGCCAAATCATTTTTTTGTAATTTAGTTGTGTTTGATAAAGGGTTTATTTAAGGAAAAACTAGCCGTTTCTCACGTACCCAAAATAACGCGCAAAACTTTTTCCCCAATTATATCAATTCAACTAAGACTCCAATTCGATCAGTTTTTCCGTATCGTGCAAACTGTGTCATTCGACACAATCGGTTACGCTCGAAGAACGCCCTTGTCTGCCCCGACAAAATAAATTTTTATTTAAATCTTTTTAATTTGTGCCAGTTGCAGTTTTAATTACACGAAATAAGGAAACCTATTTTATTTTTCGCTAAAGTTTTTATGAATCCCTCGGGTATTTTTAAATATGTCCCTTTTAGACCATCGAGGTAGATAATTTCCAAAACAAAAAAAAATTATCATTATATCATTATCATTATATATAATAAAACTAAGTTGATAAAATGTGCGTGCCGATAAAATTTGAATAGGAGCCCTGATACGACAAAGGGACTTATATAGTGTGATAGCCCTTTATCCCCCTCGAACAAGAAAGTTCCCGTTTTACCCTAAAGGGCGTATTTTTAAAGATATAAGGACTCTTCCAGCCCTTCAACTTGGAAATTAAGTGTAGTGGCGCCATCTGTTGTCGAGTATTTGAACTTCATTCAGAACAACGGTTATTTGGGTCTCATATCAACTCCCGAGCGAAGCCGGGAATCATAGCTAGTAGAAGAATAAAAACCCATTGTAAAAGGTAAAAATATAACAAAAATTAAATGAAAATGAATTATGGGCGATCTGAGGTGGAGAAGGGGGAGGAGAGAGGGATTAAAATGTCAAAAACGGTTTTTCTCGATTTTCGGCCAAACTACAAGACTTATGGAAAAAAGTTAAATGGCAAAGTTTTAGGCAATAAAAAGATCTACCACTTTTGTATTTACACTTTTTTGCGTAACCTAAAAATGCATGTGAAATATTTAAATAACTAAGTTTTCGTTTGTTTTTATTTTTTACAAGAAAGAAAATCACGAAATTTGGTGAAAACTTACCTTTATTTGTTCCAAATGTACTGTAATTTTTTGAATTTAAGTACCGTTATTTTCCATTAAAAATTCACGAGTCAAAGTATCGCCATTTTTGAAAAAGTCGGCAAGCTTTACGTTTATTAAAATCTCTACTTTCTGATGGTGTAAATAAAGTATACATTATCACGGTAAATTTTCTCAGAAAATGAATTTCTAGAGGACTAGTAATTTAGCCGGAAATCGACAAAAACCGTTTTTAACCTTAAAACTCACCGCTTTCACTTCTCCCCTCAGATCGCCTGCAAATTATATTTCCTTTTATTTTTTATAATTTCCTCTATATTTTTTCATGAGTTTCATTTTTCTATTTTTTTTGTTTTAAAAATTATTGACCTTGGTCTTATAATGATTTAAAAAAATAGTTCCAAGTTTTTTTGCATTTTTTGAGAACATTTACCATTGTAATGTATATTTTTTACACTAACGTATGTCCTAAAAGTTTTGGCACACAATATTAATCGGTTTTTTTTAATGAAGAAATTTATTTAAACACTAACTAGTTATCATAAATTACAACTCAATACTTGACTAAACTAAACTATCGAATTACGTGAAGTGGCCCATTCTGCTCTACCAGACGCAAATTTCTTTGAATGTCTCTCATGAGGTCCTGGACGGAATTCAGTTTAATTTCTCTTAATTTCTCGTAAATTCGCCGTCTTAATTGTTCTTTTGGGAGATTCAGACATGGTATTCCCTGCTCGCACTCTGCTATTGTTCTATAAATGGTTCTGCGTGAAATGTTTTCATTCTGGAATATTCGAAAGATTTCAGCTTTGGGTATCCGCCCAACTAACTTGTAGATACTTTTTCTTATTTCTAATTTATACGACATCTTAAAGCGAAAACTTCAAAATAAATAAATCTCAACTGACAGTAAATAAAGTAAATAAACTTTTGTTTTCAAAGGCAACTTGATATTATTTTGTTTTTGTTAAAATTAAAGACAGTGAGTTTTGTGCTAAAACTTTTAGGACATACGTTATTAGAAAGTAGAAATTTTAACGAACAAAACGACAACCGACTTTTCGGAAAATGCCGATATTTTGACACGTGAATTTTTGATTGAAAATAAGGGCAATCTTTTACTATTAAGTCAAAATAATGTGAAAAAATAAATATGTTAAAACAACAATATTAGTGTCTTTTGGGACATGCAAAGGTACGTTTCCACAAAATTTTGTAAAAATAATTTATTTTTTGTTATAAATAAGAATAAAAAAAATCAAAAACTCGGTTGTTTCCATTTTTTACATAAATTTTGAGGTTATGTAAAAAAGCGTAAATACAAAAGTTTTACAATTTTGCTATTTAACTTTTATACAATTTTGCCATTTACCTTTTTTCATAGGGCTTGTAGTTGTCCAAAAATATAGAAAAACCGTGTTTTACATTTAAACCCCTCTTCCCCTTCCCGACCATAAATCGCCCTTATTTTTTTTTCTTTAATTTTGTTATATTCTCTACCTTATACAATGAGTTTTACCCTGCTACTTTTTTTCACTTTTTACTTTTTTAAAGGCTTCGTCACTGGTCTATTTACTAAAAAACGACTAAACTGTTTTTATTGTTGCTGACAATAGGTATAATGGATAAAAGTAATTAACTTTTATTAATGGAAAATTATTTTTGTCTATTTTTTCCTTTATATTCAACTGGATGCATAGTGGATGTAGATGACAGTTTGAAACCACAGCTGACGTTCACGTGGCATCTTCATAATGTAACGTTCTAAAGCATTTGACTAATTACATCTCTCTATGAAATTAAAAATATAAAGACTGTTTCAGAATGTTAAAAAGAAAATTGGAGTGCATATTCTACATCAGAAAATATAAAGAAAAGTGGGCGGTGGAAATTTTGACACCAGACCCAATATATATATATATATATATATATATATATATATATATATATATATATATATATATATATATATATATATATATATATATAAAGAGGAGGGGTATTCGTGACTGACTAGTTAAAGAAAAAATGTGAAACCCAGAGTAGTGGAGGTGCAGTCAATTGAAAAGCCAATTTTAAAAAAGATTAAGTCTTTATTGAAAATGCCGAGCTTTCGGAAAAACTTTTTGCCATCATCAGGACAATCTAAAATAAAAGAAAATGAGCTCTGTCAGTAAGACTAACAAAGTTTACCCTCTCCTACTTAAGTTCTTACCAATTAGTGAGTTGATGAAACATGAAACAGGCTTACACTAATGAAGAAACAAGACTTCATTTACATTTTATTGTTCATTTGCGAACTAACTTTGCTTGGTTTCAGATTTTTTTCTATATATATATATATATACATAAAAGTGAATGGTTCTTTAGCCTTGATATAAATACATTAAGAAAAGGTAAAGTTCTTTGGGCATATGGCTCATTACTGACTGTAAAAATAAATAAATAAATAATAACCTGTAAGAATTTGGCTACCATGGTTGGTTGTTTAAAAATTACGGAGTCTCCAAAAGAAAATGGAATACCCCGGGCCCGACCAAGACGGCGACACGTGTTTCGTCTTCGTTAAGACTTGTCATAGCCGCTTCAGGTCGATAGACACCTTGATGATGCCCCGATTGACGATAAATATTCTCTCTGTATCCCAGAACTAATATAATAAATATAGACAACCGGTGCCATCTCACCAAGAAATTTAAAAACAACCAGCCATGGCATTGAGAGGTTAAAGGTGGTAGGTAAAAGTGCGCCATCTAGTTGTATATGGCAAAAGTTAAGTATGCAACCTACTGTTAAGCCAACAAACCATAAGGAAACTAATTAACATTCCCAAATTAATACAAAATTGGTTAAGGAAATTTAAGATATTCAAAACTTTTTTCTTAACCTAAAAATCCTTAATTTTAAGAGTTCTTTTTTTAGCCATTTTTTAAAAACTTAGGGGTGATAGAGGAAAACTGATCTCGGATTTGTGCTTATATTCAATGAAAATTTAATATCTCATCATCGCAAAAATCAGTAAATTCCATTACGAATTGTAATCGGTTGTAAGCAATTAAACCCCCAGCTCTTTTTTCTTTAATAAAAACCACCTTTTTATTCAGTCAATAAAAATCGCTTGTAAAAAAATCGATGAAATTTTAGGTCAAATATTTTCCCGGAGCCAATCAGATAAAACAGGTATAGAGGTACTTAAATTGCCGTAAAATTATCAACTTGTATACCATTATTCAATGTAAATATTTGTACCGTATTGTTATCAAAACTTTTGCCGATAAAATCTTTAAACTTATGTCAACATAGTTTAATAATAAATTACTTCATTGTTTTGATTTGCATTTTTTAGAAGGTAATAATTATTAAAGTAAAGACAGCGATGTGTTGCGATCTTGCATTTTAGCACGCTGTCCAATAGTATATTTCCTAACTAGTGCTGAAAGCAGTGGCGGCTATTAAGGTGTAGTAAGTGAAGTGCCACTTCACCAAAAATAAATAATAAAACATAAAAAAACATATAACTATTATTCAGTTAATTTTTCTCATTTCTATTCCTTATTTGTAAAATTCGCAATGAAAAATCTAGAATATAAATTAACCGCTGGCGCGAGTCGCTTTTCTCCTCTTTCGGCAACGCGACAAGTGTATTGCAAATATAAAACGTACCGAAGTATACACCTTATGCAGGGTTTTGTTTACGCTTTGACGCTCCGTTGCCATGACAACGCTATACTTGCCGGCGGTCAGAATCGCGGGTGGAAGTATCAGGTGTATTGCTTGGTAAATCGCTAGCCTTAAAAGATAGTATAGTCCCGATTTTGATTACATTACCATTCCTGTGTCGGCTTGTCCCGTAGAGGTGTAACTAAGTATTTTGCAAGTTAAATAACTCTTTTGTTAATTTTTTATCTGGGATTGAATGTGCCTATATTTCTACATTTTTAGTTATCCTGATGAAGTCCACAATCGTGGGCAAAAGCTTGATAGTAGAAATAAAATAGATTAAAACTGAGACTTAACTGAAACCTTAACTGCTCCCTCTATTTTAAAAACTTTTGGGGGCTCCTTGTGTGATCTTACAGTGAAAAATGTTTACATTTACACCATTACAAATCTTTTATCTCATCATCTTTATATTATACTTTTCCTACGACCACATGTGAAAATAGTAAATAGCACACTGTTTTCATGCATAGAAAATGTCTTATATCACACAAGTGTTGCAAAGTACTTTACAACACTAGTGTTGCAAAGTATAATATAAAGCTGTCATCGCTGTCATTGTTATTTAAAATAAATTTGGAGTTATCAGGCTGTTAACGGGATTTACATTGAAAAAGCCATGCAATATTTTTTAATGAGGACCTTTTTAATTCTTAAATGATAAAAGCGACTAGGTAGGTGATTTTTGATATAAAAATATTGTTAAACAGTATAATATATCGCAGTAAGGAAATAGTATATTACATTACAAGTGTGGAAAATGACTAATTTCACACGAGTGGGAATATTGTTGCACGAGGCGTTAGCCGAGTGCGACAAACCCACGAGTGTAAGAAAGTCATTTTCACACGAGTACTGTACACTATTTTTCCTACGACCACAAATTATTCACCAAAAAATAAATAAATTAAAGTTTGTCTGTTCAGAAAAAATAAAAAACAATTGAGAACTTTGCAACACTAGGGTGATATTTACTTTGCAACACTAGTGTGATATATATATACTTTTCCTCACTGCTATATTAGGTATACTGTTTTGACAATATTTTTACATCGAAAATCACCTACCTAGAAGCATTATATAACTTTTATCATTTTGGAATTTAAAAAGGCCCTCACTTAATAAAAATTGTATGGTTTTGTTAGGTAATAACGCTAATAGAATACGGTTTTCTGCTATTATAAGTGTTTTTTAAAATTATCGATTCTTACATATTTTAGACACTCTTCTACATAAAACGTAAGTGGTGCATATCCAAAATATTCCGTTTTTTAAAAAATATCAGTAAATAAACTTACGGGACCGGGGAGTGAAAAGGGGTGCTGGGTGGGGTAAAATTGGTAAAACGAGTTAATGAAACTGAACATCACATATAAAATTAAGTAAAAATAACAGTTTTTCCTCATATTTTTAAGAAAAATATAAAAAATATAAAAATTGTAAATGCATAACCTAAAGTCCTAAAGGTAAGGAAAAAACGACTATCAAACGTCAGTTACCATGCAAAATATGGAAAGCATTTGGCAACGTCGGAAGGGTCTGATTCTATTTATGAATGGATAAAAGAAAGTGTATTCATAAAGTGTGTATTAGCCTTAGGTTTAATTAGGGATTAAAAAAGATTTAACTAGTTGTTTGAGTACACGAAGAAAGAGAGGAAGGAATTTGATCTATAGGCTTTTTTTCTCTGGCGCTTTAGGTCGAACGGTCAAGCGGCAAGGCTGCCTCTATAAAGTACGTGCTCAAAGGTAGAAGGGAGATTTCTAATTTGATCTACATACCTGACAACACTGTGCCAGTCAATGAAAGTTGTTTTTTGTGGTTATGTCTATTTTTGTTTATGTTTTTATTTTTCGTAAATTTTAATAAATATAAAATAAGATGATTTTCGCTAATTTGGGTTCTACCGTTTAAGGTAAATAAAAGGTTTTTTTACTGTCACTACAATAAATATGTCACTTGCAAAACCAATAGCAGTTTTTAGAATGACATTATAATATGTATCACACCAGTGTTGTAAAGTACTTTGCAACACTAGTGCTGTAAAGTACCTTGCAATACTAGTGTGATATAACGCATTTTCTATGCATGAAATCAGTGTGCTATTTGCTATTTTCACAAGTGGTCGTAGGAAAAGGATATATCACCCTAGTACGACAATATTTCCACTCGTGTGAAATAAGTCATTTTCCACCCTTGTAATGTAATATACTATTGCAACACTAGTGTGATAAAGGGCATTTTCTATGCATGAAAACAGTGGGCTAATTTGCTATTTTTACATGTCGTCGTTACGATATTTAATAATACTTAAATCAAAAAAGTAATATTATTCTACGCACCGAATCTAAATAAAAACGCACCGAAGCCTAATTTTGTAATTTAGGTAAAGCCTTGACACAGATAACTCCACTCTGTATCTGATTGTGATGGAATAGATTTGACGAGAGGAAACAACAATTATTTTAACTTTAATTAAAATACAAATGGGATTGCTTCATCGACTCAACAATAAAATGCTATTTTATCTTTTTTTTTTACTGATGTAGATATAATTAAACATTTTTATGAAATTATGCATAGAATAAATTTAAATGTGAGTCACGTGGTCGTTAAAATTGTGACATCGTGGATGAAGTTAATCGTCCTTTTGCCCGGATTTTGATCCGTGTGATTTTTTGCGCATTGGTTTTACCGGTTAATAGGCGGTTGAGGGTGTCAATAATTTTTGTGAAAACTTGTTGGTTGTAACTTTCTTATAAACATGCTAAATGGTACTGTGATATTTAGGCATATGCCTTCGTGGGATGTCAAAAGATTTTAATGATTGTTTGTATAGTTGGATATTGTTATACATGACCTTTTTGATTGTGTATATGATTGACGTTTAATGAATAAGTCTTTTGTAAAATAAAAAAAAACACTACTCTGCAATTCCAGAGGAGGCCCATTTTTTCCGATTTTTTTACTTGTTTTCTCCCAGACTTTACTGGTTCTAAAGGGTCCTGAAAAATTTTCGCAGGTTCCATTTTTTTGCGTTTTTCTTTGTTTATTGCTACTTTCCAAGAGTTCGATAATTTCCTTGAACTGCATATACACATTGAAGGTAAAATGACTCTAATGGGCCCTGGGCCGGTAGTGAAATTCACTTCTTGATATTAACACTTTTAAAAGCTTTTTAGGGGGTTTCTTTTGAAGGACTGGGCGAACGCGTCACTTTTTTCTCGGACAAGTTTACCACAATGTTTTATATGCAATTTTTAAACATTCTGCCAAAATTTGTAAGGGTTATAGTGACGAAACCATAAGGTCTATTGACATGTTTTAAGTATCGAATTGGGAGGATTTCGTAACTGTAATCCTTACGATTTTTGGCACAATGTTTAAAAATAGCATGCAAAAATCATGTTAAACTTGTCCGACAAAAAGTGACGCGTTCGCCCAGTCCGACACCCGAAACTTTTGGCAGGCTCGTAGACTCGACCAAATGAACCCCCAATTACTATACAGTAAGGTCCTAAAGTCCGGTATATAAAACTAGGTGTGGTTTATTATGAAGATATACAGTGAGGTCCTAAAGTCCGTCGCCCCCTTCTAACTTCTGAACCGTTCGGTATATTTTCATGAAACTTGAAACAATATTTTATGACCAAGGTCTGCAATTTTTTCATATCAATGACAGCTCTATATGTCAAGGTGACAGCTGGGCGCCATATTGCGAAAAAAAAATAAAAGGAAAGGGGGTTCTTGTGGCACATCATTTGAAAGCTTCTGACACCTACTACAAAATAAACACTTTAAAAATTACCTAAATACCTGATTTGGATGGCCATATTTCCGAAAGTAATTAAGTTAGATGTACCTAATATGATATTTTCTTTAAGCTCTTTTAAAGATCTTTTTAATGGTGATATAATATACAGGATGCGTCATTAAAAAAAGGGAGTAGTCAAATTTGTGATTATAAAATATCAGAAATGGGTAAGGGTATAAATTATTAACAAATGAGATTTCTCCTTTTAACAGCACATTATATAGGACGATTAAAAATTATCCATTTTTTCAAATTTTTTTTTATCACCCCGTAGGATTTATTGCTAACAGTAAAAAACAATGGTTAATATAAAGTTATAGCTTCACGTTTTCTTAACATTTTATTTATTTAATTGTCTTGATATCTTAATAATTAAAAAGATATGGCCATTTTAATGAAAGCATTTTTGTATTGAAGCTTATGGAAGAAATCGAGCATATGCGATAATTCTTTTGAGTAGTGATATATATATATATATATATATATATATATATATATATATATATATATATATATATATGTATTTACTATCCTGTATGTTACCACCAGTATCACCATTCAAAAGATCTTTAAAAGAGCTTTAAGAAAATACCATATTAGGTACATCTAACTTAATTACTTTCCAAAATATGGCCATCCGAATCAGGTATTTAGGTAATTTTAAAAGTACCGTCATTTTGAAGTAGGTGAAGGTATTGACTTTATATTCTAGGGTTGTAAAGTACCTGTCAGGAGCTTTAAAGTGATGTGCCACAAGACCCCCTTTCCTTTTAATTTTTTCGCAATTTGGCGTCCAGCTGTCACCTTGACATTTAGAGCTGTCATTGATATGTAAAAAATTGCAGACCTTGGTCATAAAATATTGTTTCAAGTTTCATGAAAATATACCGAACGGTTCAGAAGTTTGAAAGGGGGCGACGGACTTTAGGACCACACTGTATATCTTCATAATAAACCACACCTAGTTTTATATTACCGATTTTTTTGCAAAAACTTTATTACCAGTGATATAAAAGATCATCAAAAACTCCTGTTTTCTGGCAGATACAAGACATGGTCTACTTCGTAATTTTTAAACAAACCGGATACAAGCGAAAAATCAACGTACAATATAAAAAATAGCTTTGCTTTGACAAAGAGGGCTTTTAGCGTAATTTACGACCCAATCTAAGACCATAAAATTAATGTCAACAGGTACACGATGCCTACCACAGTCCGAAAGAGAAGTGCGACATTATTTTGGCTCTCCGTCACGCCGTATTCTATTAATTAAGGAATTTTGTAAACAGGATAAACACTCTTTGTTGTGACAAGGTGCAAAAATCTCCGACTCTTTGTGTTTTGACAGATAAATGGAGCGTGCAGATCTCAAAGGTAATTCTGGGTAAAATATTTATGTTTACCTGTTTTTTTTTTTTTTTTTTTTTGAAAAAAGTTTGTGTCTGAATGCAGCAATAACAGGGCAATGAGTGCGCCCAGCAGGCACCTTCTGCATTTTATGGACAGGTGCTGTGATTTATGATTTTATTGGACATAAACGGAATATGACTGGAAGCTGGTGTTGTAAAGTTTTTAACTTAAACTCATTTTTATCTGTGATTTCTGTTTAAATTATTTGTTTAATACATTTTCGTTGCAGGCTCTGTTTAGTTCTCGTTGGATCTTAATTGGGCCACATTGTAATTGCACTTTGAACTTTAATTTTCTAAAATGCAATACCCATATTTTGTACGTTTCCCCAGAACAGACAAAAATATTGGGTATTATTATTTTTCTACGAAAATTATAATACGAAATTATCACATTATTTGCCATACTTTTACTTAGTTTATTTTTAACACGCTTTTATTAGCTTGGGTTGTATCTATCTATCTATATATCTATCTATCTATCTATCTATCTATCTATCTATCTATCTATGTAACGGAATCTTTGAGCCTAATTTTTACCAACTTCCAGCGATTCAATTTCTTTGAAACTTTGCACACGTATCAAGGACCGATGACAATGCAATAATTTAAAAACAGTATCCCGTTATCCTGATTAGGACCGCCAGGATAAATAAGTGTCCTAATACTACTCTTGACAAAATGGCGAAGGAATTTTTTTAGTGAATAAACTGGAGCATTTTTTTTTACTAATTGATATATCGAACTAAAAAATGAAAAATAAATAATAGTTTTAAAAAACTAAAAAACACGCTTTTATATGCAACCGAACTAAAAATTTGAAAATAATATTTCATTACAAAGAGTTTGTCACTTCAGAATAAAAGCGTGAGGTGCTTAATATATTAAATGTTATAATTATTCTATTTGCCAATATCTATGAGGGAAAAGTTATGAAAAAATAGTAAAATGCACCCCACGCTTTTATTCTGAAGTGACAAACTCTTTGTAATGAAAAATTATTTTCTAGTTTTTAGTTCGGTTGCATATAAAAGCGTGTTTTTTAGTTTTTTTAAACTATTATTTATTTATTTCCAACTTATGGTACAACCCTACGTTTATATAATAAAACCGCGTCCCCAAAGTAAAATACCCAAACTCGTTTAATTAAATATAATTAACCAGCTGCCTCGATACGCTTTTTTTCTTCCCCACAAAAGACTTATTGTCGTTAAACGATAACAAAAAGCCAACAATGAAAACCAGAATCTTTTTCAATTCCTGCGACGACGGACCAGACGACTTCCTGCGAAATAAAGAAAACTGTTGCGTCCCCAGTGTTGCGATTCGCAGGAATTAGGCCAAGGGCACCTTGACGTTGTTCTCGAAAGGGTTGTTTCCGCAGCCGGGAGTCTATTAAGGGCCGCCCTTCGGAAGTCGAGAAAGCAACCCGTGCGGGACGACGCCACAGAAATGGTTTTCCGTGTTCCGGATAATCGCTTTATTTCTGACGTAATTCATTTTTGATTTGTCTTGGGTATAAAATCGGTAAAAGGATTTTTTCTACTATCTTTATCGAAAAAATCTCCTTTCATGTATAAGGAAGAAAAACTGCACTTTTCCTTCCGAGGAGGAACATTTTTACTTTTTCTCCCTGGGAGGAAAAGTGTACTTTTCCTCCCTCTACCAGTCGTCATACTATTTTTCTGTTTGTTTTTATGTTTATGTGGTTGCCGAAAAAATATTAGGACAAATGTAAAGAAACTCATCTCTTTCCGGCTGTTACCCTTACCTTCAAAATGAGTTTTTTAAACATAAACCTTTATCAAGGGCGAAATTTCCTTATAAATCAAAATCAAAAATATTGTGTATTTTCTGACGCTCATTTGGACTTATTTGGCAAAAGATTTAATAATACTGGTAGCTTTGCGGTTTTTAAAATATTTTGAGGGATATTGTCGTCGTCTTCAGAGTCCATTTTGTTTTGGAATGATATTTTTTCTTCCACCAAATAAAACTGAGCCCGTACTCCGTATCTCGCAAGAAAGAAATGTCTTCTCTGTTTTAAAGCTTGGATTTCTTTTCCGAGCCAAAAAGTATTTTCCTCCTTCCAATTTATACACTTTGTATGTGTCCCAAATTCGACCCTCTCTGGAATATTGTTCTCATGTCTGGGGAATGGCATCCCCTACAACCCTCAGCATTCTTGATGCCATTTAAAGAAAGTTCGTCTTATTAATGATCCTTTACTTACTCAAAGACTTCCTTCTTTTGCCCATCGTCGAGTTATGGGAAATCTATCGCTCTTCTATAGATACTTTAACGGCTTCTGCTCCGACGAATTATCCAGTATAGTTCCTCCTCTGGCAGCTCCCAACAGACAAACTCGTGGTGCCGCGCGTATGCATCCCTATACAGCTCAATTGGACAGGCCCCGAACTTCCCATTTCGTTCGTTCTTTTATCCCTAGAGTTTCTAGACTGTGGAACCTACTCCCAGCGAAGTTCTTTCCTTCCCCCAAATCTTCAAGTTTTTAAGTCCCGTGTTAACAAACTTCCTCTTACCCTGCTTAAGACACCCACGGTATGTTAGTATTTAAGCTTTCAGCCTTCGTGGATTGTCCAAAGATAAAAAAATCAATTTTTTGTCTATTTCGAACTCCATAAAGTCTTTCAGCTCGTTTCGCACTCACAAATGGACAACACGAACGCTTGGAAATAGAAAGGCGATTTGGATCTTTCTTGTCATTTATCCTATTCTATTTTATGGCATTTTGTATATAGTGATCTCGCTCTTTTTACCTGCTGGACGTTTGTTTGCATTCTTTTATAAGCGGGTGTTTGCGGGAACATTGACGACATTGCAATTTGTGATCGCAATAATAATCAAATTTTTATTTAGTGTTTTGTGGAAATAATGTATTCGTTTATGTTATGTTGTTATATTGTGTTTTGTTTAAAACTTTAATACTTAGAGGATTAAGCTTACGAATTATTTTTTTCAATAAAACCATGCAAGCTAAAACACCGCTTAATTTCAATTTTTGCTTATTCAAAGGGATTAATAATATTATATTATATTCTATTATATTATATTATATTATATTATATTATATTATTTATATTATCTCGCTAACTCTCTTCTTTTATAGGCAAATCTTGTCGCTGTTTTTTCTTCTTTATAATTTTTATACAAAATAGAAAAAACTAGATACATTTTAATTAAGCAAAAGATAAACTATTAAAATCCGGAAATTTATTGGACTTGAACTGATTAAAATCTGAGTAAATATGCCAAATAAATGAAACATAAGCAAAAGAAAACAAATATATTTTAAGAAATAACAAGTGCATGTCTCATTAGCGAAAATAAAATTTAAATATATTGCCAAAGTAACCTCAATTTTTTGCCTACTTTGGCACCCCAGAAATATTTTTTTTTGCTTATATGCGTTGATAAAAATGAACCATATTTGGATGATCTACTACCAGTTATACCCAAGGCTCGATGCAATTTTAAAACAAATAATTTTACAGTTGGTTTCCCGACTAGAGAACCAAAATATGTTAAAACCTGCAAAAGTAACTCCGTTTTACGATATGTATTTCTTGAAAGTGCCTCAAAAGGTAGAAGAAAAAATAAGGTACATTTCTACTGGAATAAAGTGTCTTTTTGTCCCTTGGATGATTGCCATCATCAAACCATCTCCGGGAGGAAAAGTGGCAGTTTCCACCCTCGTAATGTAAATAACTATTTATGTGAATTAAGTGTTGCGTTTTTAAATAAATAAACAATATTATTGCATTTTCGCCATGAATCCCGAAAAAAGGTCAAGTACCGTAAATAGTTGGGAACCAATTTCCAGATAAGTCGTCAGGTCACCAAAACGGTTGGGAACCAATTTTTACAATATTTTTGGTTCGGGAACCGATTTACATCTACCCGGAAAAGTGACTCTTCGACAGTTTTTAGTTATCCAAAATCGGTTCAGTCGTTTCCAAGAAATTTTACCGTAAATACAGGCTATTCCGAGGGCTATTCTGACCATTTGTGTGTGTGGATTTGTGTTATGGAGGTAAAAAACATCGAAAAGCATATTATATCATATTTTTTCGATCCAAACTTTATTTGTTGTTGGGTGCTCCTTTTTATTTATTTGCTGATAAAAATCGTTCATAGCTTTTTTATTTAATAGTAGTTGTGACTCAAAGTCGGTCTATATAGGGTCGCGACATTCGGCCATATTGCTTTGACGTGTTATATATATATTTTTCGGCCATGTTGTTCAGTGCCGGAGATATATAGTTTATTGTATTCGTAGAACAACCGTTTACACAACAGTTTTTGATTATTATTAAGTTGTAAATTATTTTACTTTAAATAAAAACCATTTGGAATTACATCTTTCAACAAATATCACTTCCAAAACAATGCAAAATGAAATGCGCAAATTCTAGACGCCACTGGATTGATCATTAGCTTTGATTTTACCCAGTCTTGCCAATTTTTCTCCGTGGAGTGCCCTTCCTTGCGTTCCCGACCTCGAACCGCCTAAAAGTTGAGGATATGTCGCAACCTTATAAATATAAACTAACATTGGTTGTGACTAATAAAATAAATAAGTAATCAATTATTGTTCACTTCAATGATCTGAAAATTAAAAGGATTGCTAATAGAAAATGATCCTCATATATGTTCAATAGACCTGCGCAAGAATTTTTACCCCACACTGGGAGAATTGCTGTACACCTTTGCACATGCGCAGTTGTTATAAAGGTTAGCATTTTTATTTAAAACCCAATATAGTGTTGGCAACATTGACAAAATTAGCAGTATTTTAATAAATATAGTGGTTGCAACACTGAAAACGTTTACCTATGCGGTGACAGGGTCACACTCATCCTTTATTTTATAAAACGTTTTTTATAGTCTGAAACTTAAGATGCAATTATCAGATTTTAATTTCGTGCAGTGGTATATGAGGTAATAATATTGAAATTTTTTATAAAGAAAAGATGATTAGAATTAAAAATATTATTCAAATATGCAAATTTGTACAGTTTCAAGATTTTTTAATGTACTAAATATAAGTTTGTACATTAGTGCATACCTATTTCTGAAATGTAATACGTAAACAAAGCTTAAGAACTGTCAAGACAGTGAAAATCGCAAAAAAATGTTTTGTTTTTTATGAAAAAGTTTGCATATTTAAATGTTATTTTTAATCCTAAAGATATTTTATAAATAAAAATTTTTGATATTATGGAAAATGGAGGTCTTTCTCTTGAGCAAAATTCATGTTTTTTGACCTCGTATACCACTACAAAAAGTTAATATTTATCTAAGATTGCATTTTAGGTTTTAGACCGCTAACTTGTTATAAAGAATACATATTTTTCGTATTATTAATAATAAAAAGTTTTCCATATGGTGCAAACTTAAGTAGAAACGCTGTATACAGTGAGTTTATTAAAGAGTAGTACAAAAATACCTAAAAAGCACCCTTGTTAAATTTAAACAAAAAAGATACACCGCTTCGTGATATTGAGGACGACTTATACCATATAATATCTTGTAGATTGCTTATTGCTCGTATGTTAAAAAAGGAACATAGGTATCTTTCTGTGGAATGTTTTGAATAAAATTAAATAGTCCAAGCGATTCCATTGCGCTTTAAGCCTAGTTTAAGATTATTACATTATCAAGTTTATTTCAAGTTGCCATTTGTAGGCAAATTAAATCAATAATTACTTACTGGGTACATTACCAATTTTAATATTTGTGATTCCCTTTTTTTTGTGGTTTCAATTACAAATATAAGGTCAGTTTGGTCCTAACCCCAAAAATAAACAATTTCAATTACATTACACGCCAAACTTAACTGAACGACAACTGCTACGCCAACGGGAACTAAATATCAGTTTATGAATTGAGATTTATTCCTCAAACAAGTTACACCAAAACTAATTGCTTTTATAATAAAATATCAACTATTCAGTTTTGTTGTGTCAAGGTAGTGTTAAGAAGGAAGATAATAATACATAAAATACCGCGCAGGTTTGAGGTTAAGTAAAAGTGGGTCCTCATGAATCAAAAGAAGGTGTTTTAGCAATAAAATGGAATTTAAATTGAGATCAGTGCTTCTAAGCACTCTCGTTTGCTAAATCTTAATAAAATCGGCGATACGATCGAAAGATAAAAAAATATACGACAAAAAATAGTCCCCAATATAAAATCCGTTTACTTTTTAGGTACTGCTATGAAAGACGAATACAGACTTAATATGAAATTTTTAAATATGTATACCCCAAAATTACTTGGTATATTTTCTTTATAAATGAATCATATACAAAATGTAAAACCCGGTCCTGTTGTTTGTTTTCGGCTAGTCAGTAAATGTTTATTGCGCATGCCCACAAGTGTACTGCGCAGTGCCCACGTGGGGGTTATTGTGATTTTCGCTGCATTCATCCATATTTATTTTTCAGATCATTGGTTCACTTAGACAAAATTGAAATATTTGTTGAAAAAGTATAATTTTCTTGCTGGTTACCATATTGCACAAAGTCTCCGTTTTAGGAAACGCACACAATTTTGACAGTGCTTATGCAATTGTTACGTTTATATTTGAATTCAATTAACATTAGTGCGTTAAGGTTGACTTTCTCCAAATTTTGGCCGAAAACGAAATCGTTATCTACGCACACACACACCACACACATAATGGACTGTTTCATTTTTAATTATGCAACAAATGACAATAACTAGTTATTTGGTCATTTAAAACTCGTAAATTAGCTGACATTTTATGGGTATGTGTAATCGTAGGTCCCATAAGTAAAAATTATTGTAATATTGTTTACTGTTTTGTATTTTGTAATTATTTGTGGGTCCCAGCTATTCTTTGGGCATTTTTGGATTTATCGGAGTATTGGGTTTTAATTAGTTATCTTTTATCTACCAAAAGTTTGTAAAGAAAAAATAGGGTAAACCTATGTATAGTGAGAACATTTTAAAAGCGCAAATTCGGTACCCTTTGAAAATAATACAAAAAACATAAAAAAGGCCGCCTGCAAGTGGATTATTTTATACAAAGGCGCCGCTATCCTTTACAGCTATGCGCCGATACACTATGGATAGAAATCCATTATTTTGGCCAAAAAGCAACTTTGAAATTTTAATGGCTCATGCTGTGTATTTCAAAGTAGATACTCCAAACTACATGTATAGAAGGAACAGTTTAAAAATGTAAATTCGGTGCTCTTTGATAAGAAACAAAAATCACTAAAAGTTTAACGCAAATAAATCGGCATGCTTGTCTTCGCGGCCGCCTTTGCTATATTTCTTTTATGATTTGCCGGTTAATGCAGCTGGTCATCGTACTATGGGATAGAAATTAATTTTTTGGTCAAAATTCTGAAACTTACCAATCTAACTTAAAATGAGGTGCTTTTTACTGGAAAAATAATATAAATTATTAGAAATGCTTTTTAGAAACCTAAAACTTATTATGTTATTATAAATTTACACCCCCTTAAAATTATTATTTTTTATTGTACAAAATAAACTAAAATGTCAGCTTGTTTGGTTAATTCGGTAGTATTCTAATCAGTAATCCGATGATTATTATCTTATATGATACACAGGGTACGACAATGGGTATGATTTTTTAAATGGAATACCCTGAATATTATATCACCACCAAAAAAATACTACATTTGATGTGTCTATCTCAATTAGTTTCGGAAATATGACCATCCAAATCTGAAAAATAATTTTAAATTATTCTTAGAAGCGTAATAGAGATACATCTTCCCAACTTTTTTATTTTTTAACGTATAAAATAAATAAAAATACTGTTTTGTTGGGTAGTTTCTGTAGAAACAAGGCTAATAATAAACTAAGTAGAATAAATATATGTATGTATGTATATATAAATGTATATTTATGTTTACTTAAAATACATTTTCAAGTTTCTTATTACCCCAATAGAAGTCGTCATATCCTTTTATAATTTTGCGTACATGTAGTTTGGAGTATCTACTTTGAAATACACAGCATGAGCCATTAAAATTTCAAAGTAGTTTTTTGGCCAAAATAATGGATTTCTATCCCATAGTGTACCGGCGCATCGCTGTAAAGGATAGCGGCGCCTTAGTATAAAATAGTTCGATTGCAAGCGGCCTTTTTATGTTTTTTTGTTTTATTTTCAAAGGGTACCGAATTTGCGCTTTTAAAATGTTCTTACTATAACTTTTTCGTAAAGCGTTTAATTTTTGATAGAAATAGTAGAAACTCAATTGTCTATATTTATTTTTCTTATTAATAAATAGACTTACAAAATTTAAAACAAAAAGTTTTTTTCTTAAAGTTTTTCAATCTTTTACTTTAGATATCTTTTTAATAAATAAATTTATTTAAAAAGTATAGGAGACCTTTTTGTAGAAGGATTAATTTTCTACAAAATTTTTTAGAGTTTTACTGTATGATTAACGAATATTGATATCATTTTTTTTTGTATGGGACAGAGAAAAATATGCAAAACTGAAATGAGGCGGATCTTCCTACTGATATTAAGAGCTCATAGTTGCCGAGCATTTTCTGGAGGTGCCTAAAAACTAATTTTTCAGTGTGAGATTAAAGGAAAACAACCTGTTAATTACAAACACTGCTCACTTCCCTGCCCAGTTCCGTCCTCACTGCGTTGGAAATGAGCCGCAAGCGAACCAAGTATTAGTGACAGAACCTCACGGAATTCTAAAAAACTAAAAATTCCAAAATATTTACAATCAATTTATCATTAAAGCAAGAAAAGCAAGTCCAATGGTTACCAGGAAGCCTAAGAATTTGTATTGCTTCCCGACACAATAAAAGTCAAAAGTGTTTGTTGTGCCTAATTTTAGCAAAACGGCCCTAAAAGTCAAAATATACCTTTGTTGAAAATTGAACCTGTGTAAATCACGTTTTCTACCTTTATCTGATACACCTGTCATCGAGGGTTTTTGTTGCCGGGGTAAAATATACCTTTCTAAAGTTTCATGGACTAATTTGGGTTAGGCACGCGAACGAATAGTTATCTAAATAGGACACGTGTCATGGGCGTAGGTAGATTATAACCTAGTTTACACTGTGAGAATCAATTGAGGCGTTCTTTGCAAAATACAACATTACAAGATGCGAAAGTTTACTTTTTGGTGTGAGGTGCTTTTAAATGGCCGAGGTAAAGCCGAGGCTATTTAAAACCTCCGAACACTTGAAAGGCCTTTCGCATCGTGTAATGTATTATATTTTTTCTGCTACTGTTCTATGTATCGCATAATTTAATAACTACATCATGTTTTAATAGAAATATCAGAGATTTTGAAATTTTACCTGTTAAAAATTAATCCATATCAACACATTTATTGTTGACATTGTCTGTCATCAGCACTTGTCAGATATTGAATTATTGTTAATTTAGTATAAATCCATTCCCATTTTAAAATGTTAAATGAATATGAAAATGGCATCCAAAAGGCAGCTGACCTTGCGTGTGCCTACTTCTGCCAGACAAATCTAAAGAGAGGTACCATCAAACATATAAATCGTTTTCTAAATGGCTTGCTACAAAAAATGTGGGGCGGATTGACGAGAATGTGATGTTGGCGTATTTTCAAGAAAAATCCGAGTCTTTATCACCACCAACCCTCTGGTCTGTATATTCCATGCTCAAGTTAACAATTTCCGTAAACAAAAATCAAGATATTTCGGAGTTTAAGAAACTAGTTGCTTTTATTAAAAGGAAAAACGATGGTTATGAGGCAAAAAGTAAAAAATTTAAAAAAGAAGAAATCATAAAGTTTTTACTTAACGCGCCTGATCAAAGTTACTTAGCAATGAAAGTAATAGCCATTATGGGAGTGGCTAGGGCATGCCGGACAGACGAAATATACAGAATGAAGCTAAGTGGTGTAGAAATAAGAAATGACGTGGCTATAGTAAAAATAGTGGAGTCTAAAAATAAAGTTAAAGGAAAGGCTTTAGCCGAGGGAAACCATAATAACCTAAATTTAGATCCGCAGTAGCGAGGAGCATTTTTGGATTTTTACGACTTCCCGCAGTAAACAAATTGAGGGTGGACGAACATGCGCACTTAAAAGCCGTTGCAAAAGACAAACACCGGCACCCCGTACCCTCCGTCCGCGCTCTAACTGTTATTTATATTAAAAAAAAGATTTTTTTAAATATTTAACACACCGTAGTTCAAAAACTAAGACGTTTAGGACATATGTTTATATGAAGTTTTTTTTTCTTATTTTCTTATGTAGAGTCGCCCGTAAATTTTGTCGGTTAAGTTACTGGACATCCTGTATGTAGGTAATTTGATTGAAAATGATAAAAATTTTGATGTCTATTGGTGCCTAAACGGTGAGGTTTATCAACTTTAATAAAGAGTACCTTATTTTTAAGTTTTTGATTGTCTATAAAATGGTGCCCCAGCTTTGCGATATCTGTCAAAATAAAGAAGTTATGAGGTAATTAGGTTTTACGTAAAGTGCCCTCTGGCGGTATTAAAAAAGTACTTTTGTCTTAAAATTTTAGAATCTGCAAAGCTCGATTTGTGTGCCAAATATCAACTTGGTTAAAAAATAAATGCAATATGGCAAAAAAACCAAAATAAAAATTAAACTTTGACGGCTGGAAATAATGAAAACTAAAAAAATATTAAAAAAATTAAACCGACTAAAAAAGATAAATAAAACTTGGCGTTGAAGATAAAATAATCTATACACTGCGCTACCGGGGAGACAACACGTCACAAAAATCGCTTTAGTATAAAGTAGGAAAATGCAACCCAGCACGTCACTGGCTGGGATGTATGATCTACGTAGCGTCAGCAGGGTGTAAATTGGCCCCTTAGCTCACGGCCTATTTTCAAGTAATTTCTCAATAAAAGGTAAGTTTTGTTGCCACACGCTGGGCCTGTTTTGCCAACATTCAGATTTATTCCCTGTCTCGGAGTGCAGAACATATTTCTTTATTACGTTGACAGCATAATACCCTAGTTTTTCATCAGGAACGAAACGTTTAGTAAATTTTGATGCTGTAAAGGTGTGTCTTTCATTGTGGCGGTGGCCTTTTTTTTAGGATAAAGAAGTTTATTGAGAGTTTTCTTTTGTCGGCTTCGTTATAGAGAAAACGTGTTTTTGTTCTATAGAAAACAATGCCGATGTATAAGGACCACCACACGCATTACAGAAGGCCTGCACATGAACACCTTGTGCAGGTCTACCCTGTACATACACATAGTGTTTCCTAATTGCAGTAAAAAATTTAAAGGTTTATTTATAAGCTACTTTTATATAAAAAAGTTTATATAAACATGGGTCTGTAAATTTTTCGTTCTCAAGATAGGTACAGGGTGTCCCATTTTGGTTGTCCCTTATGGGAAACTTGGAAACCATAAGAGATATTAAAAATCCGATACCCCATCCTCGAGCTCTTTTTTGGAGAAAACATTTATGGTAAAAACAGATCATCGCTATCGCGAAGCGTTTCAGAGATACAGGATGATTCTCGATTTTTTCACTTTTTGAAAAGGTCCTGTAGCTTTGTTGTTATTACAGATACGAGAAAACTAATTGCACATTATACAGACACTTTTTTCCGTAGAATCCAGTGGCGTAGCCAAAAAATTTTTGAGCTGTCATTTTTGACATATGACCCAAACATGTTTTTTTTTATTAGAGACACCCTATAAATGATTAGGTAATTAAATTGCTTGTTTTTTTCTGATTAAAATAATATATCATAGTAGGTGGTTTAATAAATTTTTTACGTCAAATATTGGAAAAATTATGATTTTAAAGATGTATTGCGGCTTCTATCTGTTTTTAAATTGTTTTATATTTTTGTTTTAAAAGGAATCTGTCATCCCTTAGCTCAGGAGACATTTCCGTAGAAAAAAAAAAATAATAAAATAAAAAAATAAAAAAATAATAAAACAAAATTTTAATTAATTAATTTTTTGTTTTTTTTTCTACGGAAATGTCTCCTGAGTTGAGGGATGGCAGTATTGTTTTTAAAGAAAAATATAAAACAATTTAAAAAGCAGATAGAAGCCGCAATGCGTCTTTAAAATCATAATTTTTCCAATATTTGACGTAAAAAATTTATTAAACCACCTACTATGATATATTATAATATTATATATATATATATATATATATATATATATATATATATATAATATCAGATTTTTAATATCTCTTATGGTTTCCAAGTTTCCCATAAGGGACACCCTGTACATAGGTACATGGTGTTGAAGTTATCAAAAAACTTGCAACAAACTTGAAGTTAGCGGTTATTACACTTACAGATAATTTCAAAAACACTTTGTTTAGTAAATTTTTTTAGCTAGGTATAAACATAAACGTTATTTAATTAAGTATGAATAAAACCAGCACTAAACGTACTTTATTCAAAGACTAAGGGAGGCACATGTTTCGAGCATAGGTCATCATGAGCATAAACACAACCAAAATAATGAGCAAAAGAAAAAAATATTTAGTACAAAAACCAAAAAAAGCAAAGGAAAAACATGTCCCTCCCTTAGTCTTTCAATAAAGAACATTAGGTTGTGAAAGACAGTGGTTTTATTCGTCAATTAAATGTAATTAAATTAGGGTTAAACAACCCCTTACTTTTGTAAATAACACTGCCAAGTTTCATCCAAATCAATTAGGAAATGTTGAAAATAAAATAAAAACTTCTTTTTAACTTTACCAACTAGTATCTTGGAAACAATGACTTTTAGGACCAATATTGTATACTTTTTTGCATAGAAGTTGCTCAGAAATAGCTCTTATTTTTTAACCCTATTTAGGAAACACCCTGTAGATGTGTAATCGAACAAATTTATAGTGTTATTTATAATTCATTTCTGATTTTTAATGTTGATTTTTTGCTTTCAGGTACTAACAGTATTAGTACAACCACAAATTCGTTAGAATTTAAAATTCTTTCACCAGAGGATGGTAAGTATCCACTTCTCTTTTATCTTATTCTATTTTGTCTTATATATCTACTTTGCGAAATTCTTTGTAATAATTATTTTCTAAAATTCAAAAGCGTTTAGGAAATTCTCCTTTATCAAGCTTTCTTTAAGACCACCCATCATCAACTTACGTTGCGCATCGTAAAAACTGTTATATCATCTACATTTATTTAAAGCTACAAATTGTTAACGACAAATTTCGCTTTTTTAGCATGTACTTGCTAATATAACAATTCTAATTTCGTTGACATTGACTTACTTTTTCTTTTCCTTTTTCCTAGCGACGAGTTTTTTCCGCCGCGTCGGAAGGAACATGCTTACGGATTATCGTTGCCCATATAGACAATGGGATTGGAAGGAGCTTGTAGGAATACACTTCCATCCAATTCCATTGTTTATGTAGGCACCGGTAGTTGGCTTTCAATGACAGAATAAGTTTGACATAAATTATATAAATAAAATTTCAAGCAAACCGTCCTAAATGCAGCAATAAATAACGTTTTAGTTTGATTATAATGATTAATTGCTTAAATTTAATGATTGTATAGTTAGAGGAAACGATTTATAAGTAACGTCACACTGTCCCGACTTATATCCATGATACTACAAACTAGCCCTACTCCCACTTCGACCTACAAAGATCTTTTGTGAATGCCCTACATTTTGTTCCCATATCCGGTGGTGCTGCAGCCTGAAAGCCTATTGTACCATACTCCCGTTTTATTATACCCACTCCAGTACCCTAGCTCCTTGCAGGAGACGGTATACGTCTGCTGGGTGTGTACCATATGTTCCAGGGGGCACTCTGAGATCTCCGAAGATGCCCTGTCCTTTGTGATCGAGCGCTTTACACTCTGACAGTATGTGAGTTACTATTTCGGTGTTTCTGCTCTGCATAATCTTTAGTTCAGATCTTCCTTGTATAACAGCATTTTGTTCAGATGTTCTTTTACTGAGCATGTCCAATAAGAAAACCTCTGATTTTTCTTAGCTGATGGACTTGACCCTGCATTAGTTGATTCTCTTAACAGCCAAGGTTTTGCTAGCTTGGAAATGTTTCTGAGAGCATTTTTTTTGTGCCGAGTAAATTAAGAAATTGTCGGCATTTCCAGGTAAGCATTGAGCCGCATGAAGATAACTCCTTTAAAGTAGCCTGACTGTCCGATAGAATGTAGACATTTGCTTCAGGACTTTCTGGACACATTCGCTTACACATATCGATTGCATAGATTTCAGCTTGTAAGATCATGGGATAATTTTCTAGGAGTTTGCGAGTCCAAACTTGTGTTCGTACACCTGCCCCAACTCTTCTTCCAGCTTAGATCTGTCCGCATACCAGATCAGCGAGCCACATTCGAGTTAAAATATCCCTTATAGTATGGCGCCTGTGAATTACTAGTTCAGAAGAGCATCGAACATCACGCAACATAGAAACTGTGTCTGAGGGTTTGGTCAGAGCTTTAGTTTGAATACTCTGGAATATTTGAGGTGACCAGTCAGGTTTCCTGTTTAATTTAAGCGTCCGTATTAGGCCGTGTTTCCACGAAGAAGTTTAATTTGTTCTTGTTAAAACGCCCGTGTAAAAAGGAGTAAAATTTTAGCATTGTTGGAAACGGAACTACAAGCTTAACTTCAAAAAGTGGCCCGTGGAAACACGGCCTACTCTTGAGGCACTAAATACAGCTTTTCTCCTTACAAGCGAGTTACAGTTTTTGCTATACAATTTTTTTAAACTTGAAATAAATGCAGTTAATAGAGTGTAGTGACGAATAGACCTCTTAATAGTGTTCTTACTGGTGTCAAATAATTCGCAGCATCTTTTGATATTATTTGAGATTTTTTGCCAGCATTGGCAACATGCAAAAAAGAATTGGCACACATACCATCGTAGTCACCCACTTGCCGTACCGAGTTCGCTTTCGGTCGTACCCGAACGAAAGCAAAACGGGCACACGGCAAAAGACAAGCCTTCTTCGATTCACGAATGAATGGCGGCGATGGCGCCTTCGGTACTCCTTCATCAAACAGATTCGCTTTTATCGAGTCGCCTACTTGGGGGCTTTCTTCTTTCTCTTTCGCTAATCGAGTTACATAAATTACCTTTATGTTATAACAACGCTTGGTGAAATTGGTTCGCGGTTAGACGTGAGCCACCAGACACAACAAATTTCGCTTTCTTTCGGGTGCCTCTGATGAAAGCGAAAATTAGGTAAACGCGTTGCATGTTTTGGATTTCCCTTTTATTTTAGGCAGTTTAAGTGTGTATTGATGATTTGGGTTTAAATTAAATTGGCTTGAGTTGTTTTATTTTAATGACTTGAGTTGCTATCGAGCGTCTATTGTCTGCAGATTCCAAGCATGATTCCATTGTCCCCTCTAAACAATAAAGGGCCTTTTACACGGTCAAATTCGTTTTTACTTAGGTTTTTGTTTCCTTTCTAGTTTCATTTCGGTTTAGAAGCGCAGTTTTTTTGCACGATCCATTCAGTTCTTAGTATTTCCTTATAAAATTTCAATAAATTCAACAATAAAATCATGATTTTTGATTCTTACACATAATCTCTGCAATATTTTCACTAAAAACGGGTGAGGCAAGAAACCTTTGTTAACACAACGAGTGGTGTATCGTCCACAGGTAATACCATTCAAATTTTGGGCTCCCCGATTGTTTTTACAACAAAATTGTATTTAACTATTTTGAAGACATCATCAGTGAAGCTTACACACCAAATTTTGTTATTTTTTAATAAACCAATTAAGTGTTATTGAAGAAAAACTATTTGTAAAATCTTGACATTTTACTCATTACTTATAACTGCTGTGGTAAACCTTATTGATTTTTTTTTTCAAACTTGGATGTCCATATTTTCAAAATTGTTAAAAAGATAGACACACATATTAAATGTGGATTTTTAAAACCTTTTTCAAAAACCTTTTAATTTGTTATATAATATACAGAGTGTTGTATTTAAAAAAACCAAAGAATATAATAACTACCGCAATAGAATTACGGACAGGTGTAAAGAAATCGGCGCCGAAAATTGAAGCCCTCTCATAAGCCCGCTTATATACAGCGTGTCTTCGGAAGTCCTTAATAGCAAACTTTTTTATTAATAATTTAACGAAATATAGTTATTGTTTATAAAAAGTCCTGCTTGATGAGAAAATACATTTCCACAAAAATATTTGAAGGTTGGATGTACAGGGTGGCTTAAAAATGACTTGTTTTCAAATTAAAATAAGGGTTATTTCCTAAGTATGGTACCAAACTTTAAAGGGTTATTTCTTATGTCATTTTTGAAGAAAAGTTCCTATAAACATATGTCCGAGTTGCTTCGTTTCTGAGATACAGGGCGTTAAATATTTTTTAAAGGTCTGTTTGTTTTTCAATATCTTAAATACGAAGCCAGATACAAAAAAATATACCACACCAAAAAGTTGTATTTTTAGCTGTAAAGCAAGGAAAAAATATAAAAACTGCATGAAAAGCCTTAAAAAAACGCCCCGTATCTCAGAAACGAACTCCGGACATATATTTATAGGAACTTTTCCTTATAAAATGACATAAGAATTCACCCTTTAAAGTTTGGTACCGTAGTTAGGAAATAACCCTTATTTTTATATGGAAACAAGTTATTTTTAAGCCACCTGTACATCCAACTTTCAAATATTTTTGTGGAAATGTATTTTCTCATCAAGCAGGACTTTTTATGAAGAGACACTTTTTTCGTAAAATTAATAATTAAAAAGTTTTCCATTTGTTAAGAACTTTCGAAGAAACGCTGTAGACTCCAAAGCTGTCCGTATAAGCGTGTGGAGATAAATCGTTCGTAATTTAGCGATTTCAACTGGACTTCTGTTGCGGTAGCTATTATTTTCTTTGAAAAAACGCACATTTTGTCGCACCTCGTATAACTTAAGAGACAATAAAAATCTGATTACTGATTCGAAATCTAACGAATTAACTGTACAAACTAATATTTCTATTTGTTTTGTACGATGAAAAGTTATTAGGGAGGCTCTGTGTGCAGGTATACCTGCGCAGGTAGACCGGGAGCTGTAGCTTGTATGGGTCACTTTGGTATACCAGAGAGTGATCCAGGTCTTTGCACTGTATCACTAAAAGTAATTGATTTTGCTATCTTGCTTGAGATGGCTGCACGGTGCATAGGAAAAAAAATCCCACACAGGCTCATGTCCACCTGCACACACATGCTTTGGTCTACCTGCGCAGAAGAGCCTGCGTCCTTATATATCGTTTCCACGAAGGCTTAAAGTCCCAATACAAACGCACCGTAGGTGTTTTAGGTGGGGTAAGAGGAAGTTTATTAATTAAAAATTAAAGATTTAGTGGCTTAAAGATGAAAAAATAAACTTCTGCAGGATGTAGATTCCACAAACTAGACACCCTAGGGTTAAAAGAACGAAAAAGTGTTTTTTTTTGGTGATGCTTGTAATAAATTATATCAGCTAATTCTTCGGAGCAGAAACCATGAAAGTGGATTTTAATACAAATCAAGGGGTCTGTATTTAGGTTCGCTTATATTTTTATCGTTTTTTAGTTGTGCAAATAAACATTTTTAATTTTTTATGAGAAAATTGTTCAATATGTCCCAATTTAATGTATGAAATTAAAATGATATTACCCTTTTTTAATTGTTTCTATCATGTTATAGTATTTATGGTAATTAAAAACTCATTAATCATTCAAACGTCAAACGGAGTGCACCTTGCAATATTACCGAATTCGGAAACGGACAAATGGCAACATGGTTTTTCGCGCCTAGCGCGGGGAGCTGGGGGACTAATGGGAATGGTGTCAGCCGGCCGCAGAGCAGCCCAACGATGGTGGTTACGCAACCCAGCGAACCAGCACGCACGTTGTTCTTCGGCAACCAGTTTTGTGACATCACCGTAGCGCCTACATCGTTGCCGATACCGTCCCCGGCAAATTATTCCGTTGTTGCCAGTCGTCTTGTTTATTATCTACATTAGACGAAACATCCACTATATGGATTTATTTGTATTTGAACTGCAGACACAACACAAACGCCTTTGTACACTAAAACACTTCACACAAGTCGTAGACTAACTTTTTCTTTTTTTTACTGCATTCATCCAATAAATCATAAAAAATATTTAAAAAAATACGATTTTAACTGCAACAACAGCAAACGAAATTTGACAAAGAAATGTCATAGTACCCCAAAAGGGTTGAAAAAGTACCCGATAGGGGCACTTAACTTGAATTTATTATTCCTGGTTCAGCAAACAAGAAATTTTTTGTTCACAAGGACAGTGCACTACAAATCGCTAATTGCCAAAAAAAATTTATCACTTAGACTTCGAGCTGATGGTTTCTTATCCACCTTATTCACCACATCTGGCTCTGGCTATCGGATTTTCATTTGTGTCTGATTTTTACAAAAAAATCTTGCTTTAGGTACCTTTCTAGGCAATAGAATTAAAATAACGCATTTAGGAGGGCGGAATATGAGGGGGAATGTAAAGGTAGGTAATGTGACCAAACCTTTAACGGTTGGTAATGTCAACATTAAATACCTGGTTGTAACTAATAGTTATTTACATACCGAGGGAGAAAAGTGCCTCCTACTCCCGGGAATGGTTTGAGCAATCGTCCAAGAAAGAAAAGGCACCTTACTTTAGAAGAAATTTATGGTATTTTTCTACTACCTTTTGCCACATTATCTGGCCGCAGTATCGGAAAAAAATATTCTAATTTAATTCGCGGATCTCTATATTTCGCAATAATTGAACACCACTTAAAATATTATATTTGAAATCGTTAAACACCATAGGAGCTGTCGTTGTTAAACCCTAAGCGTTGTTTTTATAATAAATATGACATAAATAAACAGCTTTATTCGGCCGATAAAAAATTATCATTCCAAAGCAAAATGAACTCTGAAGACGACGACAATATTCCTCAAAATATTTTGGAAACCGCAAGTTTAGTATCATTAAGTCTTTTGCCACATAAGATTCGCGAAAGATATGAAAAAGAATATGAGGTGTTTAAGTAGTGGATGAAAGAAATCCGTGTCAGAACAATTACCGAAGATGCCGATCTTGCATATTTTTGAAGAAAGCAGAAACTCTAAAGGCATTCTAATTTATACACTTTATATGTGTCCCAAATCCGACCTCATTTGGAATATTGTTCTCATATATGGGGCATGGCGTCCCCCACAACCCAAAACATTCTGGATTCTATTCAAAAAGAGCTTCACTTACAGAAAGGCTTCCTTCTCTTGCCCATCGTCGGGCTGTGGGGGATTTATCGCTTTTCTATAGGTACTTCCATGGCTTCTGCTCTGAAGAATTGTCCAGTATAGTTCCACCACTCACGGTTCCCAACAGAGAAACTCGTGGTCCCGCGCGTATGCATCCCTATACGGTCCAACTGGACAGGCCCCGAACTTTCCACTTTGTTTGTCCGTTTATCCCCAGAGTTGTAGATTGTGGAACCTGCTTCAAGTATTTAAGTCCCGTGTCAACAAACTCCCTCTTACCTCGCTTAAGACACCCACGGTACGTTATTATTTAGGCTTTTAGCCTTCGTGGTTTGTCCAAAGATAAAAAAATTACGCTCTGGAGCCAATAGTATGTTATGTTCATGCGTAAATATAAACGAAAATGTAGACATCAAGTTTCCTAAACTAGTAGCTTTCCTAAAGAGACAAGCATCTGGATGTAAGTCAAAGAAAAGTAACGAAAGAAGATGTTAACTAGTTCAAGTTCACAAAACATAAAAATGAAAAGAAAAATAGCATGCTGGCTGGTAGAGGGAGGAAAGGTGTCATTTTCCTTCCTTATACGGCGGAGAAAAAATCTACTTTCGATGAAGGTAGTAGAAAATAGTTATTTACATTACAAGATGCGAAAGTTTACTTTTTGGTGTGAGGCGGTTTTTAAATGGCCGAGGCGAAGCCAAGAAATGACGTGGCTATAGTAAAAATAGTCGAGTCTAAAAATAAAGTTAAATGAAACTTTGTAGTAACCAACGATAAAGGCTCAGTTCCTTATGTCAGATTTCTACAGGAATATATTAAGCTGAGACCAAGGAATGCTCTGGATGAGCGCTTACTGTATTGTTATGAAAGAGGTAAATGTGTTAATCAAGTAATTGGAAAGCACACTATTTCAAATGTACCTAAAGAAATTGCGAAGTTTTTGAAGCTTGAAGACATCAGTAGATACACTGGTCATTCTTTTAGAAGAACGTCAACTACGTTCCTTGCCAATGCTTCGGATGTCGATATTTTTACTTAAAAGGCATGGAGGTTGGAAGTCTTCTTCTGTTGCGGAGGGATATATTGCTGAATCCCATAGTAATAAGGTGGAAATTTCAAAGAAGATTTTACACGAAATTCTACCAATATTTCCTCTAATGAAGTAACAGTGAAAAATATGAATATTAACGTAGTTAAAGGTGATAACGATACCCCAACAACAAATTTAAAAACTGTTAATTCAAGTATTATTCCTCCAATTTCTTTTGCTAATTGCTCAAATTGCACAATTACTTTTAATGTCAATACCTAACCTAGTTTTTAAAATATTTTGCTATAAATTAGTTACTTTTTATAAATAAATCCTAATATTTCCCACAAGCATATTTTCTTTTTTTTACTCTTACTTTTTGTCCAGGCGCTGAAAATATTACTTTCGTAGCTAGCAACGCTTAGCAACCAGGTAACACGAAGGTTCTCTTTCGTTATCATTCGCTTTGCTAGGACCACAAAGTTTTCTTATTTATACAGTAGTAGAAAAATATATTTTCTTAAAGCTAGTAAAAATCCGTATAAAAATATTTCCTTGAGGTAGATATTTGGCTTGATGGTTTATCGTACAGTTGCTCAACGTCACAATCTGACACTATCTAATGTTAAAATCCTGTACTACAACAATGGAATAATTGTTTTACCTAAATAAACCATCATGATGACCACATAAGCGAGCATTACCTATTCCGATTGCGACACAATTAGCCAAGAGTTTCTTCTTTTATAGAATTTGCATGAACTATGAAATCAAAAGTAGGTTTGTGGAATTCATTAATTTATTTAATTAATTCACTATCGGCATTAATAGCCCGTTTAAGCGGCTTTTGTAATTTCGAATGACAGTTTAGCTGCTTAATTTATTGAGTATAATCGTGTCGTGTGGGGTGCTTTGCGAATAAGTTTTGATTTATTGCACATCGTTAACTGATATTTTATTGTTAACCACACAATTTGATATTATCAGTGGGGCAAGTGTCTTCAAGAAGATACCTTTAATAATCTAAGAAGAAAAAACCTACGACTTTACAATAGGACTATAGATACAATGTGTTTAAGCCACTTAAGGTTAATCTCTCTAAGCAAAGAATGAGTGTTTGATGATTTTTTCGCGACAAGGAACATGAATGTGTTTTGGATGCATTAAATTGAACGAGATTTTTGGCGCCCCAATCCAATATCAAATTGAGATCCTGTGAAAGAGATATCTGCATCGCCCTGCGTTTGCTTTCCAAGTCGGGTTGAGAGGTTGGTTTGGGAACCTGAAAAGTGGAGTGAAGGGTACTATCGTCAGCATAACTAATGAATGGGATTGGTTGTGGAAGAAAGAAGATCGTTGATGTGAAGAAGAAACAAAGTTGGTGCTTGTTGTCGTATTTTTTGTAACGCGCCACCCTGTATAACTTAACTCTTAAAATTGTTTTTTTCCAAAAGCAGTATCTTACCTGATTACCATAAATGTTGTATGCTGGGCGTGATAAAACACAAAAATAAATCTCCATGACCTTTACTAGATAGATTTAATTTTGATTAGATTCGGCATTTTAATAAAGGAATCTTGGTAAAAACGTGTAATTCCTAAAACGGATCAATACCATTTCTGATACAGGTAAATAAAAAAACAACCGTTTCAGGTTTTAATTAGTAGTTTTTAATCAATTAATCACACTACACTGAAAGAAATCGATAAAAAATTATGGTAGGGGGCTCAAGATGGGGATTTCGGGATTTACTACAGCGCGGCAGATTAATATACCGGAGGATACCTTGTACCCGTTTTTTTTTATCTTTGGACAAATCACGAAGGCTAAAAGCCTAAATACTAACGTACCGTGGGTGTCTTAAGCGAGGTAAGAGTGAGTTTGTTGACACGGGACTTAAATACTTGAAGATTTGGGGGGAAGGAAAGACCTCCGCGGGCAGCAGGTTCCACAACCTGGAAACTCAAGGGATAAAAGAACGAACAAAGTGGGAAGTTCGGGGCCTGTCCAGTTGGACCGTATAGGGATGCATACGCGCGGAACCACGAGTTTCTCTGTTAGGAACCGTGAGTGGAGAGGAACAATTCTTCAGAGCAGAAGCCCTGGAAGTACCTATAAAAAGCGATAAATCCCTCACAGCCCGACGATGGGCAAGGGGGAAGCATTGTGCATTATTTTATCGATTTAGTTGTTTTCCGTTACTTCAGGTTTAGCCGGAAACGACCTTAACTTTCTTTTGTTAAATGGGACACCCGGTATATTTTCATTTATTTGAATAGACGTCTAGAGTGTCATAAATGCTAAAAAACTGTAAATATTGGACCAAGTAGTCACGAAAAATAGATAGTTACATTTTGTTATAATGGCTCCTTTGTCCAAAATTTACAGTTTTGTCGTACACCCTGGATTAAATATTAACAAAACTAAAAATATTAAGATGTTAGATGTCAAAAAATTGCAAATGAGTTGCCATTTTACTCAGAATGACATTTTCTATATAAATTATTAAAAATATGCCGGGTGTCCCATTTAAAATAGGAACGTTACATTACTTATACATACACAAACACTCATGCATTTCAATTTATTTGCCATTCTTATAGTTGATATCGTGTTTTCTTGATACTCCTTTATATTTAGTTTTATACTTACATTCCTTACACTCGTACAATAATTTCATCGGTATTCTTATGGCTGATAAGGTGTCTTTGTAAATTACTTTTCTGTTTAGTTTTATAATTACATATATTACACTGGTGAATTTCAATTTCATCGATATTCTTATGGATAATAAGGTGTCTCTGTAAAGCTTTTTTATATTTGGTTTTAAAATTACATTCCTTACATTGATGTATTTCAATTTCATCGGTATTCTTATGGCTGTTAAGGTGTCCTTGTAAATCTCTTATATGTTGAATTTTATAATTACATTCCTTACATTGGCGAATTTCAATTTCTTCGGGATTTTTATGGAGTAAAAGGTGTTTTCTTAATTTATATTTATCTTTAGTTGTATAATAACATTCACTACATTGATGCATTTCAATTTCATCGGGATTCTTATGGCTGATAAGGTGTCTTTGTATATTTCTTTTATATTTGGTTTTATAATGACATTCATTACATTGATGAATTTCAATTTCTTGGGGATTTTTATGGAGTATAAGATGTTTTTTTAAATCATATTTACCTCTTAGTTTTATAATTACATTCGCTACATTGATGCATTTCAATTTCATCGGGATTCTTATGACCGATACGGTGTCTTTGTAAATTTCTTTTATGTTTAGTTTTATAATTACGTGACGTAAAGAAAGCGGAGGGTTACAGAGTTGTAAAAAACGTTATTGTGACATTCTCGAGCGTGGCTTTTTTGTATTTTAAGCCGGAATAATAACAGTATTTTTTGACATATTTAACAATTTATAGCCGCTTTCCCCACCGATAAAAAGGTATACATTTTTTTCTTTTCTTTTTATCATCTAAGTTTTGCAACTCAATAGGTCTCTATGACGCTCGAGTAAATCCCCAATTAGCATCGTGGGCTCCCCTCTTACTACTAAAATATGTTAAAAATATTAAAGCATGAACCTGTAAAAAGTCCGAAGAGGAGTATAGGGATCAACCCCTTGTAAGAATAACGAGCAAGAAAATCTCTTTTTATAACCCACTTGCGTAGCGAGGGGGATAATTATAGGAAAAAGGTGTACTTTTTCTTACATCTGAGTGACGACTAAGTTGTTCTTTAGAAGGCAAAATAAGGAAAAAGGGCTGACACCATAAAGATTGAAATTGTGGAAAGGGCCCCCGTTTGGAGGCACGGACCTTTTTTTGATCTTCAGCCTTTTTACCATACAAAAAAAATAGTTATTTACATTACAAGATGCGAAAGTTTACTTTTGGTGTGAGGTGGTTTTTAAATGGCCGAGGCGAAGCCGGCCCGCTATTTAAAACCTCCGAACACTTGAAATGGCTTTCGCATGTTGTAATGTAAATAACTATTTTTTTGTATGGTAAAAAGGCTGAAGATCAAAACAAGGTCCGTGCCTCCAAACGGGGATCCTTTCCACAATTTCTATTTTTAAGGTGTCAGCCCTTTTTCCTTAATTTGCCTTCTAAAGAACAACTTAATCACCAGATGTAAGAAAATGTACAACTTTTTCCTGTATATTCCATGCTCAAGTTAACAATTTCCTTAAACAAAAATCAAGATATTTCGGAGTTCAAGAAACTAGTTGCTTTTATTAAAAGGAAAAACGATGGTTATGAGGCAAAAAGTCAAAAATTTTTAAAAAGAAGAAATCATAAAGTTTTTACTTAACGCGCCTGATCAAAGTTACTTAGCAATGAAAGTAATAGCCATTATGGGAGTGGCTGGGGCATGCCGGACAGACGAAATATACAGAATGAAGCTAAGTGATGTAGAAATAAGAAATGACGTGGCTATAGTAAAAATAGTGGAGTCTAAAAATAAAGTTAAAAGAAACTTTGTAGTAACCAACGATGAAGGCTCAGTTCCTTATGTCAGATTTCTACAGGAATATATTAAGCTAAGACCAAGGAATGCTCTAGATGAGCGCTTATTGTATCGTTATGAAAGAGGTAAATGTGTTAATCAAGTAATTGGAAAGCACACTATTTCAAATGTACCTAAAGAAATTGCGAAGTTTTTGAAGCTTGAAGACATCAGTAGATACACTGGCCACTCTTTTAGAAGAACGTCAACTACGTTTCTTGCCAATGCTTCGGATGTCAATATTTTGGACTTAAAAGGCATGGAGGTTGGAAGTCTTCTTCTGTTGCGGAGGGATATATTGCTGAATCCTATAGTAATAAGGTGGAAATTTCAAAGAAGATTTTACACGAAATTCCTACCAATATTTCCTCTAATGAAGTAACAGTGAAAAATATGAATATTAACGTAGTTAAAGGTGATAACGATACCCCAACAACAAATTTAAAAACTGTTAATTCAAGTATTATTCCTCCAATTTCTTTTGCTAATTGCTCAAATTGCACAATTACTTTTAATGTCAATACCTAACCTAGTTTTTTAAAATATTTTGTCATAAATTAGTTACTTTTTATAAATAAATCCTAATATTTCCCACAAACATATTTTCTTTTTTTTACTCTTATTTTTTGTCCAGGTGCTGAAAATATTATTTTCGTAGCTAGCAACGCTTAGCAACCAGGTAAAACGAAGGTTCTCTTTCGTTATCATTCGCGTTGCTAGGACCACAAAGTTTTCTTATTTATACAGTAGTAGAAAAATTAATTTTTCTTGAAATGGTATGAACCCGATATGAGCCCCAACTTTACTTGCCGTCCCGGGCCCAAACACCTCTAGCTACGCCACTGCCATACAGTGATTCAATTTCAGACATTACAATAATTGTCCCTAATCTGACATTCTAAAATTTCGTGCCACGAAGCGTTTCTATTGGCACCTATATATCTCTCATGGACCATTGATTTTAGTTACTTTTCGGTTAGGTAACTTCGAACACCGAGAGCCCTGTATTCCGGCTTGGTAATTACCATGCTCACCTTTACGATGAAGCCATAAATTCAGACCAGGCGGTAATATAATCAATGTGCCTTTGATCGGTTGCCTAAGGTTTGCACGAGCGATATTAAAATGAAATAATCCACCTGAAGAAGCGATCCGAAGTTTTTTTTAATTACGTTGATTTTTTTATTCTGACCCAGAGTTTCTTTATGAGAAGGGGTTTAGACATAAGCAAGACCGGTGATAGCTTTTGTCAGGGACGTGAGGGTGTGAGATTTCGGTTGGCAGTTCTGTTCAAAGTTGGTAGTATTATCAGCTGATGACAGAGTCGTGCCTTGTCGAAGCTTTGTTTGGTAAAAATCGTGAAAATTTGCCATTTTAATTTTGGTTGTATATTTTGCAAGGATTTCCAGTTGTTAATGTTTTTTGTTAGTTTAGAGACTTCACATATTATTGGTTCGGACTCGTTTTATTTTAGACATTTTGATAGTGTTTAGTGGAATAGTTTTCAGTCATTCGTGTTTTTATATACATATAATACAGATGAGTGTCAGCTAATTAATGGTACACAGAAAAACCACAGATTTCTTATGCGAAAATACCCATTTAAGATTTAAACAAACATACCTCTATCCAAAAGTTAATGATAAGGAAGATACGGGGTGTTAAAGGAATATAAATATTTTTTATTCATGCATTTCGATAATACGATGTTATTGAAGGTATATACATACTTTCGGGTGCACTGAACAACTAAAACGTAAATACCTTAAAAACGGTTGTCAAGACCAATTCTTACTAAGTATACCTTTTTTGTGCAGAAAGCATAGAGAAGCTTACTAGTTTACATGCATACAGAGTAGTAACAAAAAAATTGGGTAGTTTTAGAGAATTTTAAATAGTGTACCCATCGCCCTCTAGTCTACACACAAAAATTAATATTCGATCTGAAAAGCTAATGTTTAAAAACCCCTAGATACCGTTTTATTAAGATATTTAAAAAGGGGGAACAATTATCGAAATAAATTTACTTTTTCTATTTACTATGACACCCCCGTATCTTCCTTATTATAAACTTTTGGATATTAGGTATATTTGGTTAAATCTTAATATTTTGACATAAGGAATCTGTAGTTTTTCTGTGTATCATTCATTAGCGGAACCTTGTATACAAAGTTTTTAAAATGGTTGTTGACTTACGAAACCATGGAAAATGTTTTGCTCTGCCAGGTATCTCATCGTCCTGTCGTCGCTTTGATAATTTTTAATTTTCAATATTTAAACCACATTTATGTTTTTGTTTGAAGGTTGGAGGGGATTTTTGTTTCCAGTTAATGAGATCTTAAAAATAAGCTTCTAAAATATTTGTACTGAATTTTAAAACGCCCTGTATTCATATAATAACAATATTGCACTGCACATTTTACTGCCCACCCTCTAAATTTCTCTGCCGGATAATGCCCAATTTTTTAAAAATAATGCTGGCGCCGCCACTGCATTTTAGGATGTTTTGCTATTGAATAATTAATAGTTTAAAAAACTAAAAAACACGGTTTTATATGCAACCGAATTAAAAATTAAAAAATAATTTTTCATTAAAAAAATATTTTCACTTCATAGTAAAAAGCGTGGGGTGCTTAATATATTAAATGTTATAATTATTATATTTGCCAATATCTATGATGGAAAAGTTATGAAAAAATAGTAAAATGCACCCCACGCTTTTTACTATGAAGTGAAAATATTTTTTTAATGAAAAATTATTTTTTAATTTTTAGTTCGGTTGCATATAAAAGCGTGTTTTTTTAGTTTTCTTCTTCATTTAATAGCAAAGTTTGAAATGTTGCCAACAGATGGCAACCTAGGTGTTGTTTTTATAATATAATGGAATTTTTTTCCTGGCGATCAAAAAAAAAAGATAAAGGGATACTGTTTGCAGATTATTGCATTGTCATGGGTCCTTAATACGTGTG
Source organism: Listronotus bonariensis (assembly GCA_014170235.1). NCBI lineage: Eukaryota > Metazoa > Arthropoda > Insecta > Coleoptera > Curculionidae > Listronotus > Listronotus bonariensis. The sequence goes on from JACEGR010001188.1 coordinate 110,401, forward strand.
CAAAGTTTCAAAGAAATCGAATAGCTGGAAGTTGGTTAAAATTAGGCTCAAAGATTCCGTTACATAGCCAGATAGTTACAACCCAAGTTAATAAAAGCGTGTTAAAAAGAAGCAAAGGAGAGGTAAAATGTAGTCATCCTTCGTGTTAAGGACGCCCATGCTCATAACTACCATAATATTTGACCTATGAACCATATCAAATATATTATTATATAAAACATATTTATATGTTATCGTCGAAAACTTATAAATAGATATTTTAAATATTATGGCTTCAGTTATTATTTAAATAAAATAAGCACGATGATTTATATTATATTGTTGTAGTACGTTGTTATGATTTCCTATTGCGAAATGGTGTCCTTGAATTTACTTTCAGTCAGCAGTCTTACTATGTATTTACCTTTTTGAATATCTCGAAATCTATAATAAACATTTTAAATATGCAATTATTTTTACTTAACAGTATTGTAATTAGGGACCTAGTTCCTAGTTCCAAAGTGTAAAATATCCATCTATTTAATTTAACACAAAAATAAGATAAATGTCCAAAAGCAGTCTTACTATGTATTTACCTTTTTGAATATCTCGAAATCTATAATAAACATTTTAAATATGCAATTATTTTTACTTAACAGTATTGTAATTAGGGACCTAGTTCCTAGTTCCAAAGTGTAAAATATCCATCTATTTAATTTAACACAAAAATAAGATAAATGTCAAAAAGCAGTCTTACTATGTATTTACCTTTTTGAATATCTCGAAATCTATAATAAACATTTTAAATATTCAATTATTTTTACTTTACAGTATCATAAATAGGGACCTAGTTCCTAGTTCCAAAGTGTATAATATCCATCTATTTAATTTAACACAAAAATAAGATAAATGTCCGAAAGTTGTATTTTTAGTGCTGAATTTAAAGAAATCATTGTTTAGGCCATGATTAAACGAATAAATTAATTGTTTTCATTTATACAGAGTGATTCAAAAATCGATCACGAAACTTAAAGGGGTGATTCTACTTGACAAAATAGGGGTAAAGCTTCATATATTTTTTTTTTTCAAAATGTCATTTGGTTTCGAGTTACAAGCCGTCAAAGTTCAATTTTATTTTGGCTTTTTCGCCATATTGCATTTATTTTTTAACCAGCTCAGTTGATATTTGGCACATAAATCGAGCTTTGCAGATTCTAAAATTTTAAGACAAAAGTACGTTTTTAAATACCGCCAGACGGTACTTTACCTAAAACTTAAAGTTTATTTACAAACAACAAACTACAACTACAACAAAAAATAAGAAAAAACTTCATATAAACATATGTCCTAAACGTCTTAATTTTTTAACTACAATGTGTTAAATATTTAAAAAAAAACTTTTTCTCTATTTTAAACAAAACTAAGACGTTTAGGACATATGTTTATATGAATTGATGAAAACTATGATGTCTATTGGTGCCTTAACGGTGAGGTTTATCGACTTTAATAAGGAGTACCTTATTTTTAGGTTTTTGATTGTCTATAAAATGGCGCCTCCAGCTTTGCGATATCTGTCAAAATAAAAAGTTATGATGTAAATAAACTTTAAGTTTTAGGTAAAGTGCCGTCTGGCGGCATTTAAAAAAGTACTTTTGTTTTAAAATTTTAAAATCTGCAAAGCTCGATTTGTGTGCCAAATATCAACTAGATTGGTTAAAAATAAATGCAATATGGCGAAAAAACCAAAATAAAAATTGAACTTTCACGTTTTGTAACTCGAAAACGAATGACATTTTGAAAAAAATTATATGAAGCTCTACTCTTATTTTGTCAAGTAGAATCACCTCCTTAAGTTTCGTGATCGATTTTTAAATCACCCTTTATTTTGCCACCCACTTATAACTATAAGCAAGAAGCATAGAAAAATACGTCCTGTATAAAAGTTTTCTACTTTTTTATCTATTATCTTTTAAACATAAAAAAATAAACAAATGAACATTAAAAACTACCTGTATTTTTTATTTTTTAGCAAAATGTCATTAGAAAAATGGATTTTAGCATCATGTTTGTAATCGATAAAAACAATAATACAAAATTTTATTGAAATCCATAATTTGACGAAAACTGACGTTTACAGTTGAAAGTTAGGTTATTTTATTATAAAAATTTAAAATAAATAAATTTTAATGAACTTCTGCTTTATGAATCTTTTTGATACCCCTGTAACTTTAAAAAGTTATTCAAAATGCTATTCTAAATAAATTTGTTAAGATATTTTGCTTAAAAATGAAAAATTAAGGTAGTAACTGAAAAATCATGGATATATGGTTTTTGCGAACCCTGTTTACAAAATCAACATTTTCTCTGAATTCCATTTTTTACAATCAAATATTTTCATGAAGAATGACTATTTTTCGAAAATGGAATTTTTGGCCCATTTGTCCTCTTGTTAACCCCATCCCTGGACAATCTGTGTGTATCTTTAATAGTTTTCAAAATATTACAACTTAAATCTGAAAAATAGTAGATAATTTAATTTCTATTTATAATACCCATCTTCGGCACTAAGGTGAGACTGTAGATGTAATGGAAATTATAGCCAGATTTTAATGGCCATATTTCCGAAAATATTAAAGATAAAACCAAATATGGTATTTTTGTAAAATATTTTAAAGGACCTTTTTAATGGTGACATAATATACAGGGTGTCCCATTTAATAAAAGTTACCTCTTAATTTTTCTTAAGTTTTTGATATTCATTTGTTTTTTTAGACTCAAAAGATAATACACTACTCAAAAAATTATCGCATATGCTCGATTTCTTTCATAAGCTTTAATACAAAAATGCTTTGATTTAAATGGCCAAATCTCTTTTAATAATTAAGTTATTAAGACAATTAAAAAAAGAAAATGTTAAGAAAACGTAAAGCTATAACTTTATATTAACCGTTGTTTTTTACTGTAAGCAATAAATCCTACGGGGTGATAAAAAAAATTGAAAAAATGAATCATTTTTAATCGCCCTATATAATGTGCTGTTAAAAGGGAGAAATCTCATTTGTTAATAATTTATACCCTTACCCATTTCTGATATTTTATAATCACAAATTTGACTACTCTCTTTCAACAGCACATTATACAGGGCGATTCAAAATTAATCGAGCATATGCGATAATTCTTTTGAGTAGTGTAGAATAAAGCATAAAACTTTTATACAAAACGGTTTTTTTATTCTTCTTGCTTATAGTTAAATGTGGGTGGAAAATGTAAATAAAAACCCTGTACATTTTGTAGCGAGCCTCCTTAATTGTTACCAAGTATTACTGGTATAATTAAATTCAAATTACCAAAAAAATTGAACATAACATCAACCTACATCCTTTATCGTAAAGAAATAGTTCAGTCCAAATTAAAAAGTTATTTTTACTGAACATATAAATGTGGAAACAAATATCGTGACATTTTTTTTATAACGCTTAAATACCATTTCGAGTTACCGTGTCAAGGGCGCAAATGCAAAATAGAAATAATAATTAAAAGATAATGTTGATAAGGTGACCCAAATTCCACACTAACAGGGTTTTCATGCAACGTTGATTCTCACAAAAATATGGCAAGGAAACAGTTTTTTTTGGTTTAACAAGTGAAAGAAATTATTTTTTGACGATTATTCGTCAGATTTATTTTATAAACCTATCTAATTAATTTAAAATCAATATATAAGTTCTCATAGATGTTTAGAACCCGAGATATTTTTCTTAGGAATTCTAGCCCTGTAACAACCTCTTGTAGCCTTTATAGTGAGTAAAACTTAATCTATAAGTTCTCATACATGCTCAGAAATTACGATATTTTTTCAGGAATTTTAAGCCCCGCAACACCCTCCTATAGTCTTTATACTTGGTAAAAATCAGTCTATACGTTCTCATAGGTGCTCAGAACTCATATGATATTTTTCTCAGAGGTTTTTAAGACTTGTAGGACCCTTTTATAGTCTTTGTAGTGAGCTAAAACTTTGTCTATACGTTCTCAGAGATGCTCAGAACCTATATGGTATTTTTTCAGAGGTTCTTAAGCCTCGTTGCACCCTCTTATAGTCTTTAGAGTGAGTTAAAAATCTGACTATAAGTTCTCATAGATGCTCAGAACCCATATGGTATTTTTCTCATAGGTTCTTAAGCCCCGTTGCACCCTCTTATAGTCTTTAGAGTGAGTTAAAAATTAGTCTATATGTTCTTAGAGATGCTCAGAACCCATATGGTGTTTTACTTAGAGGTTCTTTAGCCTCGTTGCACCCTCTTATAGTCTTTAGAGTGAGTGAAAATCAATCTATTAGTTTTCGTAGATGCTCAAAATCCATGATTTTTCTTAAGGGTTTTTTTAGCATCGTAACATCCTCTTATATTCTTTATAGTGAGTAAAAATCAGTTTATAAGTTCTCACAGATACACAGAACACATGATATTTGTCCTAAGGGTTCTTAAGCCCAGTAACATTCTGTTTTAGTTTTTATATTGAGTAAAAATCAGTCTATAGGTTCGCATATGGATATTGAGAAGCCATGATATTTTTTCTATAGGGTTCTTAAGTCCTATAAAACCCTGGTATAGTCTTTATAGTGAAAACCTATAGAAAATATCAAATATCATCTTATATTCTTTATAGTGAGTAAAAATCCGTCTATAAGTTCTCATAGATGTTCAGAACACATTCTATTTGTCTCAAGAGTTCTTAAGCCCAGTAACGTTCTGTTATAGTTTTTATATTGCGTAAAAATCAATCTATATGTTCCCATGGATTCTAAGAAGCCATGATACTTTTCTCAAGGGTTTTTAAGTCCCGTAAAACCCTGGTATAGTGAGTGAAAATCAGTCTATAAGCTTTCAAAGATTCTCCGAACTTTTGATACTTTTCTCAAGGATTCTTAAGTCCCGTAAAACCCTGGTATAGTGAGTGAAAAGTGAAAATCAGTCTATAAGCTCTCAAAGTTGCTCAGAACTCATGATAGTTTTTTCAAGGGTTCTTAAGTCCAATAAAACCCTGGTATAGTGAGTGAATATCAGTCTATAAGCTTTCAAAGATTCTCCGAACTTTTGATACTTTTCTCAAGGGTTCGTAAGTCCCGTAAAACACTGGTATAGTGAGTGAAACTCAGTCTATAAGCTATCAAAGTTGCTCAGAACCCATGATAGTTTTCTAAAAGGTTCTTAAGCCCCCTAATACCCGCCTAGTCGACGTCCATGGTGTGTGCTGCGTTAAAATATCCATAAATAAACCAGAAAAATAGTTTTTAAAAGATCTACATAAATAAAAACCATTAAATATGTAACTTCGATATATTTTGATAAGGTAAATAGTTTTTGTTTAGCTTGTGACCTCATTACGTAACTCGGTACGTAACTGATAAACTTAATAAGAAAATTACTGCAAATTGAGTGTGTCGGTGTGTAAACGAATTAATTATTATTAATAATTATTGCGATTAGCCACGACGTAGTCACCATTTTATAAATCCCAACCGCTACCTACCTCAATGTGATTCGACTTATGAATGCTGTTTTTAGCATTTATTGTTTAAAAAGTAAAGAAAACAATCAAAATAAAAATACTTTAAAGGCCTGATTACTATATACGTCTCGCTGATCTGACAGTTGACAGCTACTGCCTTTGTATACTCACATCATTATGTATCACGTCTCAAGCGCAATAAGTTCACAGAAAGGATCCAAAACGCTTCCATTCAGCTATAGACCTGTTTCACTTCTCTTAAATATTTAGAAAAACACAAAATTGTGCATGACAGGCAGTATGGATTTCGCCACAAAAATCTACAGCAGATCTTCTTTCCTTCGTATTCCACAGCTGGAATAAGTCTTTTGAGTTTCTAGGTGAGTCAGAGATCGTTGCTCTTGATATATCTAAAGCTTTCGACCGGGTCTGGCATGACTCACTTCTTAATAAACTTCTTTCCTTCGGTCTTTTAACCAAACTCTATTTTTGGCTCTTTAGTTATCTTTCTGATCGACGTATATCAGTTAATGTGGATGGCCACTCTTCAAACTTTCATCAAGTTATGCTGGAGTGCCTCAGGGTTCAGTACTAGAGCCAACATTGTTTCTTCTTCACATCAACGACCTTCTTTCTTTCACAACCAATCCCATTCATAGTTATGCTGACAATAGTACCCTTCACTCCACTTTTGAGGTTCCCAAACCAATCTCTCAACCCGACTTGGAAAGCAAACGCAGAGCGATGCAGATATATCTTTCACAGGATCTCAATTTAATATTGGATTGTGGCGCCAAAAATACCGTCCAATTTAATGCATCCAAAACACAATTGTGTTTTTTGTCGTAAAAAAGTCTTCCAATACTTATCCTCTATTTATAAACGGCCAAGTTTTGCAGAGAAAACCCACATTCAATCTTGTGGGCGTCACATTTGAGTATTACCTTTACTGGCATAAGCACATTGTATCTGTAGTCACAGCCGCTTTAGAAAAGCTTGGATATTTCTTTAGAGCCAAAAGTATTTTTCTCCTTCTAATTTATATAATTTTTATGGTTCTCAAGTTCGACCCTCTCTGGAATATTGGTGTCATATCATCTGGGAAATATCGTCCTCCACGCTATTCGTCTTATTAATAATTTTTACTTACAGAAAGGCTATCTTCTCTTGCTCATCGTCGGGCTCTAGGGGATCCATCGCTTTTATAGGTACTTTCGGCTTCTGCTCCGAGGAATCGTCCAGTATTCGTGGCCTACTTCGCCTACGTCTAGCTACGCCATTGCCTATTTCGTTACAATGGAATACAATCTCGGGATTTTGTACCAAAAGCAGATATCAAGATTTATTTTCTACTTTAAGAAAAGTTATCTTTTGCGGGTGACCTACTACCACACATAAGTTATTTATTTTGTTCTCAGGGAATGGGTTGGTTATTATTTTTTATCGAATCGGCAATAAATTTGTGAGATCCTCTAACAATGTTTGCGCACTTTCCGCACATTAATTTTCGTTAGAAAAATGTGGGACTGCCAGAGCCGACGTAGTTCCGGAATTGGGACACGAAGTGGGTCACCGGGTTACGGAGTTAGAGCGAATTTTCTAGCTTGGCTTTATTAATTTTGCGGTAGGTGTGTGTTTGTATGTAAATATAGGAGAAGCGGTACGTTTTCTGTAATATAATCACAACAATAAATAATATACAGGGTTTTTATTGATTAGGGTGAAGCGTCGATAATTGGTTTTTCCGAAGATGGAAAAGATGTTTAACATAAAAACGTTTCTTGAAGAGTCGATTTTTTAAGATTCGGCCCGCAATAAAATTTTCGGATGTTTTAGAATAAGATGTTAATGTTCTAAATGTCTTTTGTTTTAAGATACGGGGTGATAAAATAAAAATATATAGGGTGGCACCCGAAGTATCCGAGCAACTTCGGATATAAATTCAACAATGAAAATTAGGAAAAAAACTTCATATGAACATTTGTCCTAAACGTCTTAGTTTTTGAACTACAGGGAGTTAATTTTTTAAAGTATTGTTTTTTTATAATAACTTTTATACCAATTTAAAATTAAAAAAAAATTGAGTGGCGCCTCCTATGCACTAAGAGACATTTTTTGGCATACAAGAAAAAAATAATTTTTAACAGTGTCGTTCATGAAAGGTTTAAGGTAAATATTTTTTAATAAAAATAAATCATTTTTCAAAAAAAAATATTTTTTAAAATTCAAATTTAGTTGGAAACAAATTTAATCCCTCCACTTTTTTTTTTTTTTTTTTTTGATGTACGGTTTTAGCTTCGATAAATAAAAACCATTTCTTGGCATGGTCAAATTCCTATCTAATTAAAGAAAAAATAGCAAAGGTGATCTTTTACTGTAGAATTTGATATTTTCGATACGACCACGCGAAAAAGTGGTTTTATTTATTTACGCAAAAACCGTGCATCTAATAAAAAAGTCAAGAGACCAAATTTGTTTCAAACATAATGGGTATTTTAAAAATTATTTTTATTTCAAAAAATGCAGTGGCGTATTATTTTTATATTAACAAAAAATTTAACTTCAACCTCTCATGGACAACACGGGTAAAAATTATTATTTTTCTTGTATGCCAAAAAATGTCTTTTGGTGCATAGAAGGCTCCCCATATTTTTAAAAATATCTATATTGGTATAAAAGTTGTTATAAAAAAAACAATATAAAAAAATAACACCCTGTAGTTCAAAAACTAAGACGTATAAGACATATTATTATGTCTAGTTATCTATCTGATCGTCGAATATCAGTTATTGTGGACGGCCATTCTTCAAGCTTTCACCAAGTAAATGCTGGAGTCCCTCAGGGCTCAGTTCTGGCACCAACATTGTTTCTTCTTCACATCAACGACCTTCTCTCGTCCACAACTAATTCCATTCATAGTTTCGCCGACGATAGTACCCTTCACTTTAGTTTTCAGGTTCCTAAACCCATTAATAAACCTGACTTGGAAAACAAACGCAGAGCGATGCAGATATCTCTTTCGAAGGATCTTAATTTAATATTGGATTGGGGCGCTAAAAATCTCGTCCATTTTAATGCATCCAAAACACAATTATGTTCCTTGTCGCGAAAACAGTCATCAAATACTCATCCTCTACTTATGAGCTGCCAAGTTTTAGAGAGCAAAGACACCTTTAATCTTGTAGGCGTCACATTTGAAAGTAACCTTAACTGGCATAAACACATTGTATCTATAGCCACGGCAGCTTCAAAAAGCTTGGATTTCTCTTTCGAGCCAAAAAGCATTTTTCCCCTTCTAATTTATACACTTTATATGTGTCCCAAATCCGACCTCCCTTGGAATATTGTTCTCATATCTGGGGCATGGCGTCCCCCACAACCCTAAGCATTCTTGATTCTATTTAAAGAAGAGCTATTCGTCTCATTAATGATCCGTCACTTACAGAAAGGCTTCCCTCTCTTGCACATCGTCGAGCTGTGGGGGATTTATCGCTTTTTATAGGTACTTCCATGGCTTCTGCTCTGAAGAATTGTCCAGTATAGTTCCTCCACTCACGGTTCTCAACAGAGAAACTCGTGGTTCCGCGCGTATGCATCCCTATACGATCCAACTGGACAGGCCCCGAACTGCCCACTTTGTTCGTTTTTTATCCCTAGAGTTTCTAGGCTGTGGAACCTGCTGCCCGCGGAGGTCTTTCCTTCCCCCACAAATCTTCAAGTATTTAAGTCCCGTGTCAACAAACTCCCTCTTACCTCGCTTAAGACACCCACGGTACGTTAGTATTTAGGCTTTTAGCCTTCGTGGTTTGTTCAAAGATAACTAAAATGTTCATATAACTTTTTTCTAATCCGAAGTTTCTCGGATACTTCAGAGCCACCCTCTATATACAGGGTGTCCGGAAACGTAAGGTCAAAAATTATAGGTGTAATAGAGTGAGTCAAAATAATGTTAGTAGCTACTTGAAAGTTGTAGTAAGTTGGTATAAAAAAAACTTATTTCAATTATAAGTTTTGAGCTGTTGCCACAGTAACAATGGTATTTAGGCAACTGAATAACATCATAGTAATGCTTCTTTTCATGGTTAAAAGGTTGTTCAGTAAGTCGGAATTATACAGGGTGTGACGATTTTTTTCATTTAATGTATGCATTTTTATTTCTGTTTAATATATGCATTTTTAACACTGGTGACAAATTTGCCATTTTGCTTTGACCGCATAATTCCTTTATTATTTTTGTACAAAAAGGTTTTTTTTTAATTGATATCTTGGACCGTTTTTCATTAAATCGCATTTTAAGTTCAGACATACTAGCATTTTGTAAATAATTAAAAAAATCCATTTTTTTAATTTTTAACATATGGTAAAATTTTAATATTTATACAGGGTGTTATTTAATAAGTGTCCGATATTTCAGAGAGTGATTTTTCAAGTATTTTTAAGGTAAAAAGTTCCTATGAACGTGTGGTCTAAGATGCTTCGCTTTCAAGATACAGGGTGTCAAAGTTTTATTTTTATTTATGTTTTTCTGCATAATTTCCTAAATAATGCCGATTTCCGAACGAAAATTGGTACCTGGGGGTTTTTGACATGAGAAATTTGAATTTGTTCTTAATTTAGCTCTTACTTGTAGAGGGCGCTAGCCACATGTATATTCTCACTTTCAAAGGCTCATGACTTTTGTACAACCCTGTATTTACATTTTGTTAAAAGAAATGGATTCCTTAGTCATTTTTACGTAAAAAAGGTACTCTTATTAGATGACGCTAGGAGCAACCGTTTTCGAAATATTTTAGTTTAAAATAATCGATGCATACGCTTAGTAATAAATATGCTAAGTAAAGACCGCCGAAAATGACGGTTTTATCAAGTAGCCTAGTCAATGCATTTTGTTTGTGTTGTCATGTAAAAATTCAGACATAATACAATTTTGACGTACTTTGACGTACAGTTGAGTAGTAGGTAATAAATATTAGTGAGTTTTTTAAAATGGTAAATTTTACCAATGCTGAGTATGCTGACATGCATTTTACATACGGACTTGCTAATGGAAATGCTTATGAAGCTAAACGTTTGTATCAGGAGCGTTATCCGAATCGCATAGTTCCAACTCCAAAAACTTTTTCAAGAATCCACGGTCGGTTAAGAGAAACAGGAACATTTGAGAAAGCTAGTCACCTGTCAGGTGCAGTTCGAACGGTAAGAACCCCAGATATCGAAGATGCAGTCCTTAATATGGTAGAAGAACAGCCGGATACAAGCACCAGGAAAGTAGCGTTTACGTTAAATATTTCTCATTTTCTGGTATGGAAAATTTTAGTGGATAATTTATTATATCCCTATCATGTTCAAAGAGTTCAGGCACTGCTACCTCGTGACTTTCCCTTACGTATAAATTTCTGTCGTTGGTTTCTCCAATGCCTTATTCAAAACCCTTTGTTTCAAAACCTTATCCTGTTTACCGACGAAGCAAATTTCTCACGTAACGCTATACGTAATTTTCATAATAATCATATGTGGTCAAATGAAAACCCACATGCAATACAGGAATCACATTTTCAAGAACAGTTCTCTGTTAACGTGTGGGCAGGAATCCTGGGAGATAATTTGATAGGTCCATTTTTCCTTCCGGGAAGATTAAATGGCGAGATATATCGTCGTTTTCTTGAAGAGAATTTGCCTATTTTACTGGAAAATGTGCCACTTAGACTAAGGAATGAGATGTGGTTTATGCATGACGGTGCCCCTGCACATTTTAGCATCCAAGCGCGAGAGTTTTTAAATCAAAATTTCAATAATCGTTGGATAGGTAGGGGAGGGACTCAACCATGGCCTCCTAGGTCGCCAGACCTTAATAGTTTGGATTATTTCCTTTGGGGACATCTAAAAACATTAGTTTACCAAACACCTATTCAAAATGAAGAAGAACTGAGAAATCGAATAATGGACTCTTGTAGAACGATTGAAAATACTCCAGGAATTTTCCAGAGGGTACGCGAATCAATGAGGAGAAGATTGGATGCGTGCCTACAGGCAGGGGGTGGGCATTTCCAACATTTATTGTGATTTTGATCTGGTTTTTCATCCTGTTTTTATTTAGTGTTCGTCTGTTATTTTTTTTTTTAATATTTCATGTTGATTAAAAAAAGTTAATTTACAAAATTGTTTCATTTTTTCAAAACACATGCATCGATTTCAAACCAAACCAAACCAAACCAAAATATTTCTGAAAACGATTGCTCCTAGCGTCATCTAATAAGAGTACCTTTTTACGTAAAAATGACTAAGGAATCCATTTCTTTTAACAAAAATGTAAATACAGGGTTGTACAAAAAGTCATGAGCCTTTGAAAGTGAGAATATACATGTGGCTAGCGCCCTCTACAAGTAAGAGCTAAATTAAGAACAAATTCAAATTTCTCATGTCAAAAAACCCCCAGGTACCAATTTTCGTTCGGAAATCGGCATTATATTAGGAAATTATGCAGAAAAAACATAAATAAAAATAAAACTTTGACACCCTGTATCTTGAAAGCGAAGCATCTTAGACCACACGTTCATAGGAACTTTTTACCTTAAAAATACTTGAAAAATCACTCTCTGAAATATCGGACACTTATTAAATAACACCCTGTATTTTGTGACACCTCGTAAAGTTACGTTTACCTTAATAAATATTAATTTGGTTCTTAACTGAAATTTGTTTTAACACATGTCAGTCATGTTTAAGCGGTTGTGACACCCTATTCGTGTATGTGGGCTGAATTAAAAGCTTATTTGGAAGGCGTAAAAAGGATAAATTACCAATATTTATTATTTTTAAATATAGCATATAAAGCGTCTAGTTTCAAAGTGTACAAATCTCCATTTATCTTATTTAATAAATAAATTATAATATTTTTTTTTATGTTAAACGGTTTTATTGTACTAAAAGCTAAAACATAAATCGGTAAGTCCTAGCTACTAGATCGCTCTAATCTTCTCATCAGCCTGGGGTATTGATCAAACAAATAATAAAATCGTTGGGCATAGCGTATCCAGAGTAAATATTATGATAGAAACTTCATGTGCCCAACGGTTTTATTAATTGTCTGAGCACTACCCCAGATTGATAAGAAGATTGGTGCGATCTGGTAGCTCGAACTTACCGATTTTTTTTAGTTTTTACTACAATAAAACTGTTTAACATAAAAAATATATAATTTATTTTCAAGTTTTTAGTTCTGTTGTTAGCTGATACTTTTCATTCTATTGAGTTCATTTAATACCTTACTATAACTAACCAGAACTAAGCAACGAAAATATGTAATCTGCCATTTTGTGGCAGCGGCCATCTTAATTTTTTTCATAGTGAGCTCTATTTTACCAATCAAGCCCCTTTCATTTGATACCCATATTAAGGTAGTTGAAGGAAAAATATGGAATTCGCCATTTTGTGGCGGCGACCATCTTGGATTTTATTTTTGTCGTAGTAAGCTCTATTCTACCAATCAAGCCTTTTCATTTGATACCCATATTAAGGTTGTTGTGAAGTAATATGTAATCCGCCATTTTGTATCGGCGTATTATATTGTATTATCATCAAGATTTAAAGTGTGTACCAAATTTCAGAACGATCTGTCGTCAGGAAGGGGGTAAAATTCCAATTAGTAAATTTAACCCAAATAATAAAAAACAAACAAATAAATAAACAGGACAAGCTAAGTTAAACCGTTGGTTGAAAAAATATTTACAAAAAATTTAAAAATCAAAAATTGCGCATGCGAAAATAAATGATTAACTATACATATATTAATTTTTGGCCCCCTTAACCTCCTTTACAATCCAATCTAAGTCCAGAAATTTAATCAATTATTATTATCAAGTAAGTCCATTTCTAAATTCGATGACGGTTAAAGCAAAATGTGCAAAACTATTCGTCCTGAATTAATTTATCTGCGCGACCTAAATAAATCTATAAAGTTATTTTTTCGTTTAAAACATAAACACTCCATTCCGAGATAACAGACATATTTTCCTAAATTATGATTCGGTAAAACATTTATAGGTTTTTGGGTCATGTAGATAACAAAATTGCAATGTTTTTTTGTAAGTTTTTTTAAACGTGAAAATTTATCGGAAACACGAATATTGAAGCGGCTTTTCTAAATATTTATTCCCCGCAACGGTGTTAGAATAAAATATAAATAAATTAACACGTTTTTTAAGGGGCTATATGGGGAATAACATATAGGGTGATGCAAAAATCGGAAATAGTTCGATATAGCGGTTTCCGCTATTATAAAAGATTTTCGAAAATTCATTTGCAGGGCGTTTCTATAGGTCGATTATGACACAAATCTGTGTGCGTGTTTTCCAAAATCCATTTCTATAATTTATTATTAATAAAAACATTTACGGGACGGTGGAGTGAACAGGGTTGCTGGGTGGGGACAAAACAGTATAAATCCAACGTCAAACACAAGAAAACATTAATACACTGCACTCGGGGCACATGAAAAATGTAAATTAATTTTGAAAAGTATTAAATTTTTCGAAAAACTGGCTCACACATAATGAGATATCTCGTCCGCCATTAATTAAAGAAGGAAAAAAGGCGCATTCAATTTGGTCAGCTAACATGAAGTTCGTCATTATGAAAATGACAGTCTTGATAGAAGCAGCGTTGCCAAACTTCTTATGAAGAATTAAAACCAAGGCTATTTTGGGGCTATATCCACCATTTCCATAAGAAACAATGGTATTTTTTGTAGAAATGCCTCCTTCTTTATGTTTCGGTATTTTTCTTTTTTCTCTACAAATTATAATAGGAAGAAAGAATAACTTAATTTTTCATAAGAATTTTGTCCTGTCTCTTCCTTTTTTTAAGCTATTGACACTTTCTCACTTTATTAGGCAACATCGCAAGACATTTACATTTATATTGAAAACTCTTCTTTTTTATGCAGTGACAGCCATGGCGGGATTGTTGTACTATTATTTATTTTTAATTTTTTTAAACAATTTTTTGGGCATTTTTGTAAACAGAAAGTGTGGTGTGTACTGTGAAATACTGTTTTTGGGTGTTTAATGTAGGATTTCTGCTGTTTCGTCCCCACCCAGCACCCCTGTTCACTCCACCGTCCCGTAAATATGTTTTTATTAATAATAAATTATAGAAATGGATTTTGGAAAACGCGCACACAGATTTGTGTCATAATCGACCTATAAAACGCCCTGAAAAGAATTTTTCGAAAATCTTTTATAATAGCGAAAAACCGCTATATCGAACTTTTACCCAAACATCGATCATGAAACTTAAGGCGGTGAGTCTACATGATAAAATTAATAATGGTACAGTTTTTCATATTCTTTTTCAAAATGTTATATGTTTTCGAATTATAACCTCTTAAAGTTCAATTTTTTAATGTTTGTTTTTTTTTTAAATTGTTTGGTTCCATCAAAAAGCAATATGACTTATATTTTGAACAAAGACTAATTTAATTGCGGTCCATCATTTGAGTAAAATTCACATTGATTGTGCGCCTCTTAAGGACTTTTTACCAACATTGAAAATTGTTTTGTCATATAGTATGTATAAATTTTAATAGCTTCTTTATTTTTTAGAAAGTTTTCTAAATGCCCAATGCTTGTAATCGATAAAAACAATTATACAAATTTTATTGAAGTCCATAATTTGGCGAAAAGGCCTTGATCACATTCGTTCAAATTATGAGCTTTTTAGGAAATTTTGTTATAAATATTTAAAATGATAAATTTTTAATAGCTCCAAAATCAGTTTCATGAAACTTTTTGATAACATTATTAAAGTAATTTATTCTATTAAAAATAAATTTTCTAAATGAGATTTTGCTTAAAAATGGAAAATAAAGGTAGATTACTCTTGGAGAAAAATCATGTTTCTTAAGTTTTTGCGACCCTGTATACAAAATCAGAATTTTTTTCTTCGTGAATCTTATTTTTACAAGCAAAAATTTTCATGAATAATGACTTTTTTTAATGAAATTTTGGTCCTTTTGTCCGCTTGTAAATGGAAACCCCATCCGTGGACAGTTTTATTGTTTAAATCACCCTGTATATAGACTTTTAATTATCCAATGAATATATATTTTACAGATCTGTACTATGTAGGTATATGGAGAGAACCGATTTTTTGCTATTGATAAATAGCAACATTCTTATAAACAAATAGAATGCTTAATTAACAATATTTTTTTTTTTACTAAATTTTTGAGGCTTATAAAAACTTTATAGAGGAGAAAAGGTTATTAATGCTTTTTATGTTGTTTTTTTTAAATTTATCTCAGCGGGTCTTATTTTTTTTACGTTTAGTTTACAGAAAAATTTATAAAAACCTTTATAAAATCATAGAATGTGGGTATACGCAATTTTTTGGAAAATAGTTTTTTTTGCAAAAGCCCATTATTGTTCTTAATTTGCTTGTTTAAATTGCATTAAGCTGTTTTTAAGTCCGTTTTACAGTCGGAAAGTTCATTCTGCAACTTGCAAGAAACTTGTGGTAGGCATGCGCAGTACGCGAACAGCTGATTTTTGCATCGTATTCTGCAACTTTATTGCGACTTGCAACTTTACCAGTTGGACCGATTTTTCTTGCAGTTGCAACTGCAATTCTGGGAAAAATTTGGTTATTTTAGTGGTACCAACCCCACCCAAAGTTACTAGTGGTGGTCACTCACCACCTTCTTGCTTTTTTCTTGAATTTTTATCCCCCAGGAGGGTAGCCCCAGCAATAATGAGGCAAATGGAAGCCGCGGTGGCTCTTTTCGTTCGATTTTCTTCATTTTTAACAGCTATTCTAAATACCGGTCAATAGCTAGGTTAGGTTCTACCTTTATTTTTCACATTTTTGCACGTTTGTACTTTGCCCTATTTTAGCAATATTAAAAAGCGAATTGTCAACTGTAAAACGAATCTGCAATAAACTTGCAGCCAGTTTATTGTTGAAAGAAAGTTGCTGCAACAAAATTGCAGAAAGAACTTGCCGACTGTAAAACGGACTTTACAGTTTAAAAGTTTTCTTGCATGCAATATTTTCTAGCTGCAATTTTCGATCTGCACATGCGCATTTTTCTTTTTAAAAATTTGCTGAAAAGTGCGCGTGAGCAGCATCGCAGCAAAAAAATGTCATGCAACAAATCTTCCAAAATGTAAAAACAGCTTAATAGAAGTGTTATTTACGTGTTTTAAAAAGTTGATAAAACGGTAGGCGTACTATTAATCCCTTTATATTTAGTGTTTGGGTCAAGTTTATTGAGTGGACTGATATCTATTTTTATTTTAAATAAAAAAGTAGGTCAGTTATTGTACAGGATAATGCTTGATTCTTGTTGACGATAATTGATGTGAGGAGGTACTCACTAATAGAGAATTATTGCAAGTTGCCTTATTAAGCTCGGAAGATTATTAATACCGGCCTTATTTAAATAGTGCTTGTACCCATAATTTAGAGTTATTGCAAATTATGTTGTAGTACCATTAACCTAAAAAAGGGAGCAAATTTTTGGTATTTTTTCTTTATTGTTTTGTGTAGTAAGGGTTTTTACAACACAATTACAAGAAATACATTTGAAAAAGCAAGGTTTTAAGTATTTTTACTTCTAAAAACATTTCCGATTTTGTGGTCGGCAGCCGTTCGGTTGACGAACAGTTCCGAAGTTAAAATAAATCCAAAATAAGGCACGACCTAAAACCGACATAAATAAAGCCGGGCACTATACTTACTAAGGGAGTCCTTATCCTTCCATGCATCTGCGCAAGCTCAGATGTCAAAATAAGGCCGGTATTATTAGTGCCTGACCTTATTTCACTGTGCAATAATCCTCTAATAACTCTTTTATTTCCTTATTATTTTGTACGGGGTGTCCAGTTATAAATGTACACATTCTTTGACTCTATTGCTTTTAAGTGGACAGAATAAGCAAAAATATTAGTTTGTTTGATTAATTTTTAGTTTTCGATATCTGTAAACAGATTTCTCTTGTCTTTTAAGGTATTTGAGGTACAATGAAAAATATGACATTTTAATATAGAACACCACTCGAAACACTATAAATTAATATCACCATAAAAGATTTTTCACAGGGCTACAAACATTTGATATGTCTAGCGTTAATAATTTTAAATATATTAGCCATCAAAATACAAATAATTTGTGTAGGAGCCAGTAGGAAACGTCAAAAATTAAAAAAATATATGGATGCTCTCTCAGGCTAAACAAAGTATTTTTATACAGGGTGATTCAAAAATCGATCACGAAACTTAAGGAGGTGATTCTACTTGACAAAATAAGGGTAGAGCTTCATATAAATTTTTTCAAAATGTCATTCGTTCGAGTTACATGCCGTCAAAGTTCAATTTTTATTTTGGTTTTTCGCCATATTGCATTTATTTTTTAACCAATCCAGTTAATATTTGGCACACAAATCGAGCTTTGCAGGTTCTAAAATTTTAAGACAAAAGTACTTTTTAATACCGCCAGAGGGCACTTTACGTAAAACTTAAAATTTATTTACATCATAACTTTTTATTTTGACAGATATTGCAAAGCTGGGGGCGCCATTTTTTATCAAAAACTTAAAAAATAAGGTACTCTTTATTAAAGTCGATAAACCTCACCGTTTAGGCACCAATAGACATCAAAGTTTTCATCAATTTCAATCAAATTACCTACATACATACAGGGTGTCCAGTAACTCAACTGACAAATTAGGACATATGTTTATATGAAGTTTTTTCTTATTTATTGTTGTAGAATCGTTGGGTTAGGTGTGTCGGTTGAGTTACTGGACACCCTGTATGTATGTAGGTAATTTGATTGAAATTAATGAAAACTTTGATGTCTATTGGTGCCTAAACGGTGAGGTTTATCGACTTTAATAAAGAGTACCTTATTTTAAGTTTTTCTTGCCTTTAAAATGGCGCCCCAGCTTTGCGATATCTGTCAAAATAAAAAGTTATGTTGTAAATAAATTTTAAGTTTTAGGTAAAGTACCCTCTACGGTATTTTAAAAAAGTACTTTTGTCTTAAAATTTTGGAATATGCAAAGCTCGATTTGTGTGCCAAATATCAACTGGATTGGTTAACAAATAAATGCAATATGACGAAAAACCAATATAAAAATTGAACTTTGACGACTTGTAACTCGAAAACGAAAGACATTTTAAAAAAAATATATGAAGCTCTATCCTTATTTTGTCAAGTTAAATCACCCCCTTAAGTTTCGTAATCGATTTTTGAATTACCCTGTATACAGAATCAGCTAAATGAAGTCGTTTGTAGGCAATATGTGGAAGGCAGGCAGTCTAACGCAAATGCCGGTATGAAAACATTTCGAATTGGGTGACTTATAGTGCTTGTTTTGTTATTGCATTACTGGCCGATATACTTTTCAATGATACGATATACTGTCTTAAACCAATTAGGAAGTTTCTAATTCGCCTGTTTCGTTTTGCCTGACGTTACAATTGTCAAGGTTTCAGCTGTGTTTTGCCTGACATTAAAAATTCCAGTGCCATACCTAATTTTACCTGTTAACACTTAAGATCGGGTAAAAAATATAAACAATATGACATTATTTCCTCTTTTACCTGTCTACACTTGAGCATACAGTTCGAGTGCAGCTATTGCCGATTAGTTACTAAAAGTAAAAACCCTAAAGCAATGCACCGCAAAAGTTTTTACTACATAAATGTTTAAACTTGAAAAGGAACAAAATCGTTAAAATTACCAACAAAACCACGAGCCGTTAGGCAAGCGGTTTTTAAATAAATGTCATGTACGAAATTAACAAAAATCAATAAATTTGAATAAAACAAGAGAAATAATTTACCCGCTGCCCGCGGAGGTCTTTCCTTACCCCCAAATCTTCAAGTATTTAAGTCCCGTGTCAACAAACTCCCTCTTACCTTGCTTAAGACACCCACGGTACGTTAGTATTTAGGCTTTTAGCCTTCGTGGTTTGTCCAAAGATAAAAAAACAAAAGATGTTGGTTTTAACAAGTTAGGAGCAAGTAGGAGTTTTGTCATATATTATATCACAAGATCTATAAATTAATTCGATTAAACTACCCAACAATATTTTGAGTAAGATTTTCTTTCAAAAATAGTTGAATGTACAATAATTTAATAAAAACACGAGACCGCGCAGCGATCGAGGGTTTTTATAATCAAAAACTTGAGGTTTTTTTTAAATTATTGTCGATGAAACTGTTTGCCAAGACAATCTTGCAAAAATATTTGGATAGTTTAATCGATTTAAATTTTTAGGTCAAGTGGTATACGGCTAGATTATTTCTTACAAAAACCTCACATTAAAGCCAACAACACAGGATTTTACTGATAAAGTTTGACATTTTCTTTAAATTTTAGCAACTAGTTTGGATGACAGAAATTTATTCGCGGTTAAACAGTACATATGGTTTAATTACTTATCTAAACAAAAATTTATCCGAAAAATGGTGATTTCTGAGTGGTCTTTTTTTCTATTGAGGCAAATAATCAGTAGAAAACAGAAGATTTTCATGATATTTTGCCAGTGTAAAACACTCTAGTAAAATAGTCTATCAAATATTATTTTTAGGATTACCACAAAACTCAAAATTTACATTTTTTAGCAGATAATCCTCTTCGAAAGTTAAATCTATTGACAACTGTTGTAAGCGCTAAAGAAAATCGAACGAAAAGCAAATAATAATCCACTCGTTTTTTCGTTTCCCACGGTATTCCGTCCGGTAATATAGGGAGGTGTAGGGCAGGTCTTAAGGGGTTCAATTCCATTCCTTCAGCGCTGTATGTCCACATGATGCGCGATCCAGAAGTGGGTCAGTGGGACATCCCTTCCCCTCCCCTCATGGCCACCGCGAACCCCACTACACGCGCCGCGCCGCTACACCGTTGCCAATGTTACGAAGGATTATCCGGTTTTTTAAGGAAATAGGTGTTACGAGCTCAAAGATGGTCAGAATAGACGTGTAAATTCTTAGGCTTTAGGCCTTCCTTCCAAGAAGAGAAAAATTAAGAATATAAACGAAAAGGAGAATTTTTTATCAAAATATCCACAAGAAAATACGTGTCTTTTTATTTAAATTTTAATATATAAAAAATTGTGCTGTACGTGCTCACTGAAATATACAGGGTGTTATAGAATGTTGTGCAGAAACTTGGAGGGCAGATTTTACGTATAAATGTTTATGATATAAACATAGGTCTGTGAAATGCATGGTTTCCAAGATTAGTACTACTAATTTCTTTTAAACACTTGGTTTTATTAATATCCCAAATATCCCTCATCTGATTTTAGTGAAATTTGGCATATTATTTGGGGGAGGCTAGATTCAAAGTGTAAAATTTCCAATATTACTACATTTTACAAAAAATAAACAAAGAACTTAAACATTAAATGAAATGCATTCTTTCCTAACTTTGAACATTCATAGCCTTAAACATGATTTCTTTTAATTCAGCTCTAAAAAATACTTTAAGACATTTATCTCATTGATGAAAATTTTACACTTTGAAGCTAGGAACTGTGTTTGTAGCTTTAAAAGAATAATGTAGCTCAAAGTTGGTTAAATTTATTCAGTCCACTGCACTGGCGTCTTAAGTGGCACCTAAACGAATATACTTGCTGACATCGACACTGGCTTATGCGCAGGTTTTAAATTTTGTTTGAATTATGGTAGGTTTAACTCTGACATTTATTGCACGATATTTATGTCAGATAAAAATGATAACAATATTTTTTTATCAGACATACATTTTTTACTGTTTACATTTTTATCCGACATAAATATCATGCAATTAATGTCAGATCTAAACCTACCATTAAGCATGTAAAATAACAGTTTGTGTTTTGTATATCCTTGTTTTTTTTCATATCTTGATTATTTTTTGGAATACAATTAAAACCCACTTAATTTTATATACTTAATATCTGGCCCACCTGAGAAAAAATAGGAAAAATGGTGAAAACTTTGCATTTAGTATAATTTGTTAGTTTAAATTTAAATTTTATTTAATTTGTTTTTTTTGCTGTGGCATAATTATTTAGAAAAAATATAAAAAGAAAGGCTTTTTTCTTGGATGGTCTAGAAACATGCAACTAAGTGGATTTTATTTTTGCTTAGAAACTAAACAAGATATCGAAAAAATTAAGAGACGGTTGTTATTTCAAATTATTAAAATTGCACAAGAGTTATTGGCGTACATTTTTTTCGTCAGGCATATTCGTTCAACTGCCGCTTGAAACAACACTGGACAACTTTGATTAAGTTAAGGTTAAATTAGACCCTTAATGCTAAAAATACCATTGTCAAATTTTATTAAAATTGAATGAGGCATGTCTATAAAACATTTTGGTAATTTTCTAGAAACCTGCGGCAACTCCGATTTTGACGAAATTTGGTATATGGGGGTTTTGGGGGCGCTGATCACGAATCTGATCCAAATTTTGGCGGAAACGTTTCGTTCTTGAGATATTCATCATCAGACTTGAAATTTAAAGTAATCCTATTTTTACAATATTCCCTTTTTTTTGCACACAAATTCTTGATTTAAAGCTTAAGTGGCACACAATATCTGATTTTCACCTTTTAAAACCCCGTTTTTACGTATTTTACATTATTTTTGCATTAAATTGCATAGCAATACTTTAAATCATTTCAATCCCAGTGTGCCATGAAGCCCTATGTGTATGTATGGTTGCCGCATTATCAAAGAAAAGCCACGCAATTTAATACAAAAATAATGTAAAAACGTAAAAAAACGGGGTTTTAAAAGGTAAAAATTAAATATTTTGTGACACTTTAGCTTTAAAACAATAATTGTGTGCAAAAAGAAGGGTGCATATAGTGAAAATAAGCTTAGGTCAAATTTGAACTTTGATGATGAATATCTCGAGAATGAAACGTTTCCGCCAAAAAATCTTTCAGATTCGTGATCAGCGCCCCAAAAACTCCCGTATACCAAATTTCGTAAAAATCGGAGTTGCCGCAGGTTTCTAGAAAATTACCAAAATTTTATTGATAGTTTTGTAGTTTAAAAATCAAATCTTACGTAAGTTAAACCGTCAAATTTAAATTTGACAACTACGAAACGCTATCTGCCTACCTACTAAAAATATCTAGTACCTATCGACACAGTAATTCATTATGCATCTGGGTCAATATAAGATGCACTTTTGATTTTACTCCTAGATAAGCGCGCGGCGAACATTGGCAACGTCGCATCCGCGCCGAACTGTGCGAGATGTGTTGTAAGTGTGTGTGTATGACTTCACAGCAGTAACATAGACCTGGTTCAATGGAAAGTAGGTCAGTCACTTTCACTTGTTATTACACGGGCCCGCTGTAATCATTTCGTATCATACCCCCGTTTGAGCCGGTCGCTCTTGAGGGGTTCTTCGTTCTTCCATCCCGCCGACTCTGGTCAGTCCCGTGTTGACGCTTTTCGGAATCGGACGTATTTCTTCCCTCCCTGGGACCTACTTTTTATTTCTCTTTTTTCTTTCGCGACTCGCGAGTGTTGTGCTTATTCAACCCCTATTTGGATTACTACTACTTACCCTATTGGATATTTATGTTATTAATATATTGTTGTACATTAAGAGTGTGAAGTGCCTATCTATAAACAAAAAGTTATGCATCAAAGGTCGCTAGGCCTAAGCAGATGACAACAACCCAAAGACAACAAACAATCGGGTTGCGTTTAGTGAGAAATGTTACTTGAAATGGAGAATCACTCAACGTTGTTATCCCTCAATATGTCCCCATTTAACGCGAACCAAGGGGACTCCCCGTGGCCACCCAGGCTTCCAGCCCTCTGAGCCATTACGGCTCGCCTCCCATTTCCACTCCTTACAACAGTTGTCAACAGTCCATGGGGATGGTGCAGCACCATCCCAACATGATGATGTCGCAGACAATGTCCAATATAGACACGTCTTATCTTTTTTCTTCAGGAACCCAAACCATCGGCGGTATCGACATGGGTGCCGCTTACCAGATCTCGGGGCCGCCCAGCTCGATCACCGGCGGCGATCCCGACACCAAAGACGGGATCGAGGAACTGTGTCCCGTGTGCGGGGACAAAGTGTCCGGGTACCACTATGGATTGTTGACTTGTGAATCGTGCAAGGGTTCTTCAAAAGGACTGTGCAAAACAAAAAGGTGTACACTTGTGTGGCGGAAAGGAGTTGTCATATTGACAAGACTCAGAGGAAGCGATGTCCGTTCTGTCGGTTTCAGAAGTGTTTGGATGTTGGAATGAAACTTGAAGGTGAGTCTTAGTCATTTAATATTTGGAACAGTTACTGCCTTCTTTGAATAGCTCTTTCATATCTTTAATCTTTGTTTAATTTATATCTCACATCCCTAGCAAAGGTGTCATAACTCAAAATTATCGCAAACTCGCTTTCACTGATTAGAACCAATAAAGTCGTAATAAAGTTATCTTAAATCCAAGAATTCATTAGTTGTTAATTTTTAACCTCAAATTACATATCGTTAAATTTTATGTTCGGGAATAGAATAAATTTGCAAATGTTCTTTAACATCTCAGCGATGTTCTCAAGCTAAAGTTTTTCTTCTGAGTAAACATTGCGACCTCAGAGAGTTGCTGTCAGAAACGTCATAATCTTACCTATAATTTATGATTTATATGTTGTGTCTTTAGTTTTTACTCGTATTTTGTTTCTGACTATTAAGTATGGTGTGAAATATAGGTAATGTTGTTCCCTAAACATGAAAATTCTAGAAGTTAAGTTTAGTAAACTTCTCAGAAGAAAGCTAAATTAGTTTTGTTGTTATTATTTTATAGAGCCGAGCTATTTAAGAAGGTGGTTATTGTGAATGTTTTTGTTTATAATATAAATTGAGTATCAGACAACAACGACACATGAAGCTTCTAGTAAATTTAAGGATATGGGGTTACCGCAGCAAAGTAATGTGCAAAACTGGAGTCCAGTGTTAGCCGATTTGCTGGTTTTTCTCGTCAGCGAACGCTATTTATTTATTAATGACGAGCCTATAATATCCGATGAATATTTAAACGGAATAACAGGAATGTAATTTTGCGACTTGTTGAGCTATCATGTAAATAATCTTGAAATAGTAACAAACCGGTATAATTTGCAGGAAAAGTACTTTAAAAAATACCGCAGTATCTACTGTTAATTTCACATAACAATCAATACTTGTTATTCCCCTAAAAACTACCCAAAGTTTATTAAAATTGTTTATTTACTAGGACCGCATAGAATTGCAACATTAGCAAACAAAAAGGTAAATGTTTACTTATCGGACACCACGCCAATTTTAATTATTTTGAGCATAGGGTTTTTGGGCGCTGATTACAAATCTGCACGTTTCCATTATCAAATTTAAAAAGCAAAAATTCTAGATTTAAAGCAAAATTTACACACAATATTTGATTTTTACCTCTTAAAAACCAATTTTTTTATTTATTTACCCATATTTTCATAAAATTGTCCCGTTTTCCATAAAATAAAAAGCTTCACTTGACTGAAAGTAAAGCTTTGCAATTTTATGGAAAAACGAGGTAAAATAAATAGAAAAATGGATTTTAAGAGGTGAAAATCAAATTTAATATTAAGTGTAAATTTATCAGAAAACTCAAAAATCACGTGCATAAAAATGGTGAATTTAGGGTAGGTTTGTGGCTAAGTTTAATGATGAATATCTCAGGAAGGAAACATTGTCTACTAAAAGTTTTTTAGATTCGTAATCAGCGCCCTAAAACCCCCGTATGCCAAAAATCATCAAAATCGGTGTGGTGTCCGATAAGCTAACAACTGCCAAAGAAAATAATAAAACAATTATCAATTTAACAATTTTTTGTTCATTTTAATTAAGTAAATTCACAAAGTTTAATAATTAAATTAGCTAGTTTTCGCTATACCCAGATTGTTTTGGAAAACCCTTTATGGGCGCCCTTGTGACTTCTATTAATTACCATCTATCATCCAGTAGATAACACACTTGGAACCCCAGTTGGTACCATAACCAATTACTTTTATTTATTTTGGCTTTTACTTTTCTTTACTCATTTCCTTTGGAAAAAACCAGCATTAATAGAATAATACACAATTCTTTAAAATCAACTTAGTAATTCATTATCGACCCATTTATTCAAAAGTAATCGTATGCCCATTCTTGCTGTACATTTACTAATATGAAATAAATAATAAATATTTCTGACAAAATGAGTCTAGACACTAACTTACAACTTATGTCAGCGCGAGTTATTTTCCAATTTACTGTTAATTTTGGTTCATTTTGCAATATTGAAGATAATTGCAATGTATCGTTTTAATACCCAAAGTAACACCGAGAACAGTATGGTTTAGATTCACTTTTGTTCGAAACTCGCTTTGGATTTTCGAACGCACCCCGATTAATTTCGTTGATCGAGAGCGAATTTTTGGCAGAATGAGTCTAGACACTTACTTACTTATGTCAGTGCGAGTTATTTTTCAATTTTCTGTTTATTTTGGTTTATTTTGCAATCTTAAAGATAATTGTAGTGTATTCGTTTTAAAGACCAAAATAACACCGAGAACAGTTTGGTTTAGATTCATTTTCGTTCGAAACTGGCTTTGGATTTTCGAACGCACCCCGATCAGTTCCGTCGATCGAGAGCGAATTTCCTCTTGGATTGGCACAAGTTGTAATTTTAATCAAATATTTACCGAGTTGGTATAATGATATACATATTATGTCTTGTCCTTGTCCTAGATTGGTACTTATTTAATTCGATGTCGTTCTGCGGGGATCTAAAAATAAAATATTAACGTGAAATATTGAGCAGATTTATTGCAAATTAGAAAAAAATTAAAGTGAAAATATACAGGGTGTTACAAAATGTTGTTAAAAAAATTAAGGGCAGATTTTAATTGGGAAATATAAAGAAATGTTCATTTGAATAAGTGTCCGCAAATTCCTTGTTCTCAATATCGTGGGTGCCCTTTTTGATTTTGCGAATGTAGACAGAGTTGGGTCGAATACTGAAAATCGGTATTCGAATACTGGAAAAAAGATTCGAATACTAAAAACAGAAAAAAAAACCGATAATTAAAAATTTGAAGAGCAAAAAAAAGGTCCTCATCTCATTTTTTCTACGTTTTGTTTGTTGCTCATTTTGATATTCTACTCGTGCTACTCGTGACAATTTTGGTGTTCGAATACTGCTTACACATTCAGGTATTCGAGTACTCGCAACGCCGGTATTCGAATACTCAAAAAAGTATTCGTCGAATACTTTAAAAGTATTGGAATACAGAATCCCATATACTAACCAAAATAGTATTCAGCCGAATACCAAAGACACAAATGTATTCGAATACTGTGAAAATGTATTCTGAATACTATTCAGAATACTGAAGTATTCGAATACGACCCAACATCTGGATGTAGACTTATATTGTATAGCTGTAGGTTGAAGTGGTTAAAATTTCTATACCTACATTAATTATGGATATAGAGTGACCTATTCAATAATACCAATCAATTATTCAAAGTTTTTTTCTCTAATGACATAAACGTTTTAATCGTAAAACTTAACTTGGTAATAATTTAATTAATTCTATCGTTACACGTGTGGGAGTAGGATCTATCGCTCTCATTATTCCAGGAACAATTAAAAACTGAAAAAGTGAAAGTTTAAATTTAATGTTTGTACCTATGCACTGCAATTAAATTGGCTTGTTTTATTAATTTTTAACACCCTGTAAATCAAACAATAGTTATTGATAATATTAGGCCACGTTTTGTACAGCTTTCCGCTTGGTTTAACTTCTTGACAACATTAAATGCCCAACCTTAATAACACCATGCCCGTCGAGACTATACCAATCATAAATGGTACCCATTATTTTTAAATGGTGCTGGTACCTCCCTGTTTGCCAGACTTATGTACTCTTTGTTATTGTTTGTTGCCATTTTGTATATTTTTTTTCTGTGGAATCAAAGAATGCAGTATAAGGTTACATTGGCTTGGAAAGTATAAAGAAAATCGTTATAATTTTTTTAAGTTAA
Source organism: Listronotus bonariensis (assembly GCA_014170235.1). Classification (NCBI taxonomy): domain Eukaryota; kingdom Metazoa; phylum Arthropoda; class Insecta; order Coleoptera; family Curculionidae; genus Listronotus; species Listronotus bonariensis. The sequence continues at coordinate 137,955 of JACEGR010001188.1, forward strand.
TTAAGTGTAAAAATGTGGAAGACTCAAAGCTCTATTTTTGATAGTCGATTGTCATAATTTCTCCAAAAATAATGAAACGATCTTGGTCAAACGAGTTGGGTAAAGATCAGCTGTTTTTTGCCTACCATGGTCACGAAAATTAAAAGTTCTTATCAAAATTAACGTATTATAGCTAGATACAAAAAAATACAAAAGAATAAAAAGTTGTATATTAATTAATTGCTCAATTATAAAAAAATATATAAAAACGTCAAAAAGTCAGTGGCGTACTTTTTCTCAATAATATAAGTTGCGGTGCCCACTGAGACGCCACTGAGCCCAATAATAACAATCTGATTAAGGCTAAATTAGCGGCTTATTACTTTAAATAGTTGTGCCAAATTTTGTCCAAATCGGTCCTAAGCATATTAGAAATATTTAAAAAATACTAATTTTTTAACTAAAATTTAACGCCCTGTATCTCAGTAAGCAAGCAACTCCGGACATATGTTTATAGGAACTTTTTTTCATAAAATAATTTAAGGTATCACATCTTAAAGTTTGATCCCATAGTTCTAAAACACCCTGTATATAAGTTTGATGGCCGTCTTATGTGAATTAATGTTTATTTGTTTATACTACTTTTAAAAAAATGCAAAGACCCAAAATTCTTATGGATATAATAAATTAATCTTAATAAGAACTTTTAATTTTCGTGACTGATGGGCAAAAAATGGCTAATCTGTACCCACATCCTTTGCTTAAGTATTGTTTCAAAACAGGATTAACCAATATTTCAAAAATAGTATTTCTATTTTTTTTTTTACCAATTTCTCGTGGTTCAAATTATACCAAAATCCCATACAGATACAGGATGATTCAAAATCCAATCACAATTTTATAGTGGGACATCTTATCTATAGGTTTTTTTTTAATCTTTGGACAATCCACGAAGGCTGAAAGCCTAAATACTAACGTACCGTGGGTGTCTTAAGCAGGGTAAGAGGAAGTTTGTTAACACGGGACTTAAAAACTTGAAGATTTGGGGGTAAGGAAAGATCTCCGCGGGCAGCAGGTTCCACATTCTAGAAACTCTAGGGATAAAAGAACGAACGAAATGGGAAGTTCGGGGCCTGTACAATTGAACTGTATAGGATGCATACGCGCGGCACCACGAGTTTCTCTGTTGGGAGCTGCAAGAGGATGGACTATACTGGATAATTCGTCGGAGCAGAAGCCGTAAAAGTATCTATAGAAGAGCGATAGATCTCCCACAGCTCGACGATGGACAAGAAAAGGGAAGTCTTTGAGTAAGTATAGGATCATTAATAAGACGAACAGCCCTTCTTTGAATGGCATCAAGAATACTGAGGGTTGTAGGGGATGCCATTCCCCAGACATGAGAACAATATTCCAGAGAGGGTCGAATTTGGGACACATACAAAGTGTATAAATTGAAAGGAGAAAAATACTTTTGGCTCGGAAAAGAAATCCAAGCTTTTTAAAGCCGCGGTGGCTATAGATACGATGCATTAAATTGAACAAGATTTTTGGCGCTCCAATCCAATATCAAATTGAGATCCTGTGAAAGAGATATCTGCATCGCCCTGCGTTTGCTTTCCAAGTCGGGTTGAGAGATTGGTTTGGGAACCTGAAAAGTGAAGTGAAGGGTACTATCGTCAGCATAACTATGAATGTGATATGTTGTGGAAGAAAGAAGGTCGTTGATGTGAAGAAGAAACAAAGTTGGTACTAGTACTGAACCATGTGGCACTCCAGCATTAATTTCGTGAAAGCTTGAAGAGTGGCCATCAACAATGACTGATATACGTCGATTAGAAAAATAACTGAAGAGCCAAGAGCAGAGTTTAGTTGGAAGACCGTAGGAGGGAAGTTTATTAAGAAGTGCGTCATGCCAGAATTGGTCGAAAGCTTTAGATATATCAAGAACAACGATCTGGGACTCACCTAGAAACTCAAGAGACTTGTTCCAGTTGTGTGAAACGAAAGAAAGAAGATCTGCTGTAGATTTCTTGTGACGAAATCTATAGGTTAAAAAAGTGGCAGCCAAGATAAAAAACTATTACAAGATTGAGTTGACGTGTCATGCAAAGGTGTAGTACCTATAATAAAATACGATTATAATAACAGACTATCAGAGCCACAACGTTATGGCGGTAGTTGCAAACCATATAATCGAATATAATTAGCCGCACCACGTGTAACATAATATTTTTTCTATAATAGCAACAACGCTCGATCTTAAAATGTCAAAAAACGTGTTCATAAACGGGTTTTAAATCACCATTTTTTTAAATTTTATTCCAAGTCATATATTTAGTTCTTTGGCATATTTTGTAATAAAGCAAGAATATATTAGAGACATTTTGCACCCCTTACTTTGCAATTCCGTTGTGGTTAACGTTATTCTGAGACTACGCAGTAACACAAACATGATCCGTTATCGTTATTAACCATACCGGACTCCTTTAATTACGGATGAATACCGAAGAGCTTATCGTTATCGTTATCGTTATTGTTAAACTGCGTGGTTGCCGGATTGTAGAAATTTTAATATCAATTATTTAAGAAGGTTAAAATTTTATTGCCGTATTAATTAAAATATCATTTATACAAAGGCTCTAATTAGCGAAAAATCTATAGCAGTAATAAAAATCAAATAGTGTTAAGAAATTCAGACGGACTTGCACTTTTACGGATATTCTAAATCAGTAATTAATTTAAATGTTACAATCTTGCACCCTTGCTTTTTATTCTACTACCAAACTTAACCTTACTTTTTGTGTTTTGCTTATACTGTATTGTTTGCATCTACTTTAAAAAACGAAATCAACAGAAGTGTTTGCATATATTTAAATATCAATTTATATCTTATGAAGAATAAAAGTAAACACTGATTTTTCGTTAACTTTAAAATCGGTGAACCACAGGCAAAAATAAGGTTATGTGTCGAAAGCGCAGACGCAAGATAAATTTCTTCAAAAGAGGCTGCAAAATCTCTGTCTAAAACTGCTGCCGTAATCGTTATGTTTAATAACGATAACCATAAGGAGGCCAAAAAACGTCTGTTATTTTAAGAGGTGCAAAATGTCTCTATTATTGCATAAATAATTGTTAATGACTTTGGACAAACCAATTAATACAGACCAGACGTTCGCGAATTTTATCAGCCAATTCCAAAATTTTGCAAAAAAATATCCGAGGCGTTGAGAATGACAGCGGACCATCCTACAAATCAAATACAATGCGCTTTAATGCGTATTTTTAATGGCATAAAACTTATTTATCAGGCACTAATTACTATTAAGGAATGTATCATCTCACTTAGTCCACTTTGGCTCTGATAAGTAAGTTTTATGCTATTAAAAATACGTGCTAAAGCACTTTTTTTATTAATGGGATGGTCCGGTCTGGCTCTCAATTACTGCAACAAAATATTAACAGTTTATGCAATGTATGTCCAGGAATGCCTGTTATTCTTTACCTACTCTAGTGCAACGTATAGACAATTTTAGGAAATTCAAAAATCAAAAAATCATTTTTTGCAAATTTCAAAATTAAAATTTCTGTACAAGTGTTTTTTTAGGCGAACAGCATCTGGTATATATTTTTAAGATATTAAAAATTGAAAATCCTAGGTATATTGTCTCTTATCAAAGATATTATATCGAAAATAAGTCCTCATCGAATAATCTTTAACCTCAATAAAATTTACGCATTTAAAAACAATTTCCTGGAAAAATTCTGAAATAGATAAAACCAACGATAAAACTACGCGTATAATAAAACATTTGTTGATTTTTACGTATTCACACACACCAGTAGTTGGTTTTGGCGACAAATATGTTTACAATGCCGTAATCTTATCAAATTGCTTAGGAAAGTAAAACTACCAATCGACGAATAAAATTGCCAATTTTATAAACAAGAAGTCTGTTATATTTATATGCAATAGTTGTTTATCTAAAAAAAATATTTGAAAAATTAACCAAACTGTACAGTCTTTCCTCGATGCTTCGAGTAGCTGCGGTTCATGTTTACGTAGAGTTGTCATAGACCTCCCGGGCATGTTTGAAGGTATCGTACGAGCGTGGCTGTACCCTTAGGGATCGAGAAACAGATTCACACAAATTGGGTCTTCATTCTTCTAGGGCTAAGCGCTGTAAGGTTGCTGACTCTTAGAGACCCATGATAGTTTTTAGGTTAGCGAGGCGCAGGTGTTTTCGTAACGGCCGAGGACGGTGGTGCCTCTACTGGAAGTGTCAGCAAGTGACAGTGAAGGTTATGCACAATAACAGTAGCAGCCGCTGGCTAGATAGTCGCAATTTATAATTGCATCGATAATTATTTTGTTTCAAACAAAGTCAAACATTTGAACTGGAACTTGTCATGGGTGCGGAACACTCGACCATCCAGATTTTCCAGTATGAAGTCCTGGAAGGCACTAGTCCGGAAGGGGAGAGCTGGTTAATCGTCTTAGCAATCGGGTTCAACAACTAAAGAAAGCTTAGCAAACCAAACTGTAAGTTGTTCAACAATGCTGAAGCTCAGCTGTCAACGTATTGTCAAGCCATTTTAATTCTCGATGACGTAGCAAAATCAAATGAATAGAACAAAGGTCTTCATTATTTAGATATTGTGATGTAAGGGGTGACTTTGGAGACCCATAAAATAATTTTAAAGTTTCCAATTGTGGTTTTAAAATATTATACAAACAAAGAAAACAATGAAAAATATTAAATTTCAATTTTATTCGGAATGGGGACACCATATGCTTTGAAAATCCAATCCGAATTTAATCTTCAAAGTTGAGCCTATCGAAATTAAATTAAGAGAAATTCGGGCCAGTACTTATCGATTTCATAAATCGCTTTCAAATGCAAATTGGCTAGTCAATATGACAATTACGAGAAACCCTTTTAAGGGCCTTTTATTATCAGGTAGTACCTTTTAGAAACAGATGTTAGTTTTGACTTTTTTATAGACAAATTTAATGACCCTTTTAGCAAGTTTATGGTCGGGACAGATCGTTTTCCTTTTCCGAAATAAAGCGTCGGTGCTTTTAGGCAAAGCACCAATTCACGAGTAGGTTTAAAAAAGTGAGTAACTACAAAATTTCTATTTTTTAAGCAATTTATTATACACTTTTAGCTTAGTGAAAAGGTAAACCGTATCAGCTAAATAACATAACACAAAGGCAATATTTTTTACATTTAACACATTATTACACATATTATACATTTAAGTTGTCATGAAAATATTCATTTTGGCATTTTTGTCCACATATCGGCGGACTGTGCGGTGTGTCACATTGTTCACATATTAGAATTATTGATTTAATCTCTATCTGTTTGTATTCTACACGCTTTGGACCGTCCCTTTTCCGCGCATTGCCTGTAAACCATTTGACTTTGCTGATACGGTATGTAATGTAATCAATATAGCTTATACCGGGTGTTGCTCCGTCGAGCGGGACAGAATCCCATGTAAATTTTGAAGTAGTCAAATATTGGCTCCCCTTAAAAAAATGTTATTTAGATTTATTGAAGAGCACAGGAAGTTCCACCCAAAATGAAAATTTGAGCATTTTTCAACCAACCAGTAAAGAGTAAACTGCTTAATACTTCTTTATCTCATTATGCACCCTGTACTCTAGAAATCAACAATAAAAACACCATATCGATTTATCAGTGACAATTTAGATCATTAATTTATAATGTCATTGCCAAATCTGAACAATTTTATACGGAAATTTCAAAAAGAATCCTCGCATTTCATTTTAGTTTACAGCTAATTCCAACACATGCACTCACAGTTACGCAAGGCAATAAAACAAATTTTTCTACATTTAGAAATCAATTTATGACGAAAATATCAGGATTTAATCAAATGCTCAAATATTCCTCCATTAACTGCCAGACAATAACCCAAACGATTATAAAACTGATTTCTTACGTTGGCTAGTTGGTACATCGATATTCTGGCACATTCAGCGGAAATAGCATTCCTTAGCTGGACTAAATTTTCATATTTTTTATTGGTAGCTTAGTTTTTAAATGTCCCCATAGACAAAAATCGTTTGGCGAAAGATCACGTCGATTTTCTTCACATTTGCAATTATTGATTACTGTGCCTGTAGTTTCAAATTTTTTATCGTCCGTTCTATTGTCGATTTACTTGGTATTGGCCTATTGGGAAAATAGGCTGCAAACATGTCCGCTACTCTTCGATAACTATTTCCCTGGTAAAACCATTTTATAATAGTGATTTTTTCTTGATTTAAGTAGTTCATTATTTAAGAATGATGTGACATTGATCTGACAAGTTGAGAGTAAGAGGTAAAATAAGTTTTCTAGTATTTTATTATAAACTTCTAATAATACAAGGCGGGTAAGAAGATAGGAGATTCTGTAACTTATTTTAGCATTTATCTCTTAGATCGCGAACTGAGAAGAACTGAAATTTGTACACTGGGTATAACTTTTCGTGCTCTTTAAAAAACCCTAATTATATTTTCTTCTAAAATAATTAGGGGAGCCAATATTGGACCACTTCAAAATTTACATGGGATTCCCTATGTCCCGCTCGACGGAGCAACACCCGGTATGTATAATTTATTATCTTCTTACACTACCAAAAGGCGTGTAAAAATTTCTTTTTGAAGATATTTTTCAAAATTTCTTTACGATCTCAATGGTTAAATCTTATTTTCAGTACACTGATTGACGTGAAAAATAAAAAAATCTATGTGAGCATGTGTGTGGCAATTCTGTAGTAAATGGCGGCAAGTAGGTCATTTGTCAAGTTAGTTTTGCAACTAGCTAAAATGGATTTCGAGCTCTTTCAACCGTACCCAGCGGTAATTATGACCAATGAAACTATTTGCCGCTTTTATACCAAACATGTGTTTTTAAAAAGACTTATTAAATCCACCTATACAGTGGTCTGTCCACTCCTTTAATATATCTAATCCTTTTTTTAAAAAATTACTTTTTTTTTTGAAAAAAAATCGATTTTTTGTGCCAGATACAGTAATTTATGTAACAAGTGCATAAAGTGGATAGTACGAGCCGTCAAGCGAGTACGGCAATCCCATGAGCAGGAAATGACACGTAATGCATGTGTTGCACGCTTCCATATGTTGTGCGGTCCCGTTTCGTAGGAGGCTACATAGCGTCCCTGGGTAGGCAGCTGGAGTTGTATGGGCGTTTCTGTGCCCTTGGGGATCAAAAAAGACTCATGCTAAATTGATAGCATCTTTCTTCTGGAACTAAGCGCTGTGAGTAAAGATTCCTGTGCACGTGTTTTCGTAGCGGCTGAGGACGGTGTCGCCCTCTACTGGAAGCGTCAGCAAGTGACAGTGAAGGTTATGCACAATAACAGTAGCAGTTATTTGGATTGACAGCTACAATTTATGCATTGAATCGATTATTTTTTCGTATCGAACCAACGTAAATATTTGAATAATTTAAATTTCTGGGAGCGGAAAGCTCGACCATCCAGATTTTCCACGTACGAAGCCTTGGAAAGCGTAGTCCGGAAGGGGAGAGCTGGTTAATCGTCTTGTAACGGGACCAACAGCAGAGAAAGCAAAGCAGAAATTAAAGCTGATGCCTAATGCCCTTTTGGTTTTTACATAATATGCCACATCTTAAACGTGTTCATCGCAGAGTAACGATCTCCGGAGATCTGGTCAAAGGTGGATGCAGTGTTAAAAGTTAAAACCAATTTGCCTACTCCAGTAACATTTACTTACAATCACGACTTAAAATACCATCGGCGTTATGTTTTGTACCTGAGAAATTATTGTATAATACAAATTATTACCTGATTCGAAACAAAAATAATACCCGGACAGGCGCATAATGTTAAAATATACACTTAGCGAAGTGACTTTCTTTTTAAAATGTTGGCTTCTTGCGACACTGTCGTTCTATACGAATTTGAATTTTAGATATCGCGTTCAAATTACTCAACGCTAGTTACGATCGAGCCTAAATCGTTTTATTGTTTTAAAAATATCTGGGGCAGGCTTTCGATTTTTTGTCGGCGGTTTTCGACAAGTACACTATTGGGCAATAGGCTGGGCCAAAAAATCTACTTTTTTTTTTAAATATATCAAAAATATTGTTTAGGTTGACAAAGGGAAAATATTGTGAATATTTGTGTCTTTTATATTAAGATTTAGAGGTCTATCTCCTTTAATTTAGATTTATTATTTAAACTTATATTTTTGCATCACAGCTGTCTAACTATCGAGGCAAAAAATCATCTGCACATACTTTAAGGGTGACCACAGACGATCAATACTATTATTGGGCAAAAATATTGCAAATGGTAATATTGGGCTAGTTTACACCAGGAGAACCAATTTTTTAGTTCGAGGTCTAAATGACGCTGCCGCCGTACTTTATGTCAACGGTGGTGTTAACACTTGAGTGTCTTAAAATTTGCTACTCGAATCAGTCCTTCTCAAATGGGGGTGACCAAATATGATTTTCCTTGGTGTAAACACGTCGGACTTTTTTAGTGGACCAAAATGACATTCGTTTTCCAGTTATAAGCCGTCAAAGTTCAGTCTTAATTTTGGTTTTGTCGCATATTGCATTTATGTTTTTAACCAGTTTTAATCAGTTGATATTTGGCACACAAATCAGAGCTTTTTGCAGGATTCCTAAAATTTCTAAGACAAAAGTACTTCTTTTTTTTTTTAAATAGCGCTAATAGGGATTCACTTTACCTACAAAACTTAAAATTTATTTACATCATAACTTTTTATTTTAACTGATATCCAGCAAAGCTAGGCGGTGCCATTTTATAGACAATTAAAAGACTTAGAAAATATATGGTAAATCTATGTTAAGGTCGATAAACCTCACCGTTTAGGCAAACAACTAGTACATCAAACGTTTTGACAATACAAATCCTTTAATTAAATTTCCTACATACTTGAACAGAGTGTGCCAAATATCGTACTGGATTGGTTAAAAAATAAATGCAATATGGTGCAAAAAACCAAAATAAAAATTGAACTTTTGACGGCATGTAACTCGAATGACATTTTGAAAAAATCTTAATATGAAGCTCTACCCTTATATTTGTCAATGTCGTGATCGATTTTTGATTCACCCTGCACAACTTTAGGAAATTAAATTGCCTACAAAAACGCACTTATTGAAAATTTTGCCAGACGCACCGTTTTCGAACAATCAAGCTTTAAAAAATTGATATATTTTTTACATTCACCTTTTTATTTTGGAATCTCGTAACTAACTTAAAAATAAATATATAGAAAATAACAGCATAGATTCGTAAAGAGGAATTTATTGCTCTACAAAATAGGTCTCTTAATGTTTTTAAATAAAATTGTCTTTTTAAAAGTTATACACAGTTTAATTTTAAAGAAAATAGTAAATTATTGTTTTCTTTATTGTTAAACCAATTTATTTACTCAGTGGAATAAATTAATAAATGATTAATAGTTATACTATACAAAAACCTAGAATTACTTACTCTAAGACAGTAAATCTACGTCAATAGCTTTGTAATAAACGTTGTTCACACCAAAGTCGGTCTATACAGGGTCGCGACATTCGGCCATATTGCTTTGACGTGTTATGACGTCACATTTCCCATTTTTCGGCCATGTTGTTCAGTGCCGGAGATATACAGTTTATTGTATTAGTAGAACAACCGTTTACACAACAGTTTTTAATTATTATTAAGTTGTAAATTCTTTTACTCTAAATGAAAAACATTTGGAATTACATCTTTCAACAAATATCACTTCCAAAACAATGTAAAATGAAATGCGCAAATTCTAGACGCCACTGGATTGATCATCAGCTTTCATTTTACCCAGTCTTCCCAATTTTTCTCCGTGGAGTGCCCTTCCTTGCATCCCCGACCTCGAACCGCCTAAAAGTTGAGGATATGTCGCAACCTTATAAATATAAACTAACCTTGGTTCACACTTTTTATTTATACAAGACATCTATTTTAATTAAAAGTTGAAATATACCCTAAAGTTAGTTCAATAATTATGCCTAAAAGCTTGTTTCCATTGAAGTCCTTTGGAAGCCAATATCTCCTAGATTTTCGGCGTTTTTGATTTAAATTAATTTTTATGCTAAGAGCCCATTTTAAACGCATACAATAGTACCTAATTAATTAAGACCCCTTCATCTGGTAATCAATCTACGCCCATGGCGTTGTCTTATTGTAAGTGAGCCCACATAAATACCAAAAGCCAAATAAATTTAATGACTACAAGTCGATATTACCTAATAATCACACATTCGGTAAGAAGTCGCTAAATTTTGTGTGTGTACGAAATAAATTCGGAAAAGTGGGTTAATGGTTCTCGGTTTATTTGTGAAACGAAATTTTGACGGGGCCATACAAACACACATCGGGTATTGCTTGCAAGTAGCTCGGGCCTGCTTGCTTAACAATATTGCCTGTCTTAGGTGAGAATTTTAATTTCGACGTTTTGCTGCTTTGGGTGTTGCAATTGGTAGTAGTAAAGTTTTTGCTTTTGATACTACGAGGGGCGGTTTAAAAATGGCCGGGAATACTACTTACACATCCAAAAGTCCCAGAGTTGTTAACTTGACACACTGGCAACCGGAGCCCAAAGCCCAAACTTCGATAGTCCTTATTTTTTGGTCTGCCACAGGCTAAAGGTGCTACTTACACTACCTTGTGATCCTCTAAAGCGTCGCAACTTTCCTGTGTTGTATGTAGAAGTTGAGTAAAACATTAAACTCTTTTATGTTTTTTACTCAAAAATGGTGTTTTTATAAGAATCACTCTGAAAAAAACGTATACATTAGCTTTGTTCGCGGGTTCGATTCTGAACCGGTTCTGGGACTATTCGCATGCGCAGTGAATAAAGCAGCGTTCGCGGTTGGTAAAATCCTGAATTTTTAGTAACAGTTATGTGTTCGCCGGTTACAATGAAATCAGTTCGTTACCGGTTCGTAACCTGATTAGCAGTCTTGGGATTTTTGTTGGAACTAAAAGTTCAGTTCGGAATTTCATAAGCATTGTCGACATGGTCAGCTGTTTTCTGTTTTTGTGGTACAGAAATAAACCGTTGTATTACAGTTTAATTGTTTCTGCCACTTTTAATGCGGGTTAATATACATGTTGAATATATTTTTTTATTTTTATGATTCTGAGCGTATATAAACAAAGGATATTTAATTGTATTCCGTATAAATGTATGTATGCAATAAAATAAATAAAGATTTAATTAAAAAATATAGACAATATTACAAGATTTTACCATTTCTTGTTGTTTGAATTTTATCCTTAGTTAAATACACATTTTTTTTCCCAGGGAGCCGTCTGCATGTCCGGTGGCACTGCAGCCTGAAGGCTTATTGTACCAAACTCCCGTTTTATAACAACAAATACACATACTTATGTTAAAAACGAGAGGAGGCATTGGACAGTATAACAATTTACCTTTTTGTTTGAATTTAATTTTTTTTGTCTAGTATCCAATTTAACCATAAAAATCCTAACCAAAAGGCTAGGTTAGAATACATCCTCAGCTGTATAGAAAATCGTTCGCGGTAAATAAAATTCCCGAACTAATAAATAACTAGACATGCGCCTTAAAACAATTCTAAACCATTTCGGTTCTGGTTCAGAATCGGTTCATTACTAGACCCCCTGTGGTTACCCTGTGGATATCAGTAATAGGTGGACACACTGTATATGTATAATTTCCAATTTCCATTAAAATATTGTGTATATTCCCCGATACAATATATCGGTATTGGTCGATTTATTTATAGCGTTGGCAAAAGAAAAATGGTATCTTACTTTCTCTTATTTTTAAATATCTAATATTTATCCGCAAAAATGCATCTTCTCAAACCAAACCAAACCAAACAAGCCTAATAATTAAACAGATACGGTTTATGTCAATATTTTAAAAATGAAAAGGAAAAACACACGTGCCACATAAAGATAAAAACAAAAACACCTCCACGAAATTGTACGAAAAACAAATCTAAAGTAAATCGTTTTATATCGCTGCGAAATTTTTATATCCCGGTTGAAATAAATAAGTTTCATTCATGCAGCGCGTTTTTATTGTTCGGCCAATTTCGTTCGTATTCATCATAATTTCGGGAAAAATAACCGGAAGTACGAGGCCAATTAGACATGCAAATAATATCTCTTTTCCGTGTTTTGTTGAAAACATAAAAATTGTCTGTAACAACATAATCTACGCACCATAAATTTAAGATGTGGACAAAATAAATTAATAAAATACGAGCCAACTTTTATACAGGGTTTTTGCCTTTTAACTGGTTTTTGGTAATTTAATTAGAACATTTACGAGGTGGCATTAAATTTACCAGGGGTCCAGGACAATATAGAAAAATCTATTGAATATTGTAGTATAGGAGGCAGCAACGTTTTTAAAAAATAATTTTAGGTCAGCTGTTTTTTGATATATTGTTCTTCTTCCTCTTCTAGATAGACTCTGGGCTGTCTGACTGGCGGTAGTGGTTGCGTTTTAAGTTTTTATTGCCAGACACTTTTATCATTGCTAATTATACAGTCGTCCCTAACTTCTGAAACGTTCGGTAAATTTTGATGAAACTTTGAACGATAATATATGACCAAAGTCTGCATTTTTTGACTTATCAGTGACAGATCTGAATGTCAAGCTCACAGCTGGGCGCCAACGCAACCGCTACCGCCGGCTAGACAGCCGAGAATCTACCCGAAAGAGGAGAGAGAACAACATATTGGATTGGGGCGCCAAAAATCTCGTCCATTTAAATGCATCCAAAACACAATCATGTTCTTTGTCGCGAAAAGAGTCATCAAATACTCATCCTCTGTTTGAGCGGCCAAGTTTTGCAGAGCAAAGACACCTTCAATCTTGTGGGCGTCACATTTGAAAGTAACCTTAACTGGCACAAACACATTGCATCTATAGCCATGGCAGCATCAAAAAAGCTTGGATTTCTTTTTCGAGCCAAAAAGTATTTTTCTACTTATAATTTATACACATTATAAGTGTCCCAAATCCGACCTCCCTTGAAATATTGTTCTCATATCTGGGGCATGGCGTCCCCACAACCCTAAGCATTCTTAATTCTATTCAAAGAAGAGCTTTTCGTCTCATTAATGATCCTTCACTTAAAGAAAGGCTCCTTCTCTTGCCCATCGTCGGGCTGTGGGGAATTTATCGCTTTTTGATAGGTACTTCCACGGCTATTGCTCTGAAGAATTGTCGAGTATAGTTCCTCCAATTACGGTTACCAACAGAGAAACTTGGTTTCGCACGTATGCATCCCTATACGGTCCAACTGGACAGGCCTCGAACTTCCCATTTCGTTAGTTCTTTTATCCCAAGAGTTTCTAGAATGTGGAACCTGCTGCAAATCTTCAAGTATTTAAGTCCCGTGTTAACAAACTCCCTCTTACCTCGCTTAAGACACCCACGGTACGTTAGTACTCAGGCTTGTAGCCTTCGTGGTTTATCCAAAGATAAAAAATTATATATTAAAAAATCAGACAACCTAATAAAACACTTATTTTCGCGACGTTGCTAGCTCCCGGACTAATAAAATCAAGTTTCAATAATTATTGAATAATGAAGGTTTTTTTGTTTAATATTGGCTGTTTTAGCTGAGGTAAAAATTGATACTTCCTCGTATACCTAAATCGGCGCGTTGGTTAGCTCGTTATTATAAAATAAAGTAAATAATACCACGCTGTGTGTACCAATACCATTGGCACACTTCTGCGCCGTTGAGCAATTTAGAAAACCGATTCGTTAAATGATATTTTAATAAATATTGCATGGCAAAAAGCGATCGAAAATTGCCGAAATTATTAATATTTAATTGTAAAGGTTTCTTAACGATGGTAAAGTGTTCTGTCACGGGATATTTTTATGATAGAGTATCTCGATAAAGGTACGTTTACATCTGACATTTATTGCATGATATTTATGTCGGATAGAAATTCTGGCTAATGTAAACAATCAAAAATTAATGTATAATTTGCGAGTTTTTGAGAAAATATTATTCTTTTTAGGTGTTTATCGATTCTGCAGCACTAAATATATTGTGTGTAATGTCCTTTCCTATTAAAAGTCGTTTCAACAACTTTCAACAAGAATAAACCGGCACAAAACGTTCGTAAACTATCGATTACAAGATATTTTTAACACGCTTTTATTAACAGGTTGTAACTATCCATCTATCTATCTATCTATCTATGTAACGGAATCTTTGAGCCTAATTTTAACCAACTTCCAGCTATTCGATTTCTTTGAAACTTTGCACACGTGTCAAGGACCGATGAAGATGCAATAATTTAAAAAACATTATCCCGTTATCTTTTTTGAATCGCCAGGAAAAAAAAATTCCATTATATTATAAAACAACACCTAGGATGCCATCTGTTGGCAACATTTCAAACTTTGCTATTAAATGAAGAAGAAATTTTGGATTTTTACAATTTGGTTAGTTGCACCATGAGTGTTCAATTTTTATGAACAATAAAAATATAGGGTTAGTTGCCATTACTTCAAGGATTCCATAATAAAAGTTACATTATGTGTAATGTATACATAATACATAATGTGCAATTAATAAAAATTAACATTCTTTTTAACACGCTTTTATTAACTTGGGTTGTAACTATCTATCTGGCTGCCTATGTAACGGAATCTTTGAGCTAATTTTAACCAACTTCCAGCTATTCGATTTCTTTTGAAACTTTGCACACGTATTAAGGTTGACAATGCAATAAAAAATCACAAACAGTATCCCTTTTCCTTTTTTTTTTTAATAATAATTAAAATTCCATTATATTATAAAAACAACACCTAGGGATGCCATCTGTTGGCAAAATTTGAAACTTTGCTACTTAATGAAGAAGAAATTTTTTAGTGAGTTGCAATCTTTTGCAAATTAAAATTTGCTACCATTGTCATTTCATAGGGGCTGGTTATTTCTTTTTGCTGCTTAATTAAAATAGTATCATTTCTAATTTACTGTTTATATTAAGTTTTTGTGCAATATAACGAACTAAAAAATGAAAAATAATTAATAGTTTAAAAAAACTAAAAAAACACGCTTTTATATGCAACCGAACAAAAATTAAAAATAATTTTTCATTAAAAAAATATTTTACTTTTCGCAGTAAAAAGCGTGGGTGCTTAATATATTAAATATTATAATTATTATATTTGCCAATATCTATGATGGAAGAAGTTATGAAAAAATAGTAAAATGCACACACTTTTTACTATGTGGTAAAATCTTTTTAATGAAAAATTATTTTTAATTTTAGTTCGGTTGCATATAAAGCGTGTTTTTGGATTTTTTAGGCACAATAATTATTCTTTGCTATTAACTTGGGTTGTAACTATCCATGCTGGCTATCTATGTAACGGAATCTTTGAGGCCCTAATTTTGTAACTTCCGGCTATTCGATTTCTTTGAAACTTTGCACTTTATTAATGACCATGACAATGCAATAATCTGCAAACAGTATCCCGTTATGTGAACATTAGCCAGAAAAAAAAATCATTATATTATAAAACAACACCTGGGGTTGCCATCTGTTGAAAGCAACATTTCAAATTGCTACTCAATGGAAGACATTTTTTAGTGGGTTGCCATCTGTTGGCAAAATTTCAAACTTTACTACTCTATAGGAGGAAAATTTTTAGTGGGTTGCCATCTGTTGGCAACATTCCAAACTTTGCTACTCTTGTTCACTAAAAATTTTTCGCCATTTTGTCAAGTAGCAAAAACTAAAAATGAAAATAAATAATAGTTTAAAAGCTAAAAAAACACGCTTTATATGCAACCGAACTAAAAATTAGAAAATAATTTTTCATTAAAAAAATATTGTCATTTCATAGTAAAAGCATTAGGTGCCTAACATATTAAATGTTATAATTATTATATTTGTAATGTCTATGATGGAAAAGTTATGAAAAATGGTAAAGTACTTACGCTTTTTGTGGATGACAATATTTTAATGAAAAGTATTTTCTAATTATCATTATAAGCGTGTTTGGTTTTTAAACTAATTGGTAACATATCGAATCGATTAAGCTACCGGAGTGGGTTTCCTATTTCTTTTCAATTACACCAGATACACGTTCGTTGGTAAATTTATGGCCAACACTCGGTGTTTAAAGAGACAAACAAACCAGCTACCGAGCATGTTTGCTCCGATTACAGGGAATTACTTTCAAATGAATTTCAGTCCGATTGTGGCTTGTTAACTTATGTACATAACAGGTTAATATTTAACTTACTGATAAAATAGTGGTCAAGTTAAATTGTTTCAGTGACATTTTATACATATAAATCGCCCAGATCAAATTCGCTTAAGTGTAACTATCTAGTTCATCAACATCCAAGACCTTATAGTCCCTGGGCCAATAATAAAACCAAAGTCGGTCTCTATAAGGTCACGACATTCGGCCATATTGCTTTGACGTGTTATAACGTCACATCTCCCATTTTTCGGCCATGTTGTTCAGTGCCGGAGATATACACTTTATTGTATTAGTAGAAAAAACCGTTTACACAACAGTTTTTAATTGTTATTAAGTTGTAAATTCTTTTACTTTAAATAAAAACATTTGAAATTACATCTTTCAACAAATATCACTTCCAAAACAATGCAAAATGAAATGCTCAAATTCTAGACGCCATTGGATTGATCTCAGCTTTGATTTTTACCCAGTCTTGTCAACTTTTCTCCGAGAAGTGCCCTTCCTTGCGTCCCCGACCTCAAACCGCCTAAAAGTTGAGGATATATCGCAACCTTTATAAATATAAACGAACCTTGAATAAAACTGACTTCATGGTAATAACACTTTTAAAACCCTTTTAGGGAGGGGTTCCTTTGACGAATCTACCACGAATATTCATACTGTCATATATGGAAGCGGCGCTTTAACCCAGCCTGTCAATTTTGACATGTTTCGGTTGTCGGACTGGGCAAAGGCGTCAGTTTTTTGTCGGGCAAGTTTACCAGAATATTTTAAGTTAGTTAGTTAGTTAGTTAGTAAGGGTTACCGTTACGAAACCCGCCCATTTCAATTATTTAAAAAATTGTATGTAAAACATTGTAGTAAACTTGTCCGACAAAAAAGTGACGCGTTTGCCCAGTCCGACACCCGAAACATTTGACATTGACTGGTTGGGACAAAACACCGCTTCCATATATGGCGGTATGGATATTCGTGGTGTAGATCTGGCCAAAAGGAAACCCCTCCCCTAAAAACACGTTTTAAAAGTGTATGATCAGAGGCTAGAATGAGACGAGTAACTGGTCCTAGCAATTTTGTCCGTTGTAGTTATCGTTATTCTGAGACTGCGCAGTAACGCAAACATAATCCGTTATCGTTATTAACCATACCGGACTCCTTTAATTACGGATGAATACCGAAGAGCTGTATCGTTATCGTTATTGTTAAACTGCGTGGTTGCCGGATTGTAGAAATTTTAATATCAATTATTTAAAAGGTTAAAATTTTATTGCCGTATTAATTAAAATATCATTTATACAAAGGCTCTAATTAGCGAAAAATCTATAGCAGTAATAAAAATCAAATAGTGTTAAGAAATTCAAACGGACTTGCACTTTTACGGATATTCTAAATCAGTAATTAATTTAGATGTTACAATCTGGCACACTTGCTTTTTATTCTACTACCAAACTTAACCTTACTTTTGTGTTTTGCTTATACTGTATTGTTTGCATCTACTTTAAGAAACGAAATCAACAGAAGTGTTTGCATATATTTAAATATGAATTTATATCTTATGAAGATTAAAAGTAAATACTGATTTTTCGTTAACTTTAAAATCGGTGAACCACAGGCAAAAATAAGGTTATGTGTCGAAAGCAGCAGACGCCAGATAAATTTCTTTAAAAGAGGCTGCAAAATCTCTGTCTAAAAACTGCTGCCGTAATCGTTATGTTTAATAACGATAACCATAAGGAGGCCAAAAAACGTCTGTTATTTTAAGAGGTGCAAAATGTCTCTATTATCATCGGAGTTATTTTCATTACTGGCCTAGGGACTATCAGTTACTTAGACAGTTTGGCTTTCTTAACTGAAAATTTAGGTCAAGAAAATAAACAAAACTATATTAATTTTTCTGACCTAAATTTTCTAGTTGAAAAGCCAAAGTGTCACGTAAACAGATCCGACGTAATTGCCGAGCTCTTTCGCTGCCGGATTTATTAAAACATTTCCGCGAAACTTTGCAAACAAGGCCACAATTTATGACACTATAAACCGTTGTAGAAATGCGGGGGTGTGAACGGTAACACACTATATGCAAGTCTGCTCGTGTGTGGGTGAAACTTCTTTCGATTTCGTTATTGCAAAATATCGCTGTGTACTTCGGAGAACAAAGAAAGTATATTTTTGCTGATGGAAGCTGAAAATGTCGGATGGATATTACCCCAAAGTATTGTTGCAGAGTTGAAAGATTTTATGTGAGTTTAAAACTTTTATTCGCGATTCAGATTATGAAACACAATGTTGCAACACTGTTAATCAGCTGATAAAAATGGGTATTTAGATCTAAAATGGCGAAAAGTATTTACATAATTTTACCCGATTTTCGGTTTGTATCTCGGGTAGATACAAGGTTAGTTTCATATTTATAAGGTTGCGACATATCCTAAACTTTTAGGCGGTTCTAGGTCGGGGACGCAAGGAAGGGCACTCCACGGAGAAAAGTGGGCAAGACTGGGTAAAATCAAAGTTGATGATCAATCCAGTGGCGTCTAGAATTTGCGCATTTCATTTTGCATTGCTTTGGAAGTGATATTTGTTGAAAGATGTAATTCCAAATGTTTTTTATTTAAAGTAAAAGAATATACAACTTAATAATAATTAAAAACTGTTGTGTAAACGGTTGTTCTACATAATACAATAAACTGTATATCTCCGGCACTGAACAACATGGCCGAAAAATGGGAGATGTGACGTCATAACACGTCAAAGCAATATGACCGAATGTCGTGACCTTATATAGACCGACTTTGGGGTAGATACAGGAAATTTTAAAAGCAAGGCATTAAACTTTAGAACAAATATTAAATAATATTGTCTAACAACTTAAATTTAACAAATAATGAGTAACTACGTTTAAGTAATTTTATATGAAGCCACGAAACTTAAGTTCTTTGTAATTTACACTTGAACTGCAGACACAACAAAACGAACTTTGTACATTTTCCTTTATTTCAGAAGTTTTAAAGAAATCCATGATGACAACCACTAAAACACTTAACACAAGTGGTAGACTGACTTGTTTTTTATTTTTTTATATCATTTATCCAATAAATCATAAAACATTTTTAAAAAACACGATAATACTTGCAACAACAGCAAGCAAAATATGACAAACAATAAGAAATGTCTAAGTGCCCCAAAACGATGAGGCACTAAATTGCAATTACAATGTTGCCAAGTCGCTTAATTTTATTGCTGATAGCTATTGAAACTATTAGCACAAATTTTATATTTAGTTTTTGTAAACTGTTTTCAATATTGTTTCTTCTGATTTGATAAGAGAATATCTTCCTTAGTGCCTCATCATGAAAATTATTATCTTTTAGATAATGTACACATCATATATTGATTTGTATATTTGCGGTTCAAAACGCAACGTGAATCAATTAATCATTCTCTTTTTGACTGCCAGACATATTTGGAGTTGTGTGAGAAAAAACATAGAAATTTGGTTATAAATGGCCAACTTGAATTTAGTCAACGATGTTACTCTTCTTATACCTAACTTGGTTCATGGCTCCTCAGTGTCCTTCCTTATCAGTTCATATTAGGTGCGGATGGGCACTAGCTTTCACCAAGGATACCCCAGGGCTCAGAACTATCAAACTTTACCCATTATTTTTTAGTCAATGGTACTATCACCAACTCTATTTATTTATCACATCATATAATACCTTTGTTCGCGGGTTCGATTCTGAACCGGTTCTGGGACTATTCGCATGCGCAGTGAAAAAAGCAGCGTTCGCGGTTAGTAAAATCCTGAATTTTTAGTAACAGTTCTGTGTTCGCGGGTTACAATGAAATCAGTTCGTTACCGGTTCGTAACCTGATTAGCAGTCCTGGGATTTTTGTTGGAACTAAAAGTTCAGTTCGGTATTTCATGCGCATTGTCGACATGGTCAGCTGTTTTCTGTTTTTGTGGTACAGAATTAAACCGTTACAGTTTATTTGTTTCTGTCACTTTTTATGCGGGTTAATATACCTGTTGAATATATTTTTTTTTGTGATTCTGAGCGTATATAAACAAAGGATTTTTAATTGTATTTCGTATGAATGTATGTATGCAATAAAATAAATAAAGATTTAATTAAAAAATATAGACGACATTACAAGATTCTACCATTTCTTGTTATTTAAATTTTATCTTTAGTTAAATACACATACTTATGTTAAAAACGAGAGGAGGCAGGGAATCCCTCGTCTTCCGCCGAGAGACCTCGAGTGGCTTTCGACAGTACTATAACAATTTACCTTTTTGTTTGAATTTTTTTTTTATGTAGTATCCAATTTAACCATGAAAAATCCTAACCAAAAGGCTAGATTAGAATACATCCTCAGCTGTATAGAAAATCGTTCGCGGTAAATAAAAATTCTGAACTAATAAATAACTAGACATGCGCTTTAAAACAATTCTAAACCAGTTCGGTTCTGGTTCAGAATCAGTTCATTACTAGACCCGCGAACAAAGCTATTAATCTTATCTATAGTTTTTAGCGATACTACCTTCCACTATGATACATTGTTTTAGAGGGGAAGTTATACAGATATTTCTATCACAGGATCCAAAATTAATATAATAGAGGCCGAAAGAGGGGCTATATTTTCAAAAGTTTTAGAAAAAATACTAGAGAAACTTTTTTGAGTTGCAGTTGTAAATGCTTCAAAAGAATATTCTTCTCATTACCTATGTTTTTTCTTCAAAAGGTTTTACATTCATAATAGACACGTGCACACGGACTTGCTATCGATATATTGGCATATGGGTAATTAAATATGGGTATATTGGCTGATCTGTGCTATAGGAAAAAACGGGTACTTATCATCTTTTTTCCAGATGTAGGTAACTACATTGTTTTGTTTGAACTAATTGATAGCACAAACTAATATGTGAGCCACTGAAGGATTTTTACAACAATTTATTATTGGCCATAAGAGTATGTTCGATACGAAATAATTCTTCCAGTGTGTAAAATATATTATTTAAAGGCATTTTAACTTTGTCGATTACCTTGAAAAGATATGTAGACCATAAAATAAACTGGCAGTTGATTCTGAATCAGACGCGAAGTTTTGAAACTTTTGTATGCAAGTTACTGGTATCAATACATCGTCTAGAGATATTTAGTAGGTTTTTTTATGGTAGGATTTTCTGGTAAAAAAGGATGTAGATATCTGGGGCTAAATTTTTACATTTATCTATCGAAGGTTTTGCAAAAACACTACAGTTTTAGCTTATATTATGACATTTGTAAGCAACTTTTTGACTCCATTAAGTTTTTAAAAGAAAGAATGAGCATGTCAAGGAGGATATATTTGGGAACGTGGTATATTAAGTTGGATTCTTGCGTAAGGCATGGTCTTCAGGAATGACAATCCATGCAATTGCGTGAGAAATGTTTAAATGTGCGTTTTGTTCCAACAATTATTGCTCAAGACTTTATGAAACAACAGCGTAACTTAATAATTCAAATATAATAATTGTTAATACAATAAGAGTTTTCTTAAAATTATTAAATTAGGCACGTGCCTAACAATGACGATGTTTACGCAAAAAATGCGTGCGTATATTTTTTTACTGTAGGTAGCTATCATAAATAATTGTATTGCCTAACTTTAAACCTCACTTATACCGCTTACAACATCGCTTCACTACAGAGTGGTTTTTAAGAATGTTCTGATTTTTGTGTGTGATCTAAAAAATGCTCGTTTTTAATCCTTATGAGAAAGATAACGTTTTTTATTTTAGTACATTACATAAAGTGTTAAAGGAAGATTTTTTTAACAGTTTTCTTTTTATTCACACTAAAATGTTGACTTTGTTTAGTTCAGACGACCCTCTATAATACATATCCACCAGATACTCTGTATAATAAAGTCGGATAAGATATTTTAATTATTCTTAAGCAAATACAAATTTATTGTAGTAAGTAAATTCTTATTCACCAAAGTCCCTCTTCGTATAAATACTACACATGAGCGAACGAGCGTAAAATTCAGGCGGTGTAAACCCGGCTTCGACGGCATAAAAATCGCCAAGTTCCGTGAAGTGGGACGAGGCCGTGTAGCCTTGTCGAACGCGACGTCCAGGAATACGCGGCAACAACGATCCGACGACAGACGGAATGTTGTTATAGAATTGTTAACAATCCTATTATGGATGGTGGAGGGAGGATAACCATCTTTTATGGCGGAAAAGTTGAAAAAGTGGCCATCGGAATGTAACAAGTTGGGATGGCGCCACAGTAGCCAGTGGAGGGATTTTGGTATTTCTTTCCTTTTTTATTTTGTATCTATCTGTCCTTTTTCATTTTGTATCTCACTCTAATAATTCATGCTCATTGGTTAACAAATCTCCTCTGGCTACTGTGGCGCCACCTTAAGTTACTTCTTTCGACGGACACTTTTTAAAACATTCAGATGGTTATCCTCCCCTCCACCATCCATAAATCCTATAAATAAATGTATTACCATTTTCTGAAAGAGTTACAATTTCAGAGACAAGAATGAGACGAGTAACTGGTCCTAACAATTTGTCCATTGTATTTATCTCTTTCTGGTTTAACGCAAGTTCCAATAAATATGTCTTTGTCTTTCATCATGGCAGGCTATCGTAGATGGAGCAATCATCGCTTTGCCCTGGTTGCCAAGTTGTTTACAATTTCTGCATGTAAACTTTAATGTCCCTTTTTGGCTCAACGTTGCCGCAGGCAGTCACGCCGGAATGTTATTCGATATTTGTGTTGGATATTTTTCAATGGCCGATTTATTTGGACAGTTTGTTTACATTTTCTGTGATTTATTGTGTTTCGTGGTTTTTACCTTTAATTGGACTTTGAATATTGACTTTTATTAGGGATCACAGTGTATATATTAAATTTGTGCTTTTCAACAGGTAATTTAAGGTAATATTGACATGATTATCTGTAAGAAAAAATCTTTATAAAAACCAAATAAATGACATTTTTAATTAGGTGTGTGTAATTATTGAACTAAACCCCAATATTTTATATTAATAGAAAACAAAAACAAGTACCTAACATTAAGGGCAAAAATAGCACAGCTATATAATTTGAATTTGGCGGGCAAACGATAAAGTCGACTCACGCGCCATCTGCGTTTACCTTCCTTAAAGACAGACAAGGAAGGCCCAGCAGCTATCTCTCTCTCGGATAATTTATTTACATTTAGTTGCTCGTAATGTATTCTGGGTCGAGAATAAATATTTTAACAGGTAAAAAAATGGGGGTTTGAAAAATTGGGTGGCTAACGCGCCGATTTTATTATCGGTCGCAGATAGGCCGGTAGCTGTTGGGCCGACACCGAATTTGGGATTGCAACCTCAGCATTCCTAACTTTTTAGTCTAAAACGGTCCACAAACTATGCCATTTGTTGTACGGCAAGTAAAATTGTTATCATAATATTTACTCTGGATACGCTAGGCCCAACGATGTTATTATTTGTCTGATCAATACCCCAGATTGATGAGGAGATTGGTGCGATCGGGTAACTAGGACAAATATTTTTTAGATTTTAGTACAGTAAAACCGTTTAATATATTTTTTTATATATAATTTATTTGATGCTGATAAATGTTTTAAATTGTACTTTTAAACATATGGATATCAATTCCCACAGTTACTCGCCGCAATGGCTTTCAAAACAGAATAATAGCAGCATAAACCGGAAATCAAGTTGAATGATTATAAAAGAGCTTATCAGAGTTTGATTTAAAACGTTGTCCCCTCTGCATTAAAAATATTTTTGGAGTGTAAGCAAACAAGCTTTAGAGCACTTTCAATATGCGTTTGATCTCTAGGGTTTACTAGAATATTTTAATTTTTAAGGAAAAGTGTATAAAGTAATATTATGGCAGTGCACAATCATGTTCGCTGTGGCGAAAAAATTACTGTCAGGGCCTATTCGAAGAATTTATAAAAAGATTCTGGTTAGTCAATTTAAGAAAATTACAAATGTATACATCTATAAACCCGCTATACACCAACACGCAACACCGCCTAAACTTTTAAAAATAGCCAGTCCTAACCTAGAAACATACTATTACGATTGGGCTCCCAACCTACCTCAAATTGATATTTAGCTAAAGCGCATTGTAAGAGTTTATGAAATATTAAACAATGATTAAATGGCAGTGGAACACAAAATCAGGTCAAAACTGATCGAGAACAATGCGAAAAATTAAAAATTTTAAACGCTGCGACCGTCGCGTGGTCTAGAAAATCGTCGCTTGTGTACTTTTTACTTTTAATTAGAAAAAAAATGCATATTTACTTGAATATAAAAAATGGAACTTTATCGCCACATGACTTAACGTATGTTAGGTATTTCAAAGCACTAAGCAAATATTTCGATTTTGTGCGTTGTTTTACCAAGTAGTGATTAAATTTATCGGTTTTTATACCGGTAGGTATTAAAAAATAGATATTGCTATAATATGTAGGTATCATCTAAATAAAATGACGACAAATGAAGGATACAGGAATTAAACCAGGAATGTCAATTTTTATCAAAATCGAGATGAATTCCCAAAATATACTAGGACTATGTGCTTGTCCATTAGATTAGGCAAAAAAACGAATATTGTTTTTTTTTCAAACGATACTGTGAAAGTTGGAGCCCTTATTATTAATATTCATCAGTTTTTGACTACAACAATATATTTTATGTAAAACTGGCAAATCGTTGATCAGAAGAATTCTACCAACACACATTCTTAAAGAAAATTAAATTCTTACAAAGACAATTGTAGTTAGTGTAGACACCTAAAACAATGCTAAATTTTTGTTCATCAGCTTGGACGCTCGCTTCGTGGAATTTATGAAGCGGGTATCCATCGAGTACACACGTAAACAGTACGTATAATTTGCCGTTTCATAAATTCAGTCAAGCCAGCGTCCAAACTGATGACCAAAAATTTAGCATTGTTCTGGGAGTCTATAGTGAAACTACAATTATTGTCTTTAATTCTTATAAAAAAGTTCTCCTCGTAAATTATCGTCAAATAAGCCGTTTCCATGTAATCAGGCATTGAACATTGAACTATTTTTTCAATTATGTTTATTGAGTTTGGATTTTTGTTACTACTACAAATATCAATATTGAAATAAATCCAATACATATTTTTAAAGGAAATTTAGGTCGCTACAAAAAAAGGTCCTTTAACATCTTTTAATAAATTCACTCCTATCAAAATTTTCAAACTTGGCCACAACTAAACAATTAGACCTGAGTTACTATCTCTCCCTCTCTCTATTTTTTTCTTGGTTTTGGTCCCTTCAGGTCCAATCCACCACTCTCCCCCTTCCGGACTATGCTTTCCAGGGCTTCGTCGGCGGAAAACCTGGATAATCGAGCTCGTAGCTCCCAGAAATTCAAAAGAAAACAAACAATTCAGCAATCGATGCAATGCATAAATTGTCGGCTGTCAAACCAAGATCTGCTACTGGTGTTACGTATAACCTTCACTTTCACTACTGACAGTTCCCATGGCACGCCCATCTATTTCCCGCCATTTGAGAAATACCTCGTGTTCACCACCAAACAGGATACCATCAGCTTATAGGAATCTTCGCTCACAACGCTTAGATCCAGAAGAAAGGTGCCGTCAATTTAGCGTGAATCTATCCTTGATCCCCGAAGGTAAAAAACGTTCGTACGACACCTCTAGCCGCCACTCCGGGAAGAACTTTGTAGTCCTCTACGCACGTCCGCACTGTCCGGAGGTCAAAGAAAGAGTTCACCTGAGTTACTATGAAAACCTTAAAGTAATTATTAGGCAGAGTTGGGTTGTATTCGAATACTCAGTATTCTGAATAGTATTCAGAATACATTTTGCCGGTATTCGAATAATATTCGATTATATTTGTGTGTTTGGTATTCGGCAGAATACTTTTTGGTTAGTATTCGGAATTCTGTATTCGAATACTTTTGAAGTATTCGACGAATACTTTTTTGAGTATTCGAATACCGGCGTTCCGAGTATTCGAATACTAGAATGTGTATACAGTATTCGAATACCAAAATTATCAGGAGTAGAATACCAAAAGGGAACAAAAAGTAGGGAAAAATAAAGTTTGCTCTTCAAATTTTTATTTGTAGGTTTCTTTTCTTTCTAGTATTTGAATATTTTTTTCCAGTATTCGAATACCAATTCAGGGTGTTCGTGAATACCGAGTATTCGAATACTTTTTTCTTCGAAGTATTCAAATATTCGGTATTCGAATACTTTTTTTCGGAATTCGTATACTAATTTTCATTATTCGAACCAATTCTGTTATTAGGTAAATAATTTGTCAATATAATTCTTATTATTTAATGAATTTGAATTAAGAGTTTAACAATTAGTGTGGCTGCTTAGTATTTATTTTGAATATTATGAAGTTAAAAAATGGTTAGTTTTACTTTTGATACAAATAAAATTATATAATTTTTGTATAATACTTTATTCCTAAATAAATACCTTCCCTTATTTACGTGTAACTATACTCGGGGAAAGAGTACTAACTGTTTTTCCGGGGAAAAAAGTAATTTCATGAAAAGTCACATTTTTAGTACTTGTTAACAGAAATAAAATGTTAGGTTTTTTTTCTAATATACTATACACTGAATTGTATCCGCAGTTGGTTTCTTGTAAAACATTTTTTAAATATTAATACTAAATAGGAAAAATTGCTTTTTAATGTTTCAATAATTATTAGAGCATTACTCTACAATTGTTTCGCCTTTCTAGGGCTTCATCAAGAGTACTTCGTAGAAAGGCGAAACAGTTGTACAAGTAATGCTCTAATAATTATTGAAGGCATTAAAAGCAATTTCCTACTTATATTAATATTTTTAATATCTTTAAATTACGATACTATATAGATTTATTTTACAGATCTGCAAATGGACTTTTATGTACACTAGTAAAACGAAGATGACATCATAAACACATTAAAATTTACCTTTACCTACTTCGCGGATATCTTCGTCACATCTTCAACTTTAATTAACGCTATAAAATAGCAGGAAAAGTAAAACTGCTGTAAACTGGGAGCACTATTATCAATTACGGCACGCTTGGTCTTTAAACAATGCAACCAATTATCGGAGAAACGACAACATCGCAATTGTGCGACCCAACAACCTACATCGCCAAGATCGTCTTGCATCATAGGCTTGTCCGTCTCCTTCTGACAGTCGTCTGTCTTTATCTCGCACATTGAAATCGTCATTTCGTCTCGCACTTTCCGTTTCATTCGTTTAAAGTTATTTTTTGTTTTAATACGTTCCTGAATTCGCTTATAAGATTTTTAGTAAAGGAAGAATCGGAAT
This sequence comes from Listronotus bonariensis, assembly GCA_014170235.1. Lineage (NCBI taxonomy): Eukaryota > Metazoa > Arthropoda > Insecta > Coleoptera > Curculionidae > Listronotus > Listronotus bonariensis. The sequence continues at coordinate 165,608 of JACEGR010001188.1, forward strand.
CTATTAAGAATATAAGAAATTTGAAATTTTGATTAACTCAAATTTTTCAGAATTTTCTTGCTTACAATCAAAGTCGGTCTATATAAGGTCCCGACATTCGGCCATATTGCTTTGACGTGTTATGACGTCACATCTCCCATTTTTTCGGCCATGTTGTTCAGTGCCGGAGATATACAGTTTATTGTATTATTAGAACAACCGTTTACACAACAGTTTTTAATTATTAGTAAGGTGTAAATTCTTTTACTTTAAATAAAAACATTTGGAATTACATCTTTCAATAAATATCACTTCCAAAACAATGCAAAATGAAATGCGCAAATTCTAGACGCCACTGGATTGATCTTCAGCTTTGATTTTTAGCCAGTCTTGCCAATTTTTCTCCGAGAAGTGCCCTTCCTTGCGTCCCCGACCTCGAACCGCCTAAAAGTTGAGGGATATGTCGCATCCTTATAAATATAAACTAACCTTGGCTTACAATAAATTTTGGTAATTGTTTTCCCATTATACACCATGCCGATTTTGATAATTTTTGGCATACGGGGCTGATTATGGATCTGAAAGAATTTTTAGTCGTGTTTCGTTTTCGAGTTTTTCAGCATTAAACTTAAAAAGCAAATTTACCTTATTTTTACTATATTCTTCCTTCTTTTTGCAAACAATTTATTGATTTAAAGCTGATTTGGCACTCAATGTTTGATTTTCACCTCTTAAAACCCAATTTTTCTATTTATTTTTTCCTTTCTTCCATAAAATTGCAAAGCTTCACTTTCAATCATTTCAATTGCAGTATTGCGATTGAAATGATTAAAACAACCTTAATAAAACAAAGAACGGTTAACAGTAAGCTTTTCGAGTAATTTTATATAAAGCCACGAGACGTAAGTTCTTGTTTATTTAGGCTTGAACTGCATACCCAACAAAACCGACTTTGTTCATGTTCTTTCATTGCAGAATTGTTATCAGAGTCCATGATGATAAACACTAAAACACTAAAAACAATTTGTAGACTGGCTTTTTTCTATTTTTTATCGCCTTTATTCAAAAAGCATAAAAAATATTTAAAAAATACGATACTAACTGCCACAACAGCAGCAGTAAAATATGAAGAAGAATGGAGAAATGTCAAAGTTCCCCAAAAGGGTTCAAGAAGTACTGAATACGGTGAGATTAAACTTGAATTCTCCAAAGGTACATGCTCTAAGGTTAAAACAAGAGAAGACATTCTAAAAACGCACTATTTGGTGTATTCCTTTTATGCTCTAGAACCGCCCGAATACCGTTCTTGAACTGTCAAGAGTGTCAAGAACGGTCCTAAATACATGATAGATGTCAACAATTGTAAAAGGAACACTTTTGGTGTCGTTCCAGGCGGTTCTAGAGCCTAAAAGGAATACAGCAATTGATGCAGGAAAAGTTTCAACTTGAAAACATCGTAAAGTTTATAATAGGTTTGTTCCAGCAGAATGTTGGAACGTGTTAGCAATACGTAAACGCAGAAATTGTTCTGAACATTAGTCGAAATGTGGCAACAGTTTCTGCTGAACGAAAATGAACAAGGCGTGCATAGTGCTTATAGCAATGCAAGAAAGGTTATGTCAACAATTGTCAGTTGTTTAAGAAAGTGCAAACACTTCAAACGGTGTCCAACATTTTTCCAGGCGATCTTAAAACTACTGCTGAACAACACACAATTGTGTAATACTAGCAACATGGCATGCTGGAACGACAAATTTGACGTGCGCAGAATCCAAACGGTTGCAAACATTTCTGACAGCCTGTTGGAATAAACCTAATATAAAAGTGCCATTGAGCATAAGAGCGTAAGCCAAGGCATTAAAGAACGTAGTATTCGAGAAGATTTGGTTTTAAGTTTGCGAATGTTGCGAAATCGCAAGTTCTTTTTAACAGGACTACACCAGCATTCTCAAATTCAAATGGTTAAGGCGATATGCATTACATAGTTGGTTATTTAATTGCAATTGTAGAATTATAACTGAGATAAGCAAGTTTTTTTTTTAAGATAACGTGTCCTTGGTTGACCTACGACATAGGCTAAAGGTTGACCTAGGCAATCGTGTTATTGCCCGAGTATTAATAGTTTATTTTTGGCGCAGAGTTAGTTATAAAACAAAGGCCACGGCAATGTGGCGAAATTTATATAACTTTTCGTTATTCTAAAATCAATACGACTCAAATCTGGTTGATGCGAGGTCTGCCGTTTCTAATTCTTGAGAAAATCTGCCAAACCTATAATGCGGGATTTACACGGGTCGATTTTAGCCGTGTGATTAATCGCCAGTAAACTAGCCGCAAAGCCAAATTCATTTAGAATTTTGATCTAAGTCGCACGACCATCACGGCATTTTAGCAGTGCGGCCTAATCGCACGGCTAGAATCGACCAGTGTAAATCCCGCATTAGAGATATTACATTTAAATTATCGACTCATACAGGGCCAAAAGCTTGTGTCGCTTTGCCGATTGAAAAAAAAAATATGACTTTCACATTTAGATATTTAAATCTTTAGGACCTGTTGTAATAAACTGTCCCCTACTTTACCTAAAACAGAAACCTTTAAACTGTAAAAACTACTTATAGAGTAAGAGCCTGTGAGCGGCAGACCTTCGTCATTGTGTAAAAGCTGAAACTTTGTCAATGCATGCTCCCAATATAGGTAAAAGTAATGGTAGATTGTGAAGTTTGACTCATAGTGGCTTTGGCAAGTACGAGGTTCCAAAGGTTAATTAATTGAAACAAAAATTTCGTTATTTTGTACAAGCTGAATTTTATATATGTTACTTGGGTAACTATTAGAAGATATTTTCCCAATCGGCAGACAGATTTGACAGTTCCAACCCCTTGGCAGACAAACATTTTGGAGTGACTCAATGGTCCGACCATGTAGAATATTTTTGTTATTTAACAAGATATGATAAAAAGTCTTATATAGGAGATGTAGATTTTTAAATAGGCATGTACTTTAAATATTTTGATGTATACAGAGTGTTCCAAAAACATTTTTTTTAATTAATCTTTAAGCAATAACTTTTTTGGAAACTCTGTATACATCAAAATATTTTAGGACATTCTCATTCGAAAACCCTACAAATCTCATATAACACTTTATGTTATATCTTGTCAAATAACAGAAATATTGGTCTTTGTCGGACTATTGGACCACCCCAAAATATTTGTCTGTCAATGGATTGGAAGTGTCAAAACTGTCTGGCGACTGAGGAAATATCTTCTAATAGGTACCCAAGTAACATAATGTAAAGTTTAGCTTCTACAAAATGACAAAACCTAAGTTTTAATTTATTAACCTTTGGTACATGGTACCTGCCAAAGCCACTATGAGTCAAACTTCATAGTCTACCATCGCTTCTACCTATGTTGGGAGCATGTGCTGACAAACTTTCAGCTTTTACAAAATGACGAAGGTCTGCTGCTCACGGGCTCTTGGACTATTAATGGAACAGTCCCCTGAAACTATATTTAGTTAAATAAAAATGATGACTAAGTACATAGAACTTATCAACTTGTAAACGTGCTAAAGGTTGGTCTGAAATATAAACTGAAAACCGATTCACCTACTTATTGGAACTGATAAAAGGTGTGCACCTTTTTCCTTTTCATAATAACGCCCATGAGGCATGGATCGATGACATTTGTGCTGGGCTCACGTCGCGTTGCAAAAACCGAACATGCCATTTCGCTGTAACAATTTTTGTCGGAACATGTATCCCGCCTTTATTTTAGTTAACTAGTACAGAGTGCGACAAAAACATAAATATTCAGAAGTCGCCTAATTTTTTGGTCTTAAATGTATCTAGTTCTTTTAAAAACTTGTTAGAGATAATGCATGTTTATTAGGGTCTCGTTAAAAAACGACTATTTTTATTTATTTTGATTTCTGGCACTAAAATTGGTTAATTTTAATATAAAGCCGCCTTATTATAGTTTTGATTTTTTTAGTCCCATAATTTTTTTTTATTATTCCTTATTTATACAGCTTAAGAGTTTTTGCAGAAAATTTAACGCTGTACTAAAGAGGCTCTTATACTTTTTAATATGTATTCTAATCATTAAAAGATATTCAAGGTCAAAAGATTGATGATTTTAGGAAAATATATTTTCGTTGGTTTAAATTGTGTAACTTACTGAAAAATAAGTATATTATTGACCATTGAATTTCTAGTTATTTCTATCAGTAATTTATCGCTCAACAAAAAGAGACTTTTTAAGTAAGTTACAAAATTTAAAACAAAATTTTATTTTTGCTAAAATCTTCAAACGTTGATCTTGAATATCTTTTTAATGGTTAGATTTATCAAAAAGTATGAAAACCTTTTGTAGAGCGTTTAATTTCCGATAGAATTTGTAGAAACTCATATTGTCTATAATTATTTTCCTGTAAGTTAAAAATGTAAAACAAAAAGGTATTTTTCCTCAAATTCTTCAATGTTTGACCTTTAATATCTTTTTATTGGTTAGATTTATCAAAAAAGTATGAAAGAACTTTATAGAGCGCTTAATTTTCTACAAAACACTCTTCTAGAGTTTACTTTATGATTGACGGATGGTAAGATTGTTAGAATTTGCAGGATTCAGGAAGGCAATGAAAAATAAAGAACTACACAGCTTTCGAACAAGTTATTTAAAAAAAAGAAGAAAAATGAAAACATTATACAATGGGCTCTACAGAGAACGACCTAAACTATATTTTTAAGGCGATACGAAACCATTATCGTCACTGGCTGACTAATTATATTCGATTAAAGATGGGTCCAAATTTAATCATTTTGAAAGCAATGCCCAAGTACACAAAAAATGATAAAGTAAAGAAACCTTTTGTGAACAATGATTTAATTGCAGCAAAAATATTTAACCCGACGAGTTTCTAGTACCACAGCCACGTGCCAGCGGTTTTTATAGATAGGCAGAGGCGAAATAAGAGTATGTTTTGTAAGTAGGTGATACGTATTTTAGCAATGTATTTTTATTATTTATCTAAAAATATGTAATCAGGCCTCTATCAGAGGCTATGTGCATTCGAAAAGGTTTGTTTACTTTATCATATTTTGTGTACTTGGCGGCATCGCTTTCAGAATGAATTAAATATGGGCCCATCTATACAAACATAAACAAAAATCAGCTGAAAGCAGCGCGGCCCAGTTTAAACACACTTAAGAATATTTACTGATTTTGCATATTGAAATAAAGAATTTACAACAAAGATATGATTCTTTTTTTTGTATGGGACTGAAAAAAAATGCACAACTGTAATATGGCGGATCTTCCTATTAAAATTAAGAGCTCATCGTTGCCGAGCATTCTCTGGAGGTATAGATGGATCCACATTTATTTCATTCTGAAAGCAATACCGCCAAAGTACACAAAATTATTGATAAATTAAACAAACCTTTTTGAAGGCACATAGCACTGACAGAGCCTGATTTCCTATTTTTAGATAAATAAAAAAAAACACTGCTAAAACACGTGTCACGTACTTAAAAACATCCTCTTATTTCGCCTCTGTCTTGCCATAAAACCGGTGGCACGTGGCGTGGAACTAGAAACTCGTCGGGTTGAATATTTTTTGCTGCAATAAATCATTGTTCACAAAAGGGTTTATTTACTTTATCATTCTTTGTGTACTGTGTGTACCAATTTTTCAGTGTCAGAAGACAAAATGAAAATACTCACACTAATGTTTATGTTTATTTCTAATCAAGTAAACCCAGAGAAAAAAATAAACGAAGACCTCAGCAAACGCAATTTCCTGCAGACAAAAACAATGAATTCACTTTTAAGTATTCCGTAATAAGCAGTGACCTAAATTTCTTCGCTGAGCCCGTAAATGTCACATAACACTCGTACGTTAACATAAACTGAATTTAATCATTTGAAAATAATCAACAGAGAGCGATTGATAAAATTTTGTCCGTTCAAACAGTTTTTGGAAACGGCCGGATACGAGGTCGGTTCATTAATTCTTGTATCTAAACCAAAACCTTAAGAAAAATAATGACTTTTTGGTCGGTTTTACTTTAATAAAAACAAAGTTTGCGTTAAAAATCAGCAATCAACATCACATAGTGATAGATAACCTTTCCAGTATTAAAAAAAGTATTATATGTATATATTTACAACCTTCTTAGGTGGGACTCTTTGTTTGACCTCCGGACAGTGCGGACGTGCGTAGAGGACTACAAAGTTCTTCCCGGAGTGGCGGCTAAAGGTGTCGTACGAACGTTTTTTACCTTCAGGGATCAATTAAAGATTCTAGCTAAATTGACGGCATCTTTCTTCTGGATATAAGCGTTATGAGCGAAGATTCCTATAAGCTGATGGTATCCTGTTTAGTGGTGAACACGAGGTATTTCTCAAATGGCGGGAAATAGATGGGCGTGCCATGAAAACTGTCAGTAGTGAAAGTGAAGGTTATACGTAACACCAGTAGCAGATCTTGGTTTGACAGCCGACAATTTATGCATTGCATCGATTGTTGAATTGTTTGTTTTCTTTTGGAATTTCTGGGAGCTACGAGCTTGATTATCCAGATTTTCCGCCGACGAATCCCTGGAAAGCATAGTCCGAAGGGGGAGTGGTGGATTGGACCTGAAGGGATCAAAACCAAGAAAAAAAAATAGAGAGAGAGAGAGAGAACCTTCTTACGAGGGTTCCTTTTGACTAGTCTACCGCCATACAATAAGCGGCGCTTAATTTAGCCTGTCAATTTGACAGGCTGGTTAAGCGTCGCTTGAAGTCATGCTGGCCCAGGGGACTATAATTATAGTATCCCATTTTTAAAAAAAAATTTTTTGCTGACTCTAATCCTCCAATATTCCATTTCTCAAACCACATTCTTCTTACGTATACAAACGAAAGTATACAGAAAAATTCCAATTATATTTAAACTTAATTCTTCTATTAGTTTGAGCTTAATCCAACAAAATTTCTTTTGCATCAAAAAAAACTTAACAAGTGGACAAATGAACCAAAACTTTCAATTTTTGAAAAAATCATTTCTCATAAAAATTTTTGCTTGTAAAGAAATATACTTCACGAAAAAAATTCTCAAATTTGTATTCAGAGTTCGCAAAAACTTGAAAAACATTATTTTTCTTCAAAAGTAAACTATGTACCTTTATTTTTCAATTTTAAGCAAAATATCATTAGGAAAATTTATTTAGAATAAAGTGTGTAATCGATAACAATAATAAAACAAAATTTTATTGGACTCCATACTTTGGCGATAACGCCTTGATCACCTTTGTTTACAGCTGAAAAGTTATGTTGTATAGGAATTTGGATAAAGCAGGTGCTTAAAAAGCAAATTAAAAGAGTTTTTTTGGGTTATTTTATTAATATAAGTACCCTGTATACAAAAACAACATTGTCTCTTTGTAAATCGTATTTTTTTTTCAAGCAAAAATGTTTATCAAGAATAAATTTTTGTCGAAAAATGTAACTTTTTATCCATTTGTCCTCTTGAAAACCTCATCCGAGGACAGTCTGAATAGAACTACTCGCAACGCTGAGTGTTAACCATTTTTTGTGTTCTTTGGGTTGTTAGACGATGATGCCTAATATTGTTTCTGAATATAACTAGTGAAAAGCCCTTGTAGTGATGTTTGACCCAAATAAAAATCTGCCTCTTAAATGTTTATTTTATTTCGTACAGATGCGTTTTGGCAAATGTTTACGTCAAATTTTAAGCAATTCCAAGTGGGTGTACGAGCACAGCGATATTTTAAAATGTTCCAATTCGTTTCGTGGTCTTAATAATAAGCCGCATTATCAGCCTGACCTAATTTTTAAAATGTTTGCCACTAGTAACCGACTTGATATTTTTAGATAAGGACAGTTAATGTAATTTATGTAACCTGTAATAGCTGTGTTATCTTTTCTAAAACGATGACGTTTAAAAATATTATTATACCGTAATATTTAACGAATCTTTATGAGAATTTATTTATATTATGTTTATGATTTAGCCGATGGTACGCGGGCATATTAAATAATAGATTTTGCAATAAGTGTCGATAAGTTTGTCGACTTTTATATTTAATTGTAGTACTTATTTTTGAACACGTAAAAATTTTATGTACAGTGTTTTCATTTATATTTTGCCACCTACTTTTAACTATAACTAAGAAGTATAGAAAAAAATTCCTGGATAAAAGTTTCATACTTTTTCATTTATTTTTATTAAGCATAAAAAAGAAAGAAATAAACATCAAAAACTTAAAAAAAACTTAAAAATTTTTATTGACAGGTGCCCTATTAAGTGGCCAATTTTTTCTGAAAATTTTAACCATCTTTTACCGTTTTTTGTAATACATTTTTTCTGACAAAAAGCAAAAAGCGACGACGGCCTAGCGATAACGAATGTTGTACCGCATATACATACGGCTTTGGGCCGTATGTAAACAAGAAATGCATACGGCCTTGATGTTTGTCCACCGATTTAGGTTTAAAACACGTAAGTTTTTTTATTGGGTAAATCTCATTTTGTAACACCCTGTAGACAAAAAAAATAATTCGTCGTTTTTCACCTGTTTATTAACAATCAGCTAAACAATTTTATGTAAGAATGGTAACAGAAACGAAACATTACCATGGTAACTTTTCAGTTTTTATTGTCTTTAAAGGGATCAGCAAAGTGATCAAAATTCGACTAACTTTACAAAGCTTTTCCCCTCAGTTTTTTATAAAGGCCAAAAATAAAAAGGTTTTTTTTTTTAATGGGTCGCCCTGTATATTATGTCAAAAAAAGTTTACCCCTTCATTTTTCTTGAGTTTTTTATCTTAATTTGTTTCTAATATTCTATAAAAGATACTAGATGATGAAGAGTATAAAGGTGCTCATGTACATCTGTATATGTACGGGATTATCAAAATATATATTTATATACTAGAAAAGCCATATTAGTTATTTTTCTTTTGCTTTAAATAATTCTTCTTTTTTGTTTCAGGTGAGTTAATAACAAAACAGATGTAACAGGTAGCCGTAAGTATAAAAATTTGTTTTTTTTTATTATACAGGGTGTTGTCAAAGTTAAGTCATTAATTTTAACCGACGATTGTTTGAGTAATTTCAAGATAAAAAGTTTACACATGGGTTCGCACTTTTTTCGTTCTTAAGATACAGGGTGTCCAGTGGGGTCATATTTTTAATATTGGAAGATGTAATACTATAACAAATACATGAGTAATTGTTAAAAATATATAGGCACTCTTTACGGCTCTTAATAGGTAACGCCATTGCTTACAACGTAGAAAAAAGGGAAAAACAATGCTGCTGATGACAAGGCAAGTTTTACTGACGCTTAAATTCTTCGTAAAATTGCAAATAAATTAATTTTACATTGGTTATTTCGCAAAACGTCGATCCTTTTTAAGCAGGACACAGTTGCGGTTTAATGAAACACCCATGACTCAGTAAAGTCGTACCGTAAAAAATTGGTTTTAAGAGCAACGCTGGGCCCCTGTAAAACCATAAACAAATATATTTTTGTACATTTTGTGAAATTTTTTGTACATATAGCGGGTTTCGTGACTGTAACCCTTACGATTTTTGGCAAAATGTTTAAAAGTTGCATGTAAAACATTGTGGTAAACTTGTCCGACAAAAAAGTGTCTCGTACGCCCAGTCCGATACCCGAAACATTTAATTGACATTGACAGGTTGGGTTCAAGCGCCGCTTGCATATATGGCGGTATGAATATTCGTGGTAGGCGCGTCAAAAAGAACCCCCATAAATAGGTTTTAAAAGGTTTTATCATGAACTTCATTTCATTGCTGTCCCAGACACTATTCGTCAATTTAACTCCCTGTAATACATACACACCGATCAAAATTTTAATATTTTTACGTCAATATACAGGTCTCTCTAGGTCTTCAAAAATGTTTTACTTCTTAAGCTGTTTTTACAGTTTGATAGATTACTTGCATGTAAGTTTTCTTGCTGCAATTTTTCGATCTGCACACGCGCACTTTGCAGCAATTTTTAAAATGGTAGAAATGCGCGTGCGCAGATCGAAAAATTGCAGCAAGAGAACATTGCATTCAAGAAACCTCTCAAACTGAAAAGTCCGTTTTACCGTCGGCAGGTTCTTTCTGCAATTTTGTTGCAGTAACTTTCTTTCAACAATAAACTTGCTGCAAGTTTATTGCAGATTCGTTTTACAGTCGGCAATTCGCTTTTTAATATTGCAAAAATAGGTCAAGGTACCAACGTGCAAAAATGTGAAAATAAAGTTAGAACCTAACCTAGCTATTGACCAGTATTTAGAATAGCTGTTAAAAATTAAAAAATCGAACGAAAAGATAGCCACCCCAGCTACAATGTGCCTCATTATTGCTGCCGCTACCCTCCTGGGGATGAAAATTCAAGAAAAAAGCAAGAAGGTAGTGGTCACTCAACCAGTAACTTTGGGTGAGGTTGGTACCACTAAAATATCCATATTTTTCCCAGACTTGCATTTGCAACTGCAATCGGTCCAACTGGTAAAATTGCAAGTCGCAATAAAGTTGCAGAATACGTTGCCAAAAATCAGCTGTTCGCGTACTGCGCATGTCTTCCACAAGTTTCTTGCAAGTTGCAGAAAGAACTTGCCGACTGTAAAACGGACTTAAAAACAGCTTTACAGTTAAATTAAAAAGTTGCAGTCTAGTCAAATTTCGGTTTATTCTTGAACCCTCTTCGGGATACCCATATACTTGTATTAAAATATACTAGTTCGGTGGCTTTATCATGATCCGACATCATTTTAAAAACGACAACCGGCGGACCAACAACCATACCGAAAAAAACCTGACGCGGGCTATTGTAGTCTACTTCCTGGACCATGTCGAGAATCCGGCAATTACATTTTAATAACGGGCCGTTTTCGTTGTGTTGAGCTGTCACGGATTTGGGAGCGGTGTTCGCGGTAAACATCGATGGTATGCGATGTAAATAACAATTTTTGTGAATATTAGGAAGTATTAGACATGCCGGAGGCAAATATTTATTTTGGCGCCAGATTCTTCAAGATACGTTTCGTTATAAGAAATTAGACGTTTATATACACTCCTTTTTATCACCAAAAACTGTTAATGGTATAATTTTTTAACATTTCTAGTTTTCTAGTGTAATGCCCAAGAGTTTGCGCCATTTTTCCCTTTCAAATTTATACACTTTATATGTATCCCAAATCCGACCACCCTTGGAATATTGTTCTCATATATGGGGCATGGCGTCCCCCACAACCCTTAGCATTCTTGATTCTATTCAAAGAGCTGTTCGTCTTATTAATGATCCTTTACTCACAGAAAGGCTTCCTCTCTTGCCCATCGTCGGGCTGTGGGGGATTTATCCCTTTTTATAGGTACTTCTATGGCTTCTGCTCTAAAGAATTGTCCAGTATACTTCCTCCACTCACGGTTCCTAACAGAGAAACTTGTGGTTCCGCGCGTATGCATCTCTATACGGTCCAACTGGACAGGCCCCGAACTTCCCACTTTGTTCGTTCTTTTATCCCTAGAGTTTCTAGAATGTGGAACCTGCTGCCGGGGAGGTCTTTCCTTCCCCCGAAATCTTCAAGTATTTAAGTCCCGTGTCATCAAACTCCCTCTTCCCTCGCTTAAGACACCCACGGTACGTTAGGATTTAGACTTTTAGCCTTCGTGGTTTGTCCAAAGATTAAAAAACCATATCGTAGTAAAATTCAAGTTACTAAAGTAAATATTGTCGGAGATATAATTTTTTAAATTTTACATTACAAGAAGTGTCAAATTTGATTGTAAACTTTGGTTTTATTTATAAATAACTTTTTTAAAAATTGCCAATTATATAATATTATTTAATTAATTGCCTTTTAAAAGTATTTATTCCTTAAGTAGCTTGAATTTCGAAAAAGGTTGTTTTCATATACAGGGTGTTACAGAATGTTCCAACGATAAAAAAAAAAAAATGTTGTTAAGAAAATGTTTGGGCAGATTTTCCATCAGAAAATATAAAGAGGAGTTCATATAAACATGGGTCCACAAATTTTTCGTTCCTAAAATAGAGGTTACACAAGTCAGTGGCAAACGGTTTTTTGTTAGAAATACTCCTTCGTTGCTGCTCGAGACGCCACTGAACTTATTAAATGTAATAGTAAAATTAATGAAACCTAATTTTACAAGAAAAAATCTCATAATGCTTTTTTATGGTCTGAAAATATGCAAATAAGTGGATTTTATATTTTTTTCTCTCAAACTACACAAGGTACGAAAAAGAATTAAGAGACATAAAAGCGTCTGTATATTTATCTGCATTTCTAAAGAAAGCACAAAAATATTACGCACATTTACACAGTCAGTGGCGTACCGTTTTTTTTTGTTAGAAATCCTATTTAAGTGCCGCTCGAGACGCCACTGAACTTATTAAATGTACTTTACTGTACTTTGTAAATTGTATGTAAATGTATGTAAATTACCCCTTAATGCCATAAATAACATTTTTTTACAAGTTTAATACCCTGTAACTTGAGAACAGGGAATTTGCTGACCGATGTTGATATATAAACTTTTTTGTATATTTTTAATACTAGAATCTGCCCTTCAACTTTTTTAAAAAACATTCTTTAACATCCTGTCTACTTAAGCATCTGGTTGGCTAAAATAACCAGGCGAAAATTTTCAGACATAATTTGGATTTTTTTGCACCTATTCCGGACTAAGTTGTGCAGTTTTCTGTTTTTTTTTAAATTTAGAAAATACGGAAATGTCCGCCTGATACACATTTTGACTATCGCTATTTGACATTCCCCATACTTAAAATCCGCGCGCCTCCACTGCTTGCAAGACTGGCATTTTCACCTAAAATAATAAGTAAACTAATAAAGTTCAAACCTGTCGTAATAATTCAGGTACCACAATGAAAATACCAAAGCTTTCTAACGAAATTACATCGAAATTACCGATTATCCAATCTGTTGCGACGTCGCGTCGCTTCGGCATTATGTTATCGAGGCTTAATGGTTCAAAATCACTGGCTCGCCTTTCACTCGGATGCATCTAGATAATGCGTTTTCTATCTCTCACTATTCTTGGCCATAAATCTATATTCGCTATCTCACCTTGACTATGACCCATTTTCAATAGAGGCCGGTTATGTTTTTCTTTTACATAACGAAATTTTCACGGTTAATTTTTGTTGATATTTTCGAATTTGTTCATCATTGCACTTGGTGCATCAGGGTACGACGGCGAAATTTGTTATCTAAAGTAACTGGGAAGTTAACTTAGAGTACGTTCCCAAATCTCCGATTTTCTCTTTATGTCCTTAGTCATCTTTTATAAACACTGCGATATTTTTTAGCTATAACTCAAGGTTAGTTTATATTTATAAGGTTGCGACATATCCTCAACTTTTAGGCGGTTCGAGGTCGGGGACGCAAAGAAGGGCACTCCACGGAGAAAAGTTCGCAAAACTGGGTAAAATCAAAGCTGATGATCAATCCAGTGGCGTCTAGAATTTGCGCATTTCATTTTGCATTGTTTTGGAAGTGATAATTATTGAAAGATGTAATTCCAAATGTTTTTTATTTAAAGTAAAAGAATTTACAACTTAATAATAATTAAAAACTGTTGTGTAAACGGTTGTTCTACTAATACAATAAACTGTATATTTCCGGCACTGAACAACATGGCCAAAAAATGGGAGATGTGACGTTATACACGTCAAAGCAATATGGCCGAATGTCGCGACCCTATATAGACCGACTTTGGCTATAACTCAGGAAGTTGATCTCAGATGCCATAATCTAAGCAATATTTTGTTGTTTTTATAATTTATGTGCAAGGGAGGGGAAATTTAATATTATTTTGTTAATAAGAATCCCACATGACCAAAAATCAGCTCCCCTCGGCATTTATTTCTCAGTGAATTTGAGAACACAGTAATACATAAATAAATTTACTTTATTTAAATAAAAAAAATGCATTAAAAGTCGTGGATTTAGCACGCGAAATTTAATAAACATAGGAAATTTTTATGATTGAGATTTTCCGCCGACGAAACCCTGGGAAGCATAATCCGGAAGGGGGAGAGTGGTGGATTGGACCTGAAGGGACCAAAACCAAGAAATAAAAATAGAATAGAATAGAATATAATGTAAACCTCTTCATCGGTGGGTGAAGCGGCTATAGATTTTTTTTACGCATGTAAAAAAATAAGTTCGGCTTTTTTTACCACTTTGTAGCTCTCTGCTTTCTTTAAGTCACTCCAAAATTGTCAGATTAGTGGGATATACACTGTTTAGCATGTAATTAACTCGACCTCGAGGTTTACGTCACCGCATTAGTGCGGTAAAATGTTGGTGACAGCACCAAAAATGGTGCTTGGAAATAAAAATTTTAATGTAACGAAACACATTCTAGTTCGGCCCCATTTCTAGGTAATTCTCGCATGTACCCAAGTAAGCCATTCAATATTTTTTCAAGTCGCCCCTTTTCTGCGGATCACTGTATATTTAGTTACATCACAGACATCGTTATTTACTTACTGCAAGGCAAATATAAACAGTTTTTATTTCTAGCGAGGCGATCTTATCGAGTCGGTTAAACAGAACCGCGTTGCTCAAGCCCAGGCAATCAAAAGCCCAGATGTATATAATATGTCACTTAACAGGCTTGAAAGTAACAGTAGTTGCATTTTATTAAGAATTATTTTCTATGAAAAGGGAATTTGGATATAGTACGCGTTTACGCAAATTGACTGCGAAAAGCGAAAGTTTAAATAGTTAGAACAAAGGGTTGGGGTTTACGTAATGATCGGACTTTCAGCGACATTAGTTTAGCGATTTGTTGCAGTTTATTTCTACTAATAGCCCATAGTTAAATAGTCGTTTATTTACTCGTTAGAAATCACATTCTTTTGTAAGTAAACGAAAAATTGAATATTTGCAATAGTTTTGTAATTATGGTATTTAACCAGAAATTACCATTAAAAAAAGTCCATGCAGAATGGCGGGTGTAGAATAAAGTCCAATTAAATTTTTATATCATTCAAATTGGGCTTCCTGTGTCCCAAATCCGACCTCCCTTGGAATATTGTTCTCATATCTGGGGCATGGCGTCCCCCACAAACCTAAGCATTCTGGATTCTATTCAAAGAAGAGCTATTCGTCTCATTAAGGAACCGTCACTTACAGAAAGGCTTCCCTCTCTTGCCCATCGTCGGGCTGTGGGGGATTTATCGCTTTTCCATAGGTACTTCCATGGCTTCTGCTCTGAAGAATCGTCCAGTATAGTTCCTCCACTCACGGTTCCCAACAGAGAAACTCGTGATTTCGCGCGTATGCATCCCTATACGGTCCAACTGGACAGGCCCCGAACTTCTCACTTTATTCGTTCTTTTATCCCTAGAGTTTCTAGATTGTGGAACCTGCTGCCCGCGGAGGTCTTTCCTTCTCCCCCAAATTTTCAAGTATTTAAGTCCCGTGTCTACAAACTCCCTCTTACCTCGCTTAAGGCACCCACGGTACGTTAGTATTTAGGCTTTTAGCCTTCGTGGTTTGTCCAAAGATAAAAAAATAACTTGGACCCCTTTAAAGTTTGAGAGACGGTGTTCTGGCAAATTCTAATTCATTTTTTAAAATTACAGACGGTCATAGTCCAAGAGGTAGTTGGTAAAAATCGTTCTATAAAAAAAATATACAGGGTGATACGAAAATCGATCACAAAACTTAAGGGGGTGATTCTACTTGACAAAATAAGGGTAGAGCTTCATATAAATATTTTTCAAAATGTCATTCGTTTTCGAGTTACAAGCCGTCAAAGTTCAATTTGTATTTTGGTTTTTCGCCATATTGCATTTATTTTTTAACCAATTCAGTTGATATTTGGCAAACAAATCGAGCTTTCCAGATTCTAAAATTTTAAGACAAAAGTACTTTTTTAAATACCGCCAGAGGGCACTTTACCTAAAACTTAAAATTTATTTACATCATAACTTTTTTATTTTGACAGATATCGCAAGGCTGGGGGCGCCATTTTATAGACAATCAAAAACCTAAAAATAAGGTACTCTTTATTAATGTCGATAAACCTCACCGTTTAGGCACCAATGGACATCAAAGTTTTCATCAATTTCAATCAAATTACCTACATACATACAGGGTGTCCAGTAACTCAACCGACAAACTTTACGGGGCGATTCAACAACAGAAAATAAGAAAAAACTTTATGTAAACATATGTCCTAAACGTCTTAGTTTTTGAACTACAGGGTGTTAAAAATTAAAAAAGTCAGGTAAACCTTTCCACCTCAAGAGTGAAGTGGAATTCAGTTAGGTTAGGTTGAATCGATATACTAATTATTGGATATCGAAATTGAAATAAATGAGAAAAAACAAGTGGACACCGCTGCTTTCAATTTCAATTAGTAATATACCAGACAAAATAAGTAGTGGACTTTTCTGATTTTAAATAATGCAAGAGTGATTTTCGTGTCTTGTTCTAATCGATTTTTATACTTTTATATTAATTTTTCATAACGCCTGTATCATTTTGAAACGATTACATAAATTCTATAGAAATGATAAAAGAAATTTTAAAATTGACAAAACGATTTATGACAAAATGTGGACATGTCCGTTTTTAAACGAATAAATGAACACTTACATATTTTTTTCATTTGGCATTAGCAATCTGTGGTAGTGTAGAAACTGGCAACGTTTTCGAAAAAGAATTTTAGGTCAGCTGATTTTTTGATATTTTGTTCTCCTTCCTCTTCTGGATAGACCTTGGGCTGTCTGGCTGGCGGTAGTGGTTGCGTTTATTAGTTCGCATCCTACCTGTACAGGTAATAATCCAAGATATTGAAAATCATTTTAAGAAACCTGATTTTCAATTTCTTGTCTTTAGATAGGTTTACCAAACATATTTTTTTATTGCCAGACACTTTTATTATTTGCTAATTATACAGTCGTCGGGACTCTTTGTTTGACCTCCGAACAGTGCGGACGTGCGTAGAGAACTACAAAGTTCTTCCCGGAGTGGCGGCTAGAGGTGTCGTATAAACGTTTTTTGCCTTCGGGGATCAAGGAAAGATTCACGCTAAATTGACGGCATCTTTCTTCTGGATCTAAGCGCTGTGAGCGAAGATTCCTATAAGCTGATGGTATCCTGTTTGGTGATGAACACGAGGTATTTCTCAAATGGCGGGAAATAGATGGGCGTGCCATGGGAACTGTCAGAAGTGAAAGTGAAGGTTATACGTAACACCAGTAGCAGATCTTGGTTTGACAGTCGACAATTTATGCATTGCATCGAACATTGAATTATTTGTTTTCTTTTTGGAATTTCTGGGAGCTACGAGCTCGATTATCCAGATTTTCCGCCGACGAAGCCCTGGAAAGCATTGACCGGAAGGGGGAGAGTGGTGGATTGGACCTGAAGGGACCAAAACCAAGCAAAAACAATAGAATAGAATAGAATTATACAGTCGTCCCCCATCTAACTTCTGAACCGTTCGGTATATTTTGATGAAACTTGAACGATCTTATATGACCAGGGTCTGAATTTTTTAACATTTGATTTTCCCGACGTTGCTACATTTCTATGGTTTCTAACAATAGAACGGACGATAAAAAAATTCAAAACTGCAGGCACAGTAATGAATAATTGGTAAATGTGAAGAAAATCGACGTGATTCTTCGCCAAACGATTTTTTTCTTTATGGGGACATTTAAAAACTAAGCTACCAATAAAAAATATGGCACTTAGTCCAGCTAAGGAATGCTATTTCCGCTGAATGTGCCAGGAATATCGATGTAAACACTAACTAGCCAACGTAAGAAATGAGGCCTTTATAATCGTTTGGGCTATTGTCTGGCAAAGTTAATGGAGGGAATATTTTGAGCATTTGATTAAATCCTGATATTTTCGTCATAAATTGATTTCTAAAATGTAGAAAAATGTGTTTTATTGTCTTGCGTAACTGTGAGTGCATGTGTTGGAATTAGCTGTAAACTAAAATGAAATGCGAGGATTCTTTTTGAAATTCTGCATAAAATTGTTCAGTTTTGGCAATGACATTATAAATTAATGATCTAAATTGTCGAAATATTCAATATTAAGTTACTTACAATACAAAGGGTTTCAATCTATAAACAAAGGTTCATTGCAACAATAAAAAGCAAAATATGACAAACTAATTTTATAGTGCCCAAAGAGAATTCAAAAAGTTTCCGATGAGGTCGCCAAATTGCAGTTGCAACGTTGCCAAGTCGCCTAATATTAATTGCAATATTTGGTCAATTTTTAACCCTACAAAGTTCACACCCACAATAAATTCGCAATAATCAACCTGTCGCAATGTTTAAAGTCTCTTTTCGCAAATGTAATTGTTTATCTCGCCCGCGCGGCGTGCACCTATTGACACAGTTACATTTGCACCAATTGGCCGATTTTTGTTGTTCGTGAGGTATTTGACTAAAGGAATTATACGACGACCTAGATGTCCGGTGCACCGTGATAGAAGTGCACCCAGACACAACCAGAAAAATATCACCAGCTATGCGGTTGGTTCCGATAAAATACAAGACATATTTTAAGATTGTACGGGGTTCCAAATAACGGAATTCTTTAATCAGGTTTTTCATTTTCTAGTAACTAACCAGAACTAACCATTATAAGCACCATCGGAACCCACGCTTAAGCGTAAGCGG